>JAPPVO010000019.1:80133652-80462264 GCA_030407325.1 Camellia japonica | reverse complement strand
AAAGAGACGACCGGGGATAAAAAATTGAGCATGGGCCAAAGCCCAAGGGAAGTGGGCCAACAGTGGGCCGAGGCAGGTTCTACCCACTAGGGCTCCAGATGGATTCCACGAAGAAAAATGCCTAAGTCAAGTTGCAGAGGCAACGCCTGCAGCGGTGAAGTTGTGAAAGGAACATGTGCAGCAGCAAAGTTGCTGAGGCATTTTGACTCAGCGCCGCCATTCCTAATGTCTTCGGTTCCACTACCATATGAAGTTTCTGAGGGAAAGAGAAAGCCGACGCAACTAAGTTGTAGAGGCAACACTTGCAACGGCCAAGTTGTGGAGGCACTTTGTCTCAGTGCCACCATTCCAAGTATCTTCGGTAGCGCAGTCATTCCAAGTATTGTCAGTCCCGCCGCCATCTGGAGTTACTAAGGAAGGAGAAAACCAAAGCAACTAAGTTGCAGAGGCAACACTTGCAGCGGCCGAGTTGTGGAGGCATTATGTCGATGCCGCATCTCTAATATTCTCGGTTCTGCCAATTGAACTTGTCGTAGGAAATGACTACTGCAGCAACTACGACCGCAACAACTAAGTTACAGAGAGTATCCTACCAAGGTGATAACCGCCTTTGAGAGAGGTTTCCCTCTGCAAGTAGAGACTAATGCTTGGCGCCGATAGTAGGCCCCAAGGCATTACTAGCCTAAGGCTGATAGCAGGCCCTACAATTTATTAACTTGGTGCTGATAGCAGGTCCCAAAACTTACTGGTTGGAGCTGATAGCAGGCCCAGAAATACCAGTTTACCACGGCAACCTCGCGAAGATGGGAGCAGGGTAGCCCGAACATAAGGGACTCATTTTCCATTACCCCGGTCATGGACCTGCCTTAGTCGCACAGGCAGCACTAAGGAAGCCCCTTTGGGCTTGGTACTAAGGCACAGCGCGGCTGATAGCAGGCTTAGCTGTGGCCTTCACCTTGGGAAGCTGGGGAGTTTGTGGTTAGGTGGCTAAGAGTGGAGGCTTCGCTGAGGTGAGCATGAACATAGTCGATAACAGGCTAATGGAGTCCTGAGAATGCATGTACTGGCCAAATAGAACTGAAAAGGCCGGTGTAGCGGCAAGGTTCACCGCTACAAGTGCACTTGCTGAGGTTCAAGTTGAGAAGGCAAGTGCAGAGGTAAGTACTCTCGCTGCAACTGCACTTATTGAGGCTCAAAAGGAAGTTGCAGCGCCAAACACTCTAGTCGCAACTACACTTGTTGAGGCTCAAAAAGGAAGTTACGGAGGCAAACAGATAGTACATAGTACATGCAGAGGGACACATGGCACCTTCAGCCTGGGTGCTCAAGGTAGAATATTCCATGTGATCCTCTAGGACACATGTCTTCTCTCTATTTGGCCACTTGGTGTCTTCTTAACACCAAGGAAAAGCCTATAAATAGGACCCATTTTCCAAGGTTCAACAAGAAGAATTTTGGGGATTTGGGGGAGATGCTGCCTATTTTGGCACTGCCATTGTCTTCTTCTTGAGCCATTTGCTTCACCCTCACTTAGCTACACACTCTCCAACTCCTAGATAGTTGCTGCTACTCATTCTTCAGCCACTTCCATCATTAGTGGACCATTAGCATAGTTTTGCCTCTCTAATCACCTTTCTAACCTTGAACCCCCCTACATTTCTGGCGACTCTGCTGGGAAGGCTGCTTTGTTGATGGTTCGTACCCGCAGTGGCTTACACACTTCGCTGGAAAAGATGGCAGAAGATGAAGTTCAGTAACCCCCACGGCAACAAGGCTCTTCCAATGGCGGAGTAGCACATGCAGAGGACCATGACCACAATGTTGTGATTGAGGCAGTTCAGTCACTCTAGGATATGCAGAAGGAGATCCTGGCAGCTTTGCAAACTCTCATTGAGGTTATTATGGCCATGGCTTCTAGGCCAAGTCCGGTGCAAGCACCTCCTCCTGTAGTAGTCCCAAAACCAGTGCCTAACTTGTTCCCTGAGGTTCGGGCTCCGATCCAGGTGCCTCTAATGGTACCTCAGGCGAATGGTACGGCCGTTGGTTCAGCTACCCAGGAGCAGACTGGACCATTCCAGCCCACTCACTTTGTTACTCTAGCCGATGTACAAGCTATGCTCGAGCAAGTGCGCGGCAAGAAACAATTGTCATCTCTCCCAGACCCAGGTATGAAGCCCCTATACCCTCAGGAGATATTGACCATGCCATACCCAACTGGGTATACAGTGCCCAAGTTTATTAAGTTTGATGAAAAACAAGGCAATGCCAGAGAACATGTGGTGAGGTTCATTGAAACTCTTGGTGTCCATGGCAGTGACCACTCTCTGTGTCTTCAGGAGTTCTCAAAATCACTTACCGAAAGGGCTTACAGTTGGTATGTGAACCTGGCTCCCAACTCAATCAAGAGTTGGGAGGAGATGGTGAACAAGTTCCACACGAAGTTCTTCCAAGTTCAAAAGAAAATTACAACCCTCACACTTGGCAGCTAGGAACCTCAGTACCACTGGTCCTTTACACAGATCTCGTGACAGCCACCGTTACTCCCGTCGTAATAGAGTTGTTGCGGTAACCTCTACAGGAGGGAGCCGCTCGCAAAGGGAGGCGTCGTCTTCTCGAAAAAGAAAGAGTTATGAGGACAAAAATCCATATCCATGCAGCTTGGAGAATGTTAAAACCTTGGTTAAAGAATGGGTAGCTGATGGTGAACTTACTTTGCCTCCGGTTGATGTCCTTCCAACCAAGAAGGACAAAGAAAGCCCAGAAAGCCCAGATTACTGCATCTATCACAAAGCCAGCAGACACCCTACGAGGGACTGTTGGACTTTGAAAAGTTTCTTTAAAAAGAAAGTTTCCGCGAACGAGCTGAAGTTCAAAGACGTCGGTAATCGTGACGTACAAAAGGACCCTTATCCTAACCACAAGGAGAAGAGGAAGAATGTACACATGATTGGCTATCTTGGGCCTGTGCGCGATCAAGTGCACATGGCGTCCTACTATGATGAGTTAGAAGAAATCGCTAGCGGCCAGCTCCCTAAACAGTACTTGCAGAGGCAAAATTCACAGAAGATACTCATGCTTAGGCCTTGTAAAACTCTGTTAAGTTTCGCACTTTCTTTGACTAGCTGGGGCTGAGCCAAGCCGCCAGCTTGGAAGCAACAAAGGCCCTCATTAACATATCTGAAGTGCACCATGATAAAGTTGCTGAGGCTAAGAAGTATGTGCCTCGGCGCATCCAGGAAGATTATGGGGCCATTACTTTTTTAGAAGCAGACAGAGCATACCCATTTTCTCATAACCGTCCTCTTTTTGTCACAGCTTAAATCAATGATGTAGAGTTCAAGCGTGCTTTCCTTGATGGTGGGGCGTCCATAAACATCATCACTACTAACACATTTGCAAAGGCTAGTATCCTAGACTCTAGGATAGTTCGCCAACCCATCACTATAACGGGATTTGGTGGTGAGAAGAAGGTTACTAAGGGCCATATTGTAGTGGACTTAGCAGTTGGCGAGATCCGCTCTGCCACTAAGTTCCATGTGATTGACGCGGACACAAATTACCACATGATACTTGGCAAAGCTTGGATGCACCGATATGAGGCTATCCCGTCAAGTTATCACCAATGCGTGAAGGCAAAGTTGGGAAAGCGCACAGTGACCATAAATGCTTCTGAAAAGCCATTCGAAGTGGAAGAGGCACACTATTCGGATGCAGTTTTCTTTACTGAATTATCAACGGATGAAACTCCAAGGACTGGCAAAGTTGCAGGGGTAAAATTGCCAAAGTGGAAAAACATTTGAAATTCAAAGGCTACTCCAAAAAGCAGTGGACAGAAAAGGAGCAGTAAATCCACAAGTCCTCCGCCCAAGATTGTTAAAGTACGCGAGGACGGGAAGATAGTTTACTACCTATGACGGTCTTGGCGGCCAGACTTCATACTTTGGGAGGATGGCTCCGAGACGAATAAATGTGACGGTGAGGAGTCCCAAGAAGGGTTGGTGGAGACGCTTGAGTCTGCCCCTGAATGCATGCAAGATAGACCCAAACCGCAGCAGGAGGTACTTGCTGAGGTCAACCTCAGTGACTTACCTAGGCAGAGCAAGCCGGTGTTTATCAGCGATACAATGGCTCCAATAGCAAAGGCAGAATTGATAACACTACTAAAGCAATACAGTGATGTCTTTGCTTGGACATATGACGAGATGCCTGGTCTTGACCCATCCCTTGCCACTCATCATCTGGACAATTTTCCTAACTCTAAACCAATCAAGCAGCATGCTCAAAAGTATCACCCTGATCTTGAAGCAAAGATTAAGGCGAAGGTAGAAAAGTTGCAGAGGGCAAAGTTCATTGAGCCTATACAGTATCCAACTTGGCTGGCAAATATTATGCCTGTGCAAAAGAAGAACGGTCAAATCAGGGTCTACGTAGACTTTCGCGACCTGAATAAAGCCTGCCCGAAAGATGAGTTTCCATTGCCCCATGTTGACACACTCGTCGATTCTACTGCAGGCCATCAAATGTTCTCCTTCATGGATGGGTTCAATGGTTATAACTAGATCAAAATGGCACCAAAAGGTGCAGAAAAGACAGCTTTCAAAACGCCCTTGGAAAATTTTTTCTATACGGTGATGCCCTTTGGTTTGAAAAACGCGGGGGCAACCTACCAACAGGCTATGACTCCAGTGTTCCATGACATGTTGCATCATGAAGTGGAAGTATATGTGGATGATTTGGTGGTCAAGTCTACTAAGGCAGACCGCCATCTCTGTGACTTGGAAAAAAAATTTCAGCATTGCCACAAATTCTGCCTCAAGATGAACCCTCTCGAGTGTGCCTTCGGAGTTACCGCCGGCAAGTTCCTTGGCTTCCTTGTACACCAACGGGGGATCAAAGTAGGTGGGGATAAGATCAAGTCAATCATGGAGATGCCACCGCCACATTCTTAAAAGGCCGTGAAGAAATTCCTAGGCAAAGTGTCATACCTTAGGAGGTTTATCCCAACCCTTGCTGAGATAACCTTTTCCTTTGGGACACTGCTGAAAGAGAATCACAAGTTTGAATGGTTGTAAGAACACCAACAGGCATTTGATATGGTGAAAAAAGTATTTACCTCTCCACTTATAATGATTGCCCCACAGCCTTAAAAGCCTCTGCTACTATACTTAACCTCTACTCCTCGGTCTATTGGAGCTCTACTTGTCCAAGACATAGATGGCATCGATAAGCCAGTCTATTACATCAGTCACAAAGTCAATGGTGCCGAGTCATGATATACCATAATTGAGAGGCATTGTTTAGCCTTAATCTTCACAGTGCATAAGTTGTGCCACTACTTTTTGGCACACCTAATCCAGGTTGTGACCCGGAGTGATCCAGTCCGCTACTTGCTAAGCAAGCCCGCCCTAACTAGAAGAATGGCAAGATGGCTCTTGGCTCTAGCAGAATATGATATCACTTGTGTTACTCCTAAGGCTATTAAGAGCCAAGCACTTGCAGACTTACTGGCCCAGTTCCCATCTGGTGAACATGAACCTGCAGAGGTATCCCTACCAGGTGACATGTCTCAGCAGCTGTAATTGAGACTTATTGGGACTTAAAATTTGATGGAGCTTCTAGAGCTGGAAAAGGTGGAGCTAGCGTAACACTAACTAGTCAAGAAGGAGAGAAGCTTCATCTATCATACAAGCTTGACTTTGAGTGTTCAAACAATGAGGTTGAATATGAGACACTGATACTGGGTCTAATAGCTGCCCAAAAGAAGGGCCTCCGCAAGTTAAAAATTTGGGGCGACTCCAAGTTAGTTGTCAAGCAAACGATGGGTGATTTCACCTTGAAGGAGCCTCTGTTGGCCCTGTATCGCACCATAGCTCAAAGGTTGCTCACTCAATTTGATAATGTCCAAATCCAGCATACTCCACGAACACACAATCGTTTCCCCGATGCCTTGGCTACACTGGGGGCAAAGGTAGAGATACCAGATGATAGTATAGCCATCATCATTGAGAAAAGAACAACACCAGCAGTGTTAGCCAAAGAACATATAAAGCAAGATACTGAAGGGTGGAAAGCAGATATTATCTAATAGTTGAAAACTGGCCAGGGAACAATCAGACCAGCAGAACTTGCATTATTCCTGCTCCTCAGAGGAGAGTTGTATTTACACGGTCCCAACAACTTGCTAGCAAGATGCGTTGGTAGACAAGAAGCAACTTACAAACTTAAGCAGATCTATGCTAGGTCCTGTGGAGATGGAGATATTAGTCTATACCGACGGATACAGAGGCAAGGGTATTACTGGTTAAAGATGGAGAAGGAAAGTACTGAGTTGCAGAGGCAATGTGCAAAGTGTTAGTCCTATCCTAAGGAAGAGTAAGCCCATTTCTTAAGCAATGAAGAATGGAGGCAACCGTATTTCAACTACCTTGAAAAGGGCACACTGCCTGAGAACAAAGCCGATGTAATCAGAGTTAAGAGGCAAGCCCTCCACTTCTTCCTTGACCAAGGCAAGCTGTACTGAAAAAGCTTCGAAGGGGAACCTTTAGCGTGCTTATCAAAAGATGAGGCAAATGAGGTGTTGAGGGAAGCCCATATGATAGAACATCAAAGAGGGCAGCGATTATATGGACATCTCATTCACCTCGGCTACTACTGGCCAACAATGGAAGAAGATGCTAAAAACTTTGTGAGGAGATGCCAATCCTGCTAGAAGTTTGGGCATTTGATACATGCACCGGCAGTTGAACTGCACAACATCAAGACTCCTCACCCGTTCTATACTTGGGCATTTGACCTGGTAGGTCCTATAGCGCAACAATCCAAAGGCTACAGATGGATACTTGTAGCAACTGAAGTTAGCACCAAGTGGGTAAAGGCTATACCGATGAGGAAGACAGATAGGGCAGGAGTAGCCAACTTCATCAGAGAGAACATAATCTATAGGTTTGACATACCCAAAGTAATATTGTCTGATAATGGAACTCCCTTTGTAAATCACCATGTGAGAAGGTTGCTGGATGCCTACAAGATCAAGCACCATAAGTCTAGTCCATACTACCCCCAAGGGAATGGATAAGCTGAGGCGACCAACAAAACCCTTATCCGAATACTGAGTAAAATGATAGACAAAGCACGGGGCACATGGTCTGAATAACTCCTCGTAGCGCTCTGGGCATATAGAACGTCAAAGAGAAAGCCAACTTAGACAACCCCATTTTTCCTAGTATATGGGTCCGAAGTTGTGTTACCAGTTGAGTTGGCAATACCTTTAGCAAGAATGGCTATATCAGCACACTTAGTTCCAGACAGCAGGAAAAATAATATAGAGCCAGCTGAAGAAAGAAGAGATCGGGCCTCGCAGGCAATGGAAAAGTATCATCAATCCATAGCCCGTACCTACAATCAATCTGTTCAACACAGAAAGTTCAAGGAGAGGGACTTAGTATGGAAAACAGTGGATGCAATCATGCGGAGGGCAGCCAATTCCCAAGTTCTCACCCAGATGGGAAGGCCCCTACAAAGTTGTTGAGGTAAGCAACAGCGGGTACTACAAGTTGACAAGAATAGATGATGGATTCAGAACTGTCCCTCTCAATGCCAAGTATGTCAAAGAATATTTCCCTCTCAACGCCCTCAAAAAATAACCATAACATAACCCATAAACATATAAAGAAGGCAACATACATCAGAGTAAACAGTTCTCTCATTATACAAAGTTATCGTTACAATAGAGTTTAACATAAATAGATGCCCTTCGGGCTTACACCTTTCCAAGTCTTAACTTGGTTATAACAAAAGTGGGACTAGCCCTTACAATTAAGGCCCTAGGCTATACAAAATGTGAAACAAAACAAGAAGCCCTCGTGCTTCCCAAATAACCCTCCAATGCTATTGCCTTGATGGAGGCATACCACCATCACCTAAAAGTGTTTTTCCCCAAATAGGGTGAGCCACAGCCCAATAAAGAGCCACAGCCCAATAAAGATAATCTAACACAGTATATGAGATTTAACAGAGGTATAAGAGTAATAAGCATAAACAATGTTAAGGCTAAAACATTCATCATCTCTTGTATTCACAACACAACAAGTTCATAGCTCATTTCATTTCCCTTTTTGTTTCACTTTGCTACATAAACCAATTTCATTCGTTCTCTTCAATATCTCAAGCGAGACTACAACTCGGTAGTTCAACATTTGTCAAAGTCAACACTTCCACATTCATTTGCCATTTTACGGATATTTTGTCCGCGGGATCGGCACCCATGTATAAATTTCGGGACTTTCACCCCGGACACTTCAGCCAACTTAATTATAATGGAGTCCATCCCATTTCTCCTCCCAAAACAAACATACATATACAATGTATGTAAACACATAATCACGTATGGAGCACATCATCTTTCCACTCCCAAAGTACATATAAATGCAATGTATTCACAACATAATCATATTCAATGATAGTTAACCATGGGATAGTTTCAATTCACCTAATCCACATGCAATTTCTACAACAATCAAAGCTATCCTCCACTGATAGCCCAATATGGTTATTTCTAAACAGATATACATTTTCAAGACAGATAATTTATTCAAAATTTCCGAAGATGAGACACGTCATCTATTTCATTTCACTAACCATCTCCATACATGTCTAATTCCATGTTTACAACATGGATATTATTTATTCATACAAAATAAATATAATACTCATTCTAGGGCAAATTTCCCCTCTTTCCCCAAATCTCAACCAAGTACCAAAATCAACTATTTTGACACAACAAGACTTCATTTTCAAACCCCATGTTCTTTTATTTCATTCCTACCAAAAAACCCCCTTTTAAATATCACCCAAACCCTAGGTTTGTGTTCAAAATACCACAAAACCCACCATTGTTACACAACTACAAAATACTTAAGTTAAAAACCATAATAAGGTGTAGAAGATCCCTACCTCAAAGAGCAAAGACAAGCCAAGTAAGGATAGAACCCCAAAAATGCCGAAATCCAACTTTAGTCGGGTAAAAGAGAAGATCTTAAGGAGCTCTATCTTTTTAATGAAGGCTCAAGGGTGTAGAGATCACAGGATTTAGATCAATATGTAGAGAGAATGTGAGTTTTAGAGAGAGAGGCTCTCAACTTTAGGGTTTTTGGTGAAAAGAGATAAAAAAAGTTATGTAAAAAGTCACTTTTACGATCTGATATACGCGTAGTCCGTTCGAGTGGAGAGTTTGACGCTCGAGCGTCAGATACATGAATTTGTCTCGCTCGAGCGCAAGAGAGGCCGCTCGAGCGCTAAGACACAACAACAAGGCACTACCCGCTTGAGCGCAAGAAGACCCGCTCGAGTGTAGAATACACACTTTCAACATTTTACAGACTTCAGATAGCCACTCGAGCGCAAGAAATGCCGCTTGAGAGCAGACCCGCTCGAACGTAAGAAACACTGCTTGAGCGTGAAAAACACTTACCCAACATTTTTGCAGACGCACAAAGTACTGAATGTATACAAACCCGACTCGAGTGCAAAAAGGCTCGTTCTAGCAGAAAACCAAAATTCTAGGCAACAAGGTTTTAGACCAACTAGCAACCAACTTGTTCTAAACACACCCAAGACATTCCAAAACTCAAATTCAAAGAGTGAAAGGGGAAAAAGGCATAAATAACGGCATTAAATCACAAGACCCGAGTCTGGAACACCATAAAAGCCGGGTTAAATCCGGGATCGCTATAAAAAGAGTTGTAAAGTTTCTTTGCTAATACTTCCAAACCAAAGTGTAAAGAAAGTGTCATACACCTAGTAAACCTTTTGCTCATATACACTTAGTGTAAGGAAAGTTTTCCATACTTAGTGAAATTTTATCCTTGTAAAAGCTTAGTCATGATAAAGTTTTGTTCACTGCAAGAGTTTTGCTTATCTTTAGAAGCTATGTAAAAGCAATGTAAAGAAAACAATGAAATGAAACTCAAAAGTACTACCAAACATCCATGCTTTTCATTAAAGTCAAACTTCCAGAACATGATTACAATGTTTGAAAAGAAGTTACGACAGAGGAGAAGAAAAGAAAAGGCGCCCCAAGCACGATGAAACAACAAAATAAAGAAAAGGAAATGGAAGAAATCATAACACAGTCACAAACACATCAAATCAAACCCTTCAACAGGGAGTCCATCAGAGTCAAGTCTCAAGGCAACTGGGCAACCAATGCAAAGTCCTTCTCTCTAAACCGAGCCAGGTTCTGCCGGTGCTGCTCCAGGGCACCCTCACACTCTTTGATAGTCTCCTCCAAGGACGCAATCATCGCCACATTGTCAGCATGCTCAAGGAAACCATCAACTTCCTCAAGCCTATCCCTCATCCATGATAGGTTCAAACCATTCCTCTCAAAGCCGCTTAGATTGGCCTCAGTACTCTCCACGAACTTGCTGGAGGTTGTCAGGATCTGCTTGGTAGCAAAGTCACGAATGAAATTGGCAAGTGACTCTAGCAGCACTGTCTAAACTATAGGTCCAAGAACATTAAAAGTAGTAAAGGTGTCTGGATGCAGTGCTTGGATACGAGCAAGAGTGGAAGCAACTTCGGAAAAGACCCAATAACTTAAAAAGGAAACTTTCTCTTAGGACTGAGGCAACTCTCTCACGCCGCCGCCAGCTTCAATCACTGGAGAGAGACTGATGGAGTGACCAAAGGTCTGAGGGTGGCGCATTTCCCTTAAAGATGACTGCCCAGCAGCATTAGAGTGGGTAGATGCTGGCCGACGACCGGGTGAACTAGCCTCACGAGAAAGACCAAAGCTGTCTGCATCGTCGTGTCGCTCCGAAAAGAGGTCATCTATTTGGTAATCTCCAACATTTAGATCTAGAACAGTAGTAGTATCCATCCCAGTATAAAAATATCGGGACACCCAAGGTCAGCTGGCACTTCTGGAAAGTAAGTGGGGTACAAGTCTGCCAGTTGTTCAGAGGTTGCTGAAGCAACTGGGTCAGAGGTCCCAGTAACAGCAATAGCAGTGTGGGCGGCTAAAGTAACAACTACCTCTGCAAGTCGGTCCAAATTTAGAGGGGCCACAGCAGGAACAGTGGCAGCAGCCGCTACACTTGCACTCCCCACATCCATTTGGACATTTGGAAGTGGAGTCTGTTAAACCAATGGAGACTTGGTAGACTGAGAGGAACTGCCAGATGCACCCCCAAGGAGAGGTGGTACAACTTCCAGCGGCTCTCTTACACTGTGATCTTCCCTCGGGGTCTCAGGAACGAAATCATCTCCGCCAATAGAGGAACGGTCAGAGTGCACAGAGTCAGCGGAGTGTGGAGGCCCTGAACCCTTAGCAACTATATCACCCATTGTAACTTCCACAGCAGGGGGAGCTTGTACATTGCCTGCAGCCTCCACAACTGGCTCAGCCTCGGCAACTGGCTTGGCCTCAGTGGTTGGTTCAACGCTGACACTTGGTTCCTCTTCAATATCTGGGAGTATTGTCCTACGGGTCCTGAATCTTGTGACCCTTGTAGCAATCGGAAGGTTGTCGTCGTCATCTGAATTTGAGGAAATGCCAATGGCAGTAGAGGAACCTCCGAGGCCTGAATGTGGTATGGTCGAGGGGCCCTCAAAGGGAAGAAGATTATGTAATTACTAAAGTAAATATAAAAAGCCGAAAAAGGTAATGCAAAAATATTTTCTAAGTATGAATACCTTTCGGAGTCTCTTCCTGCTTGGTGAGGCATGTGCCTCGGTAACTGGTGTCGCTGCAGCTTGGGCTACCCTCAGCCGGGAGCAGGTCATGCATACTATTGTGCTGACTTGGGGGGGAGCAATTTGCAAGGGTTGAACAGACATTACCCCAGACGGGTGAGGCTCCTCTACAACGGGCAGCGATAAAAGCTTAAAACGGCAGAATATACTAGATTGTTTCCCTCGCCCAGAAGGCAGACGGAAGGATAAATCAGTCTGCGGGATAGGTTCCATCGCAGGGACAACCGGAGCACTGTTGCAAAAATTGAAGAAAAAATTGAGGTTGCAATGCCAGAACAACCTATTATCATGAGTAAAGTCGCCTCTCTCCCAAGTGAGGGAAGCTCCGTGAAGCCTAAGCCCTCTACAAGTAAAGTAGTATAATCACGGGCAAACCGTTGAAAGTTCTGGTGGAAATCAGTCTGAGGCAGAGGGGCATGTGGGACGCCCTGATCCATTCCGAACTGTCTAAGGACCCTGTCCGGCCGATAGACGACGCTGGACATGCCTTCTTCATTCCATATAGGTAGAAATCCGAAGCGAATCATGGCAGCAGTAAGGAGGGAATTAGCCTGGACACTGTCGAGGGAAAAATCAACGTGACGAGCCTCTGAAAAATAAAAGGGGACAACAGAAATGCCTAGAAGAGGCTGCATGAAAAGGTGGAACACGCACTCCTCCATACGGTCAACATAGTTTGCAAAGGGTCTGTTGGTGCCAAGGCCAGACCACCGAGAGATGCGAGGGAGGGATTGACATACTTGCATTATGACAGGTCGACCCTCTACATCTAGAATAGGGTGGCCCTCCACATTAAAGACTTCATCGGTGAAGAAGGGCTCATGTTCCTTAGGGATAGGGCCCATGGCAGGAAAGTAGTCAGAAATTGAGTGTGTACGAAGCTCCATACATCGTAGCGGCTCATAGACCACTCCATGACCGAATGGATGAGATCAAGATAGAAATATAGGTTCCCCAAGATAAGAGGAGCCAGAGGAATCTGACTGCCGCTACAGAGCTTGACAGCTAAAGGAAACACTAGGGGATTAATGCTTTCGGTAGGGTTACTAGGTAGAACAAAGAAAGAGATGAAATAACTGATGAATGCGGCCATGTACAAATCACCGCGGTAGCCCAGCCCAACTACTGAGTCACGGTTCTCCTCTGTGATTTCGCCTACAACTGGTTGTAGGTCCTTGAAGAAGTGCTTAAGCCAGGAAGGTCTTGATAACAAACTTGTGTATATTGTTCTTATTGATTAATCAAAAGAAGTACAAATATATAAGCAATAGAATAGAATGAAACCCTAATAACCTAAAGTACTAAACTATCCTTAATGAATAATATAAACTACGTAATTCACACCCCCCCTCAAACTGAGGATGCGAGCGCAGAAAGCATCGAAAGTTTGCCAAGAAGAAAACGAAAACGAGCAACAGTATGAGTCTTCGTAAAAAAATCGGCCAACTGAAGAGATGAGGGAACAAAAGGGAGAGTAATAGTGCCAGCTTGAAGATGCTGTCTGACAAAGTGACAATCTATTTCAACATGCTTTGTCCGCTCATGAAAGACTGAATTATGGGCAATCTGGACAACACTCTGATTATCACAATACAACGGAGTTGGATCAGAAAGAGAAACACCCATATAAGAAAGAAGCCAGCGAAGCCAAATGATCTCGGAAGTAGCATGAGCCATGGCACGATACTCAGCCTCAGCGGTGGAACGAGCAACGACAGACTGTTTCTTACTCTTCCAGGATATGAGGGAATCGCCAAGGAAAACACAAAGACCAGAAGTGGATTTGCGATCAGAGATGTCACCTGCCCAATCAGCGTCAGCATAGGCACGGAGAGTCAAGTCCGAAGAGGCAGATAACAGTAAACATTGCAACAAAGTGCCACGAAGGTAGCGCAAAGTACGGAGTAAGGCAGCCCAGTGTGTAGAGCGAGGAGCAGAAACAAACTGACTGAGAATGTGCACAGCATAGGAGATATCCGGACGAGTAACGGTGAGATACACAAGGCACCCAACCAACTCACGATACAAAGTGGGATCCTCAAGAGGAACGCCATCAGAAGCAGAAAACTTAGCATGCAACTCAAGAGGAGTGTCGACAATCTTATCATCAGTGAGATTGGCACGAGAAAGAATATCACGGGCATATTTAGTCTGAGAAAGAAGATACCCAGTAGGAGAAGTAGCAACCTCAATACCAAGAAAATATCGAAGAGACCCCAAATCTTTCATCTCGAACTCCTGAAACAACTGATGCTTAACCTCCTCAATAGTATTACAATCAGAGCCAGTGATGATCATATCATCCACATATAAGAGAAGAAGAACAAGGCCAACAGAAGTACGCCGAACAAATAGAGCACAATCATGATGACTAGGGCAAAATCCAAGCTGAAGTGCAACAGAGTAAAATCGCTCATACCAAGCACGAGGAGACTGCTTAAGACCATAGAGAGCACGGCGAAGACGACAAACCACACCAGGAGGGTGTGAGAGACCCGGTGGAGGGCGCATATATACTTCCTCTGCAAGATGCCCATTCAGAAAGGCATTTTTGACATCAAGTTGAAACAAAGGCCAGTGATGGGCAGCAGCAACAGAGATAAGAGTGCGAACAGTAGTCATCTTGGCGACGGGGGCAAAAGTCTCATCGTAATCAATCCCATACTCCTGAGAAAAACCCTGAGCAACCAAACGAGCCTTGTATCGTTCCAAAGAACCATCAGAACGGGTTTTGACCTTATAGATCCATTTAGAGCCTACAATATTCTTGCCAATAGGTAATGGAACCAAATCCCAAGTCTGAGTGTTAGCCAGAGCAGTTAACTCGTCATTCATGGCAGCAATCCAATTGGGATCATGACAAGCTTCCTTGTAGGACCTAGGCTCAAAATAAGTATGAAGACAAGAAAGAAAAGACTGATAGGAAAGAGAAAAACATGTATTACCAAAACCATACCAGTTCGGAGCACGACGATCACGCGTGGGAAAACGACGTGCAGGAGGAGCGGGATCCAAAGAAGCAGCTGGAGGGACAGTAGAGCTAGAGACAGGTGAACTCGGAAGTGCTTTGCGACGCTGATAAACAAGAAGAGGAACAAGGGAAACGGGAGCTGGAGAGGGAGGAGCTGGCGAGATATTAGAGGTACTAGGAAGAGGCAAGGTAGAGATCTCAAGATCAGAAACAAGCTCATCAGAAGAAACATCAGAAGGAAATGGGTCAATGTGAATCAATTCCTCCTTGGTAATAGGGACAGAAGTGGAAGGTATAGTGTAGTAGGGTAGTTTTTCCAAAAAAGTGACATGCCTAGACACATAAAGCTTTTTGGTGGCAGGATCATAGCACCGATAACCTTTCTGATTAATGCCATACCTTAAAAAGACACATAGGACACAACGAGAGAACTAAGCTTAGAGCGTGCTCGTTTAGGAAGGAGCACAAAGCATGTAGAACCGAAAACACGAAGAAGAGAATAATTGGGAGTGAAAATTGGAATATATTTTGTAAAAATCAGATTTTCGGTCATCAAATAAACCCATGTAAACCGACTGTAATCATCCACAAAAGACACATAATATTGTGAACCTCCCTTAGTAACTATAGGGGAAGGACCCCAAACATCAGTATGAACCAATTGAAAAGGAGAAGATGAAATAGAACTACTTTTATTAAATGGAAGAGCAGACATTTTAGCCAGTTTACAACCACGACACTCTGAAATATCAGCAATGGGAAAATGACCTAAATGTCCAGACTGAACTAACATCCTCAAACGATCACTCGACAAATGACCTAACCTAGAATGCCAAATATAAAATAAAGAAGACTTATTGTTTAAACAAAAAGAAGACAATGCAGTAGAAGACACATCTAAAGGAACATGCAAGCTGTCCAAGATATATAGTTCTCCAACTCTACGCCCAATCCCAATCTGCCTCTTGGAGACCCGATCCTGCACAACACAATGAGAGGAAGAGAAAACAACATCAAAACCGGAATCAGATAATTGACTAATAGAAATAAGACTAAGTGAGAGGTGAGGTACATAAAATACAGGAGAAAGAGACAAATGGGAAGAGAAAATAGAACCAATAGAGGAGATAGGCATAGATGAACCATTAGCAGTAGCAATAGTGATAGGGGAAGGAGGAGAGACACAATTACTAAGAAGAGATGCAACAGGGGTCATATGATGTGAACAACCAGAATCAAAGATCCACGAAGTGTGGATATTACCTGAGGATGATGAACCAGACAAACCTAACTAAGTGGTAGTCATAGCGGAAGCCTGGGACGAAAGATTTGGATTGGCCACCATGAAAGACTTGAACTGCTCAAACATAGACTGCATATTGGAAGATGGATCATTCTCAGAAATTGGTGCAGAAAAGGCGGCAGATGAGCGAGATCCTGAAAATGTCGGCTTAGCGAATGGTGAACCAGATGAACGACCCTTGGGCTTGCAAAAGTTTAGGACATGCATGTTCCAATGGCCTTTTTGATGACAGAAGCTGCACTCATCATGGAAACCCGAGGCTTGGGCTTACCAGTAACTTGAAATAAATGAGAAGATGGGGTGGGCAAGAGCGGAGGAGTGGCAAAAACTGACTGGGAAGTAGGAGTACCATGAGCCACCTTAAACCGAGTTTCTTCCGCAATAAGCTCACGGACAGCACCATCCACAGAAGGCAAGGGAGATCGATGAAGAATAGCTCCCCGAAGTGACTCAAATTGATCACGAAGGGCCATGAGAAATTGAACAAGGTGTTGTTTCTCCCGATGCTTGATATAATTGTCAAGTAACTGCAAATCGGACGGTTCCATCAAAGCAAGCTGATCCCAATAAGTAGTCATCTCATTGTAGAACTCCTGAATAGACTTATCTTTCTGACTAGCACTGCGAATCGACATCTCAAGTTCATACTGTTTTGCAAAGTTAGACTCAAGGTACATAGTCTTCAAATAGTCCCAAACTTGTTTAGAAGTAGAATACTTGGAAAAATTCATACCAATGGTAGTTTGAACTGAATTATGAAACCAAGTAAGAATTTGTGCATTTTCCTTATCCCATTTAGCAACATCAGCCTCAGTTTCTTGAGATTCCGTGGGTCTAATTGTCACACCAATCACATAGTTCCACATGCCTTTACCCATTATAAAATTTTTCATTACATGAGACCAATAAGAGTAATTAGTACCATCTAACTTAGTGGTGATAGCTTGTAATTTATCATCAACCATAATGATAATTAAGCAACACAGTAAACCCCAAATCAGAGTGACTAATCAAAATTGCTATTGTTCTAATTACAGAATCAATGAAGTCAAACTTATAATACCTCTATCACCACAAACCAAGGCAGAGCAAAGAGAGACAGAGACTAGAGAAGGAGACAAATATCACAGTAAACCCAAATATCAATAGTCGGGCATCAAGGTCAGACCTTGCTTTGATCCTGTGAACTAGCGAAGAAGACCGAGAGATCACCAATCTAAGGCACACAGAGAGATGAGAGAGCTTCGATCGAACTTGATGAGGGCTAGGGCTCCGACGTGACCAGATAAGCGACGTGCGAAGAGCAACAAAGGCTTCGATCGGACAAGATGAGGCTACGATGGTCGTTGATGACCTAGGGCTCCGACGCAACCAGATACAACGAACTCAGAGACCACAAAGCAGACCTTGCAAAGAGAGAAGGGAGTTGCGATGGTCAATGATGACCTGCGACAGGTATGCTAACGTCTGGATTGCTGCTTTGATACCATGATAACAAACTTGTGTATATTGTTCTTATTGATTAATCAAAAGAAGTACAAATATATAAGTAATAGAATAAAATGAAACCCTAATAACCTAAAGTACTAAACTATCCTTAATGAATAATATAAACTACATAATTCACAGGTCTCTCCTGAAGTAGTTCCCCAGTTCTGAGGTCATTCTAGGAACCAACTTCCGCGCCTCCTGGAAGGTGCCTTGAAGGGCGGTGACAGCAACCTACTCTGGAGGAGTCAGGGACGCTAGATTAAAGGGATGATCTCCACGGGTGCTCAGGCGCAGAAGGACAACAACATCTTCCAGGGTTAAGGTTATCTCCCCTATGCTAAGGCAAAAGCATGAGTGTCACAGCTCCAGCGGAAGACAACTATTTCAGTGTTGGTCTGCACCTTACGCACTGATAACTCCCTCGAGATCAAAATGGCATTGAAAAGACAAACAGCACGCAGACGCTGCTCAAAATCGCCATCTGCAATGATGTCATCAACCTAAAGGGACCAATCTGCTGGAGGGCCTAAATGAGTGTGATAGTAGATGTAAGAATGTGGAAAGTTGCCACGCTCCACGTGAAACCCAACATAGAGACTGGGTTCACCATGTCCACGTCATCCAAAGTAGCCTCCCCAAAAGGAAGCAGAGGCTCCTCCAGAGGAAGGGTATCAGGAATAAAGGAGTCAACTGCCTTCTAGAAGGGGTCAGCCAACCCTCCAAAGTATGGAGCCCTCCTCCACTCAGTAGGGGTGGGCAACCCTGTTGGGTAGAAACCTTGTGCTGGCCATGAGGAAGAGTAAAGAAAGATAAAGAAGACTTTGGAAAGTGGGGACAAAAAAGAGAAGAAGAGAAGGAGACAGAAAGGTATGTTGGGTAGAAGTAGGGGACCAATGGACCCAAGGGCGTGATTTATAAAGAAAAAATAGCAAAGGGCGCCGATACGCTTCCCTAGGCCATTATGACCTGACAGTCAAAGTGGCACCTTTTCAGAGCCGACGCAACTTCTGACCCAACCGACGCAACCCTTAGGTTGCTTGCTGACATCATGCACGCGCAGGAAATGGGGAGCATGTGCCCCACACGCACAGGGGACAAAATGTAGAAGGTCAAAAATTAAGCCCCAAACTAAGTATAGACCTAAGCACTGAGGTCGTCCCAAAGAGGCGACCAGGGATAAAAAATGAGCATGGGCCAAAGCCCAAAGGAAGTGGGAACAGCGGGCCGAGGCAAGTCTGACCCACCAAGGCTCCAGATGGACTCCACGAAGAAAAATGCCCAAGTCAAGTTGCAGAGGCAACGCCTGCAACGGTGAAGTTACGGAGGGAACATGTACAGCGGCAAAGTTGCTAAGGCACTTTGCCTCAGCGCTACTATTCTTAATATCTTTGGTTCCGCCGCCATATGAAGTTGTTGAGGGAAAGAGAAAGCTGACGCAACTAAGTTGCAGAGGCAACACTTGCGACGGCCAAGTTACGGAGGCACTTTGTCTCAGCGTCGCCATTCCAAGTATCTTTGGTAGCACAACCATTCCAAGTATTGTCAGTCCCGCCGCTATCTGGAGTTGCTAAGGGAAGGAGAAAACCGAAGCAACTAAGTTGCAGAGGCAACACTTGTAGCAATCGAGTTGCGGAGGCATTATGTCGGTGCTGCTATCTCTAATATTTCTAGTTCTGCTGACTGAATTTGTCGCGGGAACTGACTACCGCAGCAACTATGTTACAGAGAGTATCCTACCAAGGTGATAGTAGCCTTTGAGAGAGGCTTCCCTCTACAAGTAGAAGCTAATGCTTGGCGCTGATAGCAGGCCCCAAGGCATTACTAGCCTAGGGCTGATAACAGGCCCCACAGTTTATTAACTTGGCCCTAATAGTAGGCCCCAAAACTTACTGGTTGGAGCTGATAGCAGACCCAGAAACACTAGTTTACCTCGGCAACCCTACGAAAATGGGAGCAGGGTAACTCGAACATAAGGGACTCCCTTTCTATTACCCAGGTCATGGACCTGCCTTAGTCACACATGCAAGACTAAGGAAGCCCCCTTGGGCTTGGTACTAAGGCATAGCGCAGCTGATAGCAGGCTTGGCTGTGGCCTTCACCCTAGAAAGCTGGGGAGTTTGTGGTTAGGTGGCTAAAGGTAGAGGCTTCGCTGAGGTGAGCACGAACATAGTCAATAGCAAGCTAATGGAGTCCTAAGAATGCATGTACTGGCCAAATAGAACTGAGAAGGCAGGTGCAGCGGCAAGGTTCACCACTACAAGTGCACTCGCTGAGGTTCAAGCTGAGAAGGCAAGTGTAGAGGTAAACACTCCCGCTGCAATTGCACTTGTTGAGGCTCAAAAGGGAATTGCAGCGCCAAACACTCCCGTCGTAACTACGCTTGCTGAGACTCAAAAAGGTAGTTGTGGAGGCAAACAGATAGTACACAGTACATGTAAAGGGACACGTGGCACCTTCAGCCTGGTGGCTGAAGATAGAATATTCCATGTGATCCTCTAGGACACATGTCTTCTCTCTATTTGACCACTTGGTGTCCTCTTAACACCAAGGAAAAGCCTATAAATAGAACCCATTTCCCAAGGTTCAACAAGAAGAATTTTGAGATTTTGGGGAGATGATGCCCATTTTGGCACTGCAATTGTCTTCTTCTTGAGCCACTTGCTTCACCCTCACCTAGCTACACACTCTCCAACTCCCAGATAGTTGCTGCTACTCATTCTTCAGCCACTTCTATCATTAATGGACCATTAGCATAGTTTTGCCTCTCTAATAACCTCTCTAACCTTGAACCCCCCTACAGTACTTAACTTACAAACTTGTGTAGTATTGCATCATCTCTCTTGTGCAACAGTAGTTATTATACTCTTGCCCTAAATCATTCAAGTGAATTAAACACTATCTTGCAATTAAAAAGATTTATAATTAATTATTAATATATGTTCTTTGGGGAAAAAAATTAGGTTATAAATTGTTCTGTAAAAAAATTGAACGATTTATACCACACAAACGGATACACACATATATATCAGGTGGCAAGTCTTTGTGGACCAACAGGACAACAAGTCCTTTAATAAAAATGTCATGGTCGATTTCATTTGAGCCAAGTTTATTTAAATTTTATTATTATATTTACAATGCAAACATATGGGTTAGCGATATGGAAGACAATTATTCGAGAGATGACAATTTAAATCTAAGGGTTCGTTTGACATTAACTAATATAGTTGGGATTTTTTTAGTTTTACTTTTTTTGAGTAATGTTAGGGATCATAAAAAAAATCATGAAGATAATTATGAAAGATTTTTCACCGTTAGATTACATATACAATAAAACACCATACACTAATCAAAGAATGAAAAATCTTCATAAAGTATCTCATGATATTTTTTTCATGATCCCTAGTATTATTCGGCTTTGTTAGCCTCGTTTGGTTTTGTTTTGGGGCTTTTTTGACATTTATGAGAGAAAAAGTATAATGATTATGAGTAAAAAGTAGTATTTTGTCTTATTGACTTTTGTAGTCAATTTTATCTTTTTGTAATTATTTAACCCCAAAAAGAATGCCAAACCAAGGCTAACTTTCAAAATATTTAAAATTATTTGTCACATGTTAAGATTTCACTCAATAATATTGTAGAGGGTCAGAAATTAAGCCCCAAACTAAGTATGGACCCAAGCACTAAGATCGCCCTGAGAAGGTGACCAGGGATAAAAAAAGGAGCATGGGCCAAAGCCCAAGAGAATTGGGCCAACAAGTGGGCCGAGGCACGTCCGACCACCAAGGCTCCAGATGGACTCAACGAGGAGAAATGCTCAAGTCAAGTTGCAGAGGCAACACCTGCAGCGGTGAAGTTGCCGAGGGAACATGTACAGCGGCAAAATTGCTGAGGCACTTTGCCTCAGCGCCGCCATTCCTATTAACTTCGGTTCCACAGCCATTTGAAGTTGCCGAGGGAACATATGCAGCAGTAGAGTTGCTGAGGGACTTTGTCTCAGCGCCGCCATCCCAAGTAATGTCAGTGTCGCAACCATCTGGAGTTGCCAAGGGAAGGAGGAGACCGAGGCAACTAAGTTGCAGAGGCAATACTCATAGCGCCCAAGTTGCGGAGGCATTCTGTCGACGCCGCCATCTCTAATATCTTCGGTCATACCGTCTGAACTTGCCGCAGGAAATGACTACCGCAGTAACTACTACCGCAACAACTAAGTTACAGAGGGAATATCCTACCAAGGTGATAGCAGCCTTTGAGAGAGGCTTCCCTCTGCAAGTAGAAGCTAATGCCTGGTACTGATAGCAGGCCCCAAGGCATTGCTGGCCTAGGGCTGATAGCAGGCCCCACAGTTCATTTAAATTGGCGCTGATAGCAGGCCCAGAAATACCAGTTTACCACGGCAACCCCACGAAGATGGGAGCAAGGCAGCCGGACTATAAGGGACTCCCTTTCCATTACCCAAGTCATGGACCTGCCTTGGTCGCACAGGCAGGACTAAGGAAGCCTCCTTGGGCTTGGTACTAAGGCACAGCATGGCCGATAACAGGCCTGGCTGTGGCCTTCGCCCTGGGAAGCTGGGGAGTTTGTGGTTAGGTGGCTAAGGGTGAAGGCTTCACTGAGGTGGGCACGAACATAGTCGATAGCAGACTAATGGAGTCCTGAGAATGCATGTATTGGCCAAATAGAACTAAGAAAGCAAGTGCAGCGGCGAGGTTCACTGTTGCAAGTGCACTTCCTGAGGTTCAAGCTGAGAAGGCAAGTGCAGAGACAAATACTCCCATTACAACTACACTTGCTGAGGCTCAAAAAGGGAGTTCCTGCGCCAAACACTCCCGACACAACTAAACTTGCTGAGGTTCAAAAAAGGTAGTTGCGGAGGCAAACAGATAGTACACAGTACATGCAAAGGGACACGTGGCACCTTCAGCCTGGTGGCTAAAGACAGAATATTCCATGTGATCCTCTAGGACACATGTCTTCTCTCCATTTGGCCACTTGGTGTCCTCTTGGTACCAAGGAAAAGCCTATAAATATGACCCATTTCCTAAGGTTCAACAGGAGGAATTTTGGAATTTGGAGGAGATGCTGCCCAATTTGGTACTGCCATACACTTCTCCTTGAGCCATTTGCTTCACCCTCACCTAGCAACACACTCTCCAACTCCCACACAGTTGCTGTTACTCATTTTCCAGCCACTTCCGCCATTATTGGACCATTAACATAGTTTTGCATCTCTAATCACTTCTCTAACCTTGAACCCCCCTACATTTCTGGCGACTCCACTGGGGAGGCTACTTTGTTGATGGTTTATACCTACAGTGGCTTACACACTTCATTGGAAAAGATGGCAGAGGATGAAGTTCAGCAGCCCCCACGACAACAAGGCTCTTCCAATGGCGGAGCAGCACATGCGGAGGACCGCAACCACAGTGTCGTGATTGAGGCAGTTCAGTCACTCCAGGATACGCAGAGGGAGATTCTGATAGCTTTGCAAACTCTCACTGAGGCTATCATGGCCATGACGTCTAGACCAGCTCCAATGCAAGCACATCCGCCTGTAGCAGTCCCAAACCCAGTGCTAACCTGTTCCCTGAGGTTCGAGCTCCGATCCAGTTGCCTCCGATGGTACCTCAGGCAAACAGTACAGTCACTGGTTCAGCTACCCAAGAGCAGACTGGACCATTCCAACCCACTCACTTTATTACCCTAGCCAATGTACAAGCTATGCTCGAGCAAGAGTGTAGCAAGAAGCAACTACCGTCTCTCCCCAACCAGATGTGAAACCCCCATACTCTCAAGAGATATTGACCATGCCCTACCCAACTGGGTATACAGTACCCAAGTTTATTAAGTTTGATGGAAAATAAGGCAATGCCAGAGAACATGCTGTGAGGTTTATTGAAACTCTTGGTGTCCATGGCAGTGACCACTCTCTGCGCCTTCGGGAGTTCTCCAAGTCACTCACCGAAAGGGCTTACAGTTGGTCTATGAACTTGGCACCTAACTCGATCAAGAGTTGGGAAGAGATGGTGAACAAGTTCCACACGAAATTCTTCTAAGTCCAAGAGAAAGTCACAACCCTCACACTTAGGCGAGATGTCCAAAAAAAAGGCGAAGATATACTGGACTATGTTAAGCAGTTCGAAGACAAGGCTACTGACTGTCATGAACTAGTGGATGAAGCTCACTTAGTCAGCATATGCGTGGAGGGTGCCATACATGACTACAAGATTTTCTTAGTGAACCATAATCTGCCTACCTTTTCAGCCTTGATTGATTTAGCTAGAAATCTCAGTACCACTGGTCCTTTACACAGATCTCGTGACAACCACCGCTACTCCCGCAGTAGCAGAGTTTATGAGGTAACCTCCACAGGAGGGAGCCGCTCTCAAGCAAAGGCCTCATCCTCTCAAAAGATGAAGAGTTATGAGGGCAGGAATCCGTATCCTTGTAGCCTTGAGAATGTTAAGGCCTTGGTTAAAGAATGGGTCACTGATGGAGAACTTACTTTGCCTCCGATTGATGTTACTCCAACCAAGAAAGACAAAGAAAGCCCAGATTATTGTGTCTATCACAGAACCACCAGACACCCTACTAGGGACTGTTGGACGTTAAAAAATATCTTTAAGAAGAAAGTTGATGCGAATGAGCTAAAGTTCAAAGATGCTGGTAATCGTGATGTACGGAAGGACCCTTATCCTAACCACAAAGATAAGGGAAAAAATGTACACATGATCGGCTACCTTGGGCCTATGTGCGATCAAGTGCACATGGCGTCCTACTATGATGAGTTAGAAGAAATTGAAACTGGCCAGCTCCTTAAAACAGTACCTGCAGAGGCAAAATTCGCAAAGGATACTCATGCTCAAGCCTTGCAAAATTCTGTTAAGTTTCGTACCTTCTTTGACCAACTAGGGCTGAGCCAAGCCACCAGGATGGAAGCAACGAAGGCCCTTATCAACATATCTGAAGTGCACCATGCTGAAGTTGCTGAGGCTGAGGAGTATGTGCCTCGGCTCATCCAGGAAGATTATGGGGCCATTACTTTTTCAGAAGCAAACAGAGCATACCCATTTCCTCATAACCGTCCTCTTTTTGTCATAGCTTATATCAATGATGTGGAGTTTAAGCCTACTTTCCTCGATGATGGGGCGTCCATAAACATCATTACCGCTGACACCTTTGTAAAGGCTAGTATCCCGGAGTCTAGAATGGTTCGCCAACCCATTACTGTAACCGATTTTGTTGGTGAGAAAAAGGTCACTAAGAGCCATGCTGTAGTGGACTTAGCAGTTGGCGAGATTCATTCCGTGACTAAATTCCATGTGATTGAAGCAGATACGAATTACCACATGATACTTAGCAGAGCTTGGATGCACCAATATGGGGCTATCCCGTCCAGCTATCACCAATGTGTGAAGGTAAAGTTAGGAAAATGCACAATTACCATAAATGCATCTGAAAAGCCATTCGGAGTGGAAGAGGCACACTATTCAGATGTAGTTTTCTTTACTCAGTTGTCAACGGATGAAACTCCAAGGACTGGCAAAATTGCAGGGGTAAAATTGCTAGAGTGGGAAGACATTCGAGATGCAGAAAGCAGTGGACAGAAAAGGAGCAGCAAATCCACAAGCCCTCTGCCCAAGATTGTCAAGGTGCGCGAGGGCAGCAAGCCAGTTTACTACCTATGATGGTCTTGGGGCCAGACTTCATACCTTGGGAGGACGGCCCCGAGACAAATAAATGTGACGGTAATGAGTCCCAAGAAAGGTTGGTGGAGACGCCTGAGCCCGCCCCTAAATGCATGCAAGATAGGCCCAAAGCCCAGCAGGAGGTACTTGTTGAGGTCAATCTCAATGACTTACCTGGGCAGAGCAAGTCGATGTTTGTCAGTGATACAATGGCTCCAGCAGCTAAGGCATAATTGATAACATTACTAAAGTAATACAGTGATGTCTTTGCTTGGACATACGATGAGATGCCTGGTCTTGACCCATCCCTCGTCACTCATCATCTGAACACTTTTCCCAACTCTAGACCAGTCAAGCAGCACGCTCGAAAGTATCACCCCGATCTTGAAGCAAAGATTAAAGTAGAGGTAAAAAAGTTACAGAGGGCCAAATTCATTGAACCTATACAGTACGCAACTTGGCTAGCAAATATAGTTCTTGTGCAGAAAAAGAATGGTCAGATCAGGGTCTGTGTAGACTTTTGCAACCTGAACAAGGCCAGCCCGAAAGATGAGTTTCCATTGCCCCATGTTGATACACTCGTTGATTCAACTGCAGGCCATCAGATGTTCTTTTTCATGGACGGGTTTAGTGGTTATAACCAGATCAAAATGGCTCCGGAAGATGCAGAAAAGACAGCCTTCAGAACACCCTTGGGAAATTTTTTCTATACGGTAATGCCCTTCGGTTTGAAAAACGCAGGGGCAACCTACCAACGGGCTATGACTGCAGTGTTCCATGATATGCTGCATCACGAAGTGGAAGTATATGTGGATGATTTGGTGGTCAAGTCTACTAAGGCAAATCGCCACCTCTGCGACTTGGAAAAGGTTTTTCAGCGTTGCCGCAAATTCTGCCTCAAGATGAACCCTCTCAAGTGTGCCTTTGGAGTTACCGCCGGCAAGTTCCTTGGCTTCCTTGTACACCAACGAGGGATTGAAGTAGATGGGGACAAGATCAAGTCAATCATGGAGATGCCTCTGCCACACTCTCAAAAAGCTCTGAAGAAATTCCTAGGCAAAGTGTCATACCTCAAGAGGTTTATTCCAGCCCTTGCTAAGATAACCTTTCACTTTGGGACACTGCTGAAAGGGAATCACAAGTTTGAATGGTTGTAAGAACACCAACAGGCATTTGATATGGTGAAGCAAGCATTCACCTCCCCACTTACAATGATTGCCCCACAGCCTGAAAGGCCTTTGTTACTGTACCTGACCTCTACTCTGCAGTCTATTGGAGCCCTACTTGTCCAAGACATAGATGGCATTGAGAAACCAGTCTATTACATCAGTCACAAAGTCAATGGTGCCGAGTCGCGATATACCCCAATTGAGAGGCATTACTTAGCCTTAATCTTCATAGCGCAGAAGTTGTGCCACTACTTTTTGGCACACCCGATCCAGGTTGTGACCCGGAGTGATCCAGTTCGTTACTTGCTGAGCAAGCCCGCTAACTGGAAGAATGGCAAGATGGCTCTTGGCACTAGCAAAATATGATATCACTTGTGTAACTCGCAAGGCTATTAAGAGCCAAGCACTTGCAGACTTACTGGCCTAGTTCCCATCTAGTGAACGTAAACATGCAGAGGTACCTCTACCAAGTGAGATCCATGTCTCAGCCGCTATCACTGAGACTTATTGGGACTTAAAGTTTAAGGGAGCTTCCAGAGCTAGGAAAGGTGGAGCTGGTGTAACGCTAACCAGTCAATAAGGAGAGAAGTTTCATCTATCATATAAGCTTGACTTTGAGTGTTCAAACAACGAGGCCGAATATGAAGCGTTGATACTAGGCCTGATAGCCCCGAAAGAAGGGCCTCCAGAAGTTAAAAATCTGGGGCGACTCCAAGTTAGTTGTTAAGCAAACGATGGGTGATTTCGCCTTAAAGGAGGCCCTGTTGGCCTTATATCGCACTATAGTTCAAAGGCTACTCACTTAGTTTGATGATGTCCAACTTCAACATACCCCTTGAACACATAACCGTTTCCCTGATGCCTTGGCTACACTGGGGGCAAAAGTGGAGATACCAGATGATAGTATAGCCATCGTCATCGAGAAAAGAACAACACCAGCGGTGCTAACCGAAGAACATGTAGAGCAAGATGCTGAGGGGTGGAAAGCAGATATAATCCAGCAGCTGAAAACAGGCCAGGGAACAATCAGACCAGCAAAACTTACATCATTTCTCCTCCTCAAAGGAGCGTTGTATTTTCGCGGTCCCAACAACTTACTGGCAAGATGCGTCGGTAGAAAAGAAGCAGCTTACAAACTTAAGCAGATCCATGCTAAGTCCTGTGGAGATGGAGATATCAGTCTATACCGACGGATACAGAGGCAAGGGTATTACTGGCCAGAGATGGAGAAGGAAAGTACTGAGTTGTAGAGACAATGTGCAAAGTGTCAGTCTCATCCTAAGGAAGAGGAAGCCCATTTCTTAAGCAATGAAGAATGGAGACAGCCATATATCGACTACTTGAGAAATGGAACACTACCTGAGAATAAAGCTGATGCAATCAGAGTCAAGAGGCGAGCCCTTTACTTCTTCCTTGACCAGGGCAGCCTGTATCGAAGAAGCTTCGAGGGGAAACCTTTAGCGTGCTTATCAGAAGATGGGGCAAATGATGTGTTGAGAGAAGCCCACAAGGCAGAGCATCAAGGAGGGCAGCGGTTATATGGACATCTCATTCATCTCGGCTACTACTGGCCGACAATGAAGAAGATGCTAAAAACTTTGAGAGAAGATGCCAGTCCTGTCAGAAGTTTGGGAATTTGATACATGCACCGGCAGTTGAACTGCACAACATCAAGACTCCTTATCCGTTCCACACTTGGGCATTTGACTTGGTAGGTCCTATAGCACAACAGTCCAAAGGATACAGATAGATACTTGCAACAACCGAAGTTAACACCAAGTGGGTAGAGGCTTTACCAATGAGGAAGGCAGATGGGGCAGGAGTAGCCAACTTCATCAGAGAGAACATAATCTGTAGGTTTGGCATACCCAAAGTGATGTTGTCTGACAATGGAACTCCTTTTGTAAATCGCCATGTGGGAAGACTGCTAGATGCCTACCGAATTAAGCATCACAAGTCTAGTCCATACTATCTCCAAGGGAACGGACAAGCTGAGGCGACCAACAAAACCCTCATCCGAATACTGAGTAAGATAATGGACGAAGCAGGGGGCACATGGTCTGAACAACTCCCCGTAGCACTCTGGGCATATAGAACGTCAAAGAGGAAGCCAACTCAGGCAACCCTATTTTCCCTAGTATATGGGTCCGAAGTTGTATTACCGATCGAGTTGGCAGTACTCTCAGCAAGAATGGCTATGTCAGCACACTTAGTTCTAGACAGCAGGAAGAATGACATAGAGGCAGCTGAATAAAGAAGAGATCGAGCCTTACGGACAATGGAAAAGTATCATCAATCCATAACTCGTGCCTACAATCAATCTGTTCAACATAGAAAATTCAAGGAAGGGGACTTAGTATGGAAAACAGTGGATGCAATCATGCGGGGGCAACCAATTCCCAAGTTCTCATCTAGATGGGAAGGCCCCTACAAAGTTGCTGAGGCAAGCAGCAGCGGGTACTACAAGTTGACAAGAGTAGACGATGGATTTAGTACTAGCCCTATCAACGCCAAGTATGTCAAAGAATATTTTCCTTAATTTCTTTTATCCAGAAAAGAGTTGTAAAGTTTCTTTGTTAAATGTTTCCAAAACAAAGTGTAAAAAAAAAAAAAAGTGTCATACGCTTAGTAAACCTTTTGCTCGCATATTCACTTAGTTTGAGTAAAGTTTTCCATACTTAGTGAAATTTTACACTTGTAAAAGCTTAGTCATGATGAAGTTTTGTTCACTTCAAGAGCTTGCCTTATCTTTAGAAGTTATGTAAGAAGCAATGTAAAGAAAAGCGATGAAATGAAACCCAAAAGTACTACCAAACGTCCATGCTTTCCATTAAAGTCAAACTTCCAGAACATGATTACAATGTTTGAAAAGAAGTTATGATAGAGAAAAAGAAAAGAAAATGCGCACCAAGCGTGATGCAACAACAAAATAAAGAAAAACGGAAGAAATCATAACAAAGTCCACAAAGTTACATCAAATCAAACCCTTCAAGAGGGAGTCCATCAAAGTCACATCTTGAGGCAACTGGGAAACCAATGCAAAGTCCTTCTCTTTGAACCGAGCCAGGTTTTGCCGGTGCTGCTCCAAGGCACCCTCACACTCCTTAATAGTCTCCTCCAAGGACGCGATCAGCGCCACATTGTCGGCGTGCTTGAGGAAGCCGTCAACCGTCTAAAGCTTGGCCCTCATCCATGATAGGTTAAAACCACTCCTCTCAAAGCCGCTCAGATTGGCCTCAGCATTCTCCACGAACTTGCTGGAAGTTGTCAGGATCTGCTTAGTAGCAAGGTCACGAATAAAGCCAGCAAGTGACTCCAGCAGTGCCGTTTGTACTATAGACCTAGGGACATTAAAGGCAGTAAAGGTGTCCAGATGCAGTGTTTGGATACGAGTAAGGGTTGAAGCAGCTTCGGAGAAAACCTAGTAACTTAGGAAGGATACTTTCTCTGAGGGTTGGGGGGACTCTCTCACACCACCGCCAGTTTCAATCACTGGAGAGAGACTGATGGAGCGACCAAAGGTCTAAGGCAGCGCACTTCCCTGAAGATGACTGCCCCGTGGCAATAGAGTTGGTAGACGCTGGCTGGCGACCGGGTGAACTGGCCTCACGAGAAAGGCCAAAACTGCATGCACCGTCGTGTCGCTCCGAAAAGAGGTCGTCCATCTGATAATCTCCAACATTCAGATTTGGAACCACAATGGTATCCATCCCGGTATAAAAATCACAGGACATCCCAAGGTTAGCTGGCACGTCTAGAAAATGAATGGGGTACAACTCTGCCAGCTGTTCAAGGTTGCCGAAGCAACTGGATCAGAGGCCCCAACAGCAATAGTAACAGTGTGGGCGACTAAAGTAACAGCTACCTCTACAAGTCTGTCTAAGTTCAGAGGGGTCACAGCAGGGATAGTAGCAACAGCCACTACACTTGCACTCCCTTCAGCCACTTGAATGTCTGGAAGTAGAGCTTGCTGAATTAGCGGAGACTCAGTAGATTGGGAGGAACCACCAGATGCAGCTCCAAGGAGAGGTGGTGCAACTTCCAGCGGTTCTCTCATGTCGCGATCTTCTCTAGGGGTCTCAGGTACAAAATCATCCCCACCAACAGAGAAACGGCCAGAAAGCATAGAGTCAAAAAGATGCGAAGGCTCTAAACCCTCAGTAGCTATATCACCCGCTGTAACTTCCACAGCAGGGGGAACTTGCACATTGTCTGCAGCCTCCACAACTGGCTCAGCCTCGGCAACTGACTCGGCCTCAGCGGTCGGTTTGCCTCTCACACTTGGTTCCTCTTCAACGTTTGGAAGAACTGTCCTGTGAGTCTTGAATCTTGGCACCCTAATAGCAATGGGGAGGTTGTCACCATCGTTTGAGTCTGAAGAAATGCCAATGGCAGTAGAAGAACCCCCTGGACCAGAGGGCAGTATGGTCCACGGTCCTTAAAAAGAAGAAGATCATGCGGTTATTACAGTAAACATAATAAGTACGACGAAATAATACAAAATACTTGTCTAAGTATGGATACCTTTGGAAGCCTCTTCCTACTGGGCGAGGCATGTGCCTCGGGAACCGATGCCGCCGCTGCTGCTTGGGCTGCCTCAACCCAGAACGGGTCATGCGTACGAGTGCACCCACTTTGGGGGGAGCAATTTGTAAGGGTTGAATAGACATTGCCCCAAACGGGTGAGGCTCCTCTACAACGGGTAGGGATAGAAGCTTAAAGTGACAGAATATGCTGGATTGTTTCCCTCAGCCAGAAGGCAGACGAAGAGATAGGTCGGGCTGCGGGATAGGTTCCATTGCTGGGACGACCGGGGCACTATTGCAAAAATTGAAGAAGGAATTGAGATTGCTGTGCCAAAATAGCCTATTGTCAGGAGTACTGGCGCCCTCTCTCCCGAGTGAGGAAAGCTCCATGGCTCCAAGGCCCTCCACAAGTAAAGCAGTGTAGTCATGGGTAAATCGTTGAAAACTCCAGTGGAAATCAGTCTGAGGTGGGGGAGCATATGGAACGCCCTGATCCATCCCAAATTGCATAAGGACCCTGTCCGGTCGGTAGACGACACTGGACATGCCTTCTTCATTCCACACGGGCAAAAATCCAGGGCGAATCATGGCAGCAATAAGGAGAGAATTAGCCTGGATACTGTCGAGAGAAAAATCAACGTAGCGAGACTCTGAAAAATAAAAGGGGACAACAAAAATGCCTGGGAGAGGCTGAGTGAAAGGGCAGAAGACGCACTCCTCCATATGGTCAACATAGTCTGAAAAGGGCCTGTTGGTGCCAAGGCCAGACCACCGAGAGATGCGAGGGAGGGACTGACGCACTTGCCTCATGACAGGCCGACCCTCTGCATCTAGGACAGGGTGGCCCTCTGCATCAAAGACTTCATCAGTAAAGAAGGGCTCGTGTTCCTTAGGGGTAGGGCCCATAGCAGGAAATTTCTTGTAGAAAAAGGCAGTCAGGAACTGGGTATGCACAAAGCTCCACACGTCATAGCGGCCCATGGATTGCTCCATATCCAAATGGATGAGGTCAAGATGAAAATATAAGTTACCCAGAAAGAGGGGAGCTAGAGGAATTTGATTACCGCTGCAAAGCTTTACAGCTAAGGGAAATACCAGGGAATTGATGCTTTCGGCAGGGTTACTGGGTAGGATGAAGAATGAGATAAAATAGCTGACGAACGCCGCCAAGTACAAGCCACCTCGGTAGCCCGGACCAACTACGGAGTCACGGCTCTCCTCAGTGATGTCCCCTACAACTGGTGGCAAGTCCTTAAAGAAATGCTTCAGCCAAGAAAGATAAGTAGTCTTATCTCTTTTGGGCCTCTCCTGGAGCAGTTCCCCGGTTCTAAGATCATACCAGGAACCAAACTTCCGCACCTCCTGAAAGGCGGTTTAAAGAGCAGTGATAGCGACTTGCTCTGCAGGGCTTAGAGACGCTGGGTCAAAGAGGTGATCTCCACGGGTGCTGAGGCGCAAGAGGACGACAATATCTTCCAGGGTCGGGGTTATCTCCCTTCACGCCAAGGCAAAAGTGTGGGTGTCATGACTCTAATGGGAGACAATCATATCAGTGTTGGTCTGCACCTTACGCACTGATAACTCTCTCGAGATTAAAATGGCGTTGAAAAGGCAGACATCACGCAGACGCTGCTAAAAGCCACCATCCGCTATGACATCATCGACCCAAAGGGACCAATCTGTTAAAGTCCCCGAATGAGTACGATAGTAGATGTAAGAATATGAAAAGTCGTCACGCTCCACACGAAACCGTAGCATAGAAATCGGGTTCACTATGTCCGCGTCTTCCAAGGTGGCCTCCCCAAAAGGAAGCAGAGGCTCCTCTAGAGAAGGGGCGTCAGGAATAAAGGAATCAACCGCCTTCCAGAAGGGGTCGGCCAGCCCTCCGAAGTAAGGGGCCTGCCTCCACTCAGTAGGAGGTGGGGTAGCCCTATCAGTAAGAAACCTCGTGCTGGCCATGAAAAAGAGTAAAGAAAGTCAAAAAGCTTTGGAAAGAGGGAACAAGGAAGAGAAGAAGACAAAGGAGACAGAAAGGTGTGTTGGGAAAAGTGGGGGACCAGTGGACCCAAGGGCATTATTTATAAAGAAAAACAACAAAGGGCGTTAGCACACTGCCCTAGGTCCATTATGACCTGGCAATCAAAAGGGTACCTTTTCAAAGCCAACGCAACTTCTGACCCAACCGACGCAACCCTTAGGCTGCCCGCTAACGTCATGCACGCACGGGAAACAGGGAACGTGTCTCCCACGCGCGCAGGGGGCAAAATGTAGAGGGTCAGAAATTAAGCCCCAAACTAAATATGGACCTAAGAACTAAGATTGCCCTGAGAAGGCAACCAGGGATAAAAAAGGAGCATGGGTCAAAGCCCAAGGGAAGTGGACCAACAAGTGGGCCGAGGCAGGTTCGACCCACCAGGGCTCCAGATGGACTCAGCGAGGAGAAATGCCCAAGTCAAGTTATAGAGGCAACACCTACAGCGGTGAAGTTGTCAAGGGAACATGTGCAGCAACAAAGTTGTTGAGGCACTTTGCCTCAGCGCCGTTATTCCTATTAACTTTAGTTTCACTGCCATTTGAAGTTGTCGAGGGAACATGTGCAGCAGCAGAGTTGCTGAGGAACTTTGTCTCAGTGCCGTCATCCCAAGTATCTTCGGTGTCGTCGCCATCCCAAGTAATGTCGGTGTCACGACCATCTGGAGTTGCCGAGGGAAGGAGGAGACTGAGGCTACTAAGTTGCAAAGGCAATACTCGTAGCGTCCAAGTTGCGGAGGCATTCTGTCGGCGTCGCCATCTCTAATATCTTCGGTCATGCCGTCTGAACTTGCCGCAGGAAATGACTACCGCGGCAACTACTACCGCAACAACTAAGTTGCAGAGGAAATATCCTACCAAGGTGATAGCAGCCTTTAAGAGAGGCTTCCCTCTGCAAATAGAGGCTAATGCCTGGCGCTGACAGCAGGCCCCAAGGCATTGCTGGCCTAGGGCTGATAGCAGGCCCCATAGTTCATTTAACTTGGCACTGATAGCAAGCCCCAAGACTTACTGGTTGGAGCTGATAGCAGGCCCAGAAATACCAGTTTACCGCGGCAACCCCGCGAAGATGGGAGCAGGGTAGCCCGACTATAAGGGACTCCCTTTCCATTACCTAGGTCATGGACCTGCCTTGGTCACAAAGGCAGGACTAAGGAAACCCCATTGGGCTTGGTACCAAGGCACAGCATAGCCGATAGCAGGCCTGGCTGTGGCCTTCGCCTTGGGAAGTTGGGGAGTTTGTGGTTAGGTGGTTAAGGGTGGAGGCTTCGCTGAGATGGGCATGAACATAGTCGATAACAGACTAATGGAGTCTTGAAAATGCATGTATTGGCTAAATAGAACTAAAAAAGCAAGTGCAACGGCGAGGTTCACCGTTGCAAGTACACCTGCTGAGGTTCAAGCTGAGAAGGCAAGTGCAAAGGCAAATACTCCCGCTGCAACTGCACTTGCTGAGGCTCAAAAAGGGAGTTGCCGCGCCAAACACTCCCGACACAACTACACTTGTTGAGGTTCAAAAAAGGTAATTGCGAAGGCAAACAGATAGTACACAGCACATGCAGAGGGACACGTGGCAACCTTAAACCCCCTACAAATATAAACGTAATTTTAATCATTTTGAAATTTTATGTTTACTTTCACAGACTTAAAATATCCGAACTTAATTAATATACAAGTTTGTGAATAATTAAAATATTTATAATTTAATTATAAAATCTTATACTAAATAACAAAGACAGTCAATTGGAATCATCTAACATTCAAAAAATATCAATATCACAATATACTTTGCAACACACAAAACATAAAAATATTGGCTTGGTCATGGTGAAATGGGTTATATAGGCCAAGGATTGGATAAGCCTAGCGTATAAAAATAATATATGACTAAAAAAATATTTAAAAGACCCTACCTATGCCCAAGAGTGTAATTTACGAAACTCTCACTCACCTAGTCATCATCACCAAAAAGTATTCTTATTCTTTGTTCATCACAATATATATATATATACTAGCGTATGCCCTTGCCTGAAGGCACGGTGTTAATAATGTTGGGATTAAAATATAATTGTAATCCCAACACTATTTAGTAAATTATCAATTTAATATAATTGTAATCCCAACCCTTCCATCTTATTATATAGATTATCAATTTAATATAAAAACAACACTATTCTTGTAAAAGGAAAGCAGACCTAAGCGGGTTTTTTTAGCGAAGAGCTCTGTCTCTTTTTTTCCTCTACTTCTCTCTCTTCCTATTTGAACTCCATTGTTGCTCAAGTTTGAGCTTTGAATGAGAGTCATAACTTACTTAATGAAAATCACAAATCCAAACCCAAATACACTACCAGTTCAAATATAGATCCGATCATATCTCGGGTGGATTACAAAGTTCTTGGTGCTTGGATGGGTTTAATAAACAAATGAGCTGTGAGAGAGAGAATGAGATGAGTTTAATTAATTATGGAGGAGGTGTTGTAATTAATTATGGAGAATGGAATTCAAATAAAATGTATTAGATTAATTCAAAAATTTGTGAGTTTGGGAGAATGGAATTCTAATAATAACAGTATGGAGCCCAATCTAAATGACCCATAAACAATCTAAAATAACCCTAAAAATGTACATAACCTTGAAGCCCCTTAAGGTCATGAAAGAGATGGACAAAAAGTTCAACACAACATTCTAGTGACAGCAAGTTACACAACTATAAACCAAATAACAAAAATTTCAAGTTAATATTTCTATCACGACAAATAGGAAATTTCATTAATACAAATACCAAAATGAGACTTTAAAAACTAATTTTGACAGTAAATTCCAGTATTCACACTTCCTTTGTTTCAGTCTGGTTAGAAATTTTCCCATTTATTTGGCTCTTTATTGTCTCAAGTTGTGTACACCATAACAAAAACAGAAATTCTAAAAATTACAAAACCCACTACAAATTTTTAAAAGTTCAAAAGCTCACTATAACTATAAACTGAACTAACTATAACTATAACTATAAACTGAACTAACTACACAAAAATCACCTAACTGAACATCTATAAATCTAGAAACAATGAATCAAATGTAAAAGTTAAAAAACGAACTCATCAATAATGAAAATTTAGTATTTGATTTTTCTTTGGATTTGCAGTACCTTATTCACAAATCACAATAATATGTTTGAATATAGAAATTAGACTTTTCTCAAGTGTACAAAGGTTTTAGAGTTCCAAATAGGAGACATGTTGCACATGATAATACATCTGTGAGCAAATGATCCTTCTAACTGAATCTTTTTATCAAGCATTTCATATGCAACCAGTTGTGGCTAATACAAAACACATGGAAGGCCAACTGGAAAAAAAAAAAAAAAAAAACCTTGGAGTTGGAACACATACTTGAGTCCCAGTGGCATAAGTCTGTCTGATAAACCATCATCAGGAAAAGTGTTTTGCGCCTAGGCTCAGTTTCTCCCTGTATTCCAGTCAATCAATTTTGCTATCAACACTGTAATTTTGATTTCGAACATAATTCTTCATTCAGTTATCTAAAAAATGAAAAAGAGCTAGGAAACAAAAGACAGAAAAGGGAGGGGAAAAGGAAAAACAAAGAATAATCGGTATCTGACCATTGTTAAGAATTGATTGGTAGGTATACTTAGATTCAAAAACCCTCCTGCCTACTTAAGAAATTCCCCATTTCTCCCATTTGTTCATGCATTCTTCACATCCAAAATTATGTCTCAGATCATTGCATATCCAAAATAAATAAATAAATAAAACAATTATATTTGAAAACACATTTAAACAATACACACATGATTGCTCCCCAATATTATTCAGCATCAAACCAACACATCAAATTGGGAAGCGCTAACATATAAAATTCTATATAAACAACAAACCTCATTTACATATAACTATACGGTTCACGAAAAAAGTAGTAGTTAAAGATTGTTACGTAGTTGTGTGAAGAGCTAATTCATCAAACACATCTCCGAACAAACCTATATAACAAAAAGGTATATTTTTTGGCACACACACACAAATACTTATTTATGTAAATCAACAAAAATCACCTGAGAGAGAGAGAGAGAGAGAGAGAGAGAGAGAGAGAGAGAGAGCACGATGTAGGTCCCCAAAGGCTCAAATGTCAAAGAAATGAAGCCCCTTTCCACAATTACCAGAAAATGGTTCGATGATCAAAGACTCTATTCTTGTTAGGGTTTGCAGGAACATTCTTCTGATAGAACAACCCACGAAACCAAAAGAAAGAAACACAATTACAAATAATTATCAAAACCACTAAAAAAGTAAAAGAGTAGATAGAACTAACATTTACATTGGATCAATTTCAAGAGCCAATTCAATCAATGGACCAATTGAAGCCCCTTCAAAGAGTGTAGCCGCCATCAAGAGTGAAACCCTCAAAATTAAAATCATGTATGCAAAACAAATAAATGACAGCAAATAGTGCAAAAAAACACAAAAGAAAGAGATGCCTACCTCTTCATATGGAGGGGTTGAGAGCAGCCAAACAATGATTCCCGGCCTCCAATATTCCAGGGGTGTAATCTGATGTATTTTATTTGGAAATCACTTTTTTCTTTTTCTTTGAATCAGAAGTTCCATGGCAGAGTTGTAAAACTCTGATTTTCTTCTGAATTCTGTTTTCTGCAAATTATAGTTCTTTTTTATACTTAAAAATCAGTTATTGAGTCGCAGAAAAACCAGAGTACAGCACACACCTTTCCTCGCTTGCAAGGGATCAAAAGGGGGTGATTTTTTTCATCTGCATTGCAGGCAAAGAGAGAAAATAAGCAAAGACAATCAGTTACATTCTACATTGGCAGAAATAAAGTGTAAAGTATTAAGAACTTATGATACCAAGAACAACTTTTAGTGCTTCACGAATAGTATCCTCTGGAATGTTTACGAAAGGTTCCTGGATACACAATTTCAAATATCAGTTCTTCTATTTGGAGAATTAATTCAAATTAAAGAACTTACACCATTCAAGCAATCATGTATATTACACAATTGAAACATTCGACAATTGTCAATTTAAAACAAAAAGATCAATTCATATAACACTAAATCCTCAAAATTATGAAAATTGTAACATTCATAACCTATTCAACATAAACATATCATTGAACCATCAAGCTCACAATCAGTCTCCTAGATTATAAGATATGTCATTTCCAATCTTTCTATCACATTATTATAGGCCAGAACATTGCTTTAAAACGGCCACCAACATAAGAAACCCTCGTTAACTGTAGCTTGATTGCTTGAGACTTAATGTCTAACGTAAGTGGCAACTTTGAAGGCTTCATAAGCATTAGATGATAAAAATTTTAAAACCTTATGTTGCATTTGGATGGATGAATTTGAAATTAGGGGATTTGAGGTCAAGATATCCCATAAGGATCCTTGTGCTACTAAAATCCTTGTTGGGGAGAAATCCAAATAACTATTATTGCAATATTATTTCAAAACCATTCATATGAAGCTTTTAAATCATTATTAAAATCTATAACTTAATATTATATATCTAAATTGGATACAAAACATTTAAATGATCAACACCATTTCCCTGATCAACACCATCACAGTTTCGTAGTTCTCAATCGGATCAATTGAAAACCCTACCAAAACACTAAAGTGGGGAAAAAAACTCAAAAGTGGAAAAAAAAAAAAAAAGGGAAACAAACACATTACTAAACCAAATCTTACAAACTTGATTTAGAGCAATCCAAATACCTAAAAAACCCTAATTAACAAATCAATTTAAGGTTTAGAAAAACAAAAATCAAAATCAAAATGAGTACTCTGTTATATGATCAAAGCCCCAACTCTTCTGGATATATGATCAAAGCCACAAAACTATACTGAAATCGAAAAGGGTTGTAAGGGAATCTTACCTTGCGATGAAGAGGAGCGTGACGAATGAGGAGGAGGAGAAGCGTCGATAACGAAGAGTGTGGGGGTTGATGAAGAGAATTGAAATCGAACGGTTGATGAAGAGGAGCGTGACGAAGGAGGAGCGTCGGTAGCGAAGAGGGTGGGGTTTTTTGCTTCTGTCAAAGAAGAACAGAGAGTGAAAGAGAGAGAGATAGAGAGAGGGAAGGTGGGGAGGATGGGGTCAGACGTGCGTGCGTGGATGAATCAATCATCATCCATTTGAACAATCTGAACCGTCGATTTAAACTTCAGATTCATCTCAGCCGTTAAATTGAAATGTATCTCTGATACATTTTCACACAAATTCAAAAACTCTTCTCCCTTATTATATAGATATATATATATTTGTCTTTTTCTATTTGCTTGTTTTATTTTATTTTTTATTTAGTTGGGGAGAAACTCCTTTTTTCATGTTTTTAAAAATAATTTCAAAAACATCTATGGAAAGGGTATTTTTAGACAATTTTTCCAGTAAACAACTAATAAATAAATATTTTGTGTTAATTTATGTGTTTTCTTTCGATAATAAAACTAAAACAATACAAAATGCACTCTAACTTATGTTTTTTTAGTAAAACAAATAATAATAATAATAATAATAATAATTTTGAGTAACTAGATTAATGAAGTAGATGATTCTGAACACTTAACTAATCTTAACATTACTAATGTTAAATGTAAATAGATGAGTGATATTTATTATTGGATTTATTTTAACTTATTCATATAATAAAATTCATTTATATGTATAAAACTTATTATATTTAAACACTTATTGTATTATATAAAAAAAAATTACTAATAAAATATTTTGATAAAATTATAAAGAGTTCTTTTGAGAAGTGAATTGGCTTTTTGGCTTTTTGATTATTTTAGTCTGGGGCTAAAAAGCCTCGTTTGGGATAGGCTTTTTTGCTTTTTTAACTTTTGTGAGAGAAATAATGTAATAATTATGAATTAGATGTGACATTTTGTGAGAATGTGTTCTCCTTTTTTCTTATAGGATTAGGAATTAGTGTCCTATTAGACTTCTATATATCAGAGATGTATTCATGTAGGATTAGGAATTAGTGTTTTGTATAAATGATGTATTCTTTGTCAATCAATTCAATCTAATATATAGTTTCATTTCGAAAACTTACATGGTATCAGAGCCACCGCTGGAACCCTAGAAGCCATTTGTTATTTTGTCACGACCCAAACCTGTCCCTATGGGTTTAGCACCGTAACCGGCCAGTAATCCGAGATTACCGAAGGCCTGCTTGACAGTAATCCAGTAAAACAGAGTATAGGGGCTTGGCGGAAGCCAATACAGTAATAAAACAATGTCCAATGAGCTGTGACAGTCTGTATGCAAAAAGACTTTTCATACACATAAACCTTCAGTACAGAACAGTTATGCACAATATTTACAATCATTCAGTACAGGGACTTAATCCCTACTAAACAGTACAGTATGGTGTTGTCAGTCTATACAGTATTACAAAACAGTACAGAGACAGACGGGGGAATAAAAACACCCCTAAGCCATAGCTTGGCAGGCTTGGAATCTCGCAGCTTTGGTTGGCTGACAAAACTGGAGTTTACCCCGACGCTTCTAGCATTGGTCCGGTGCCTGTACACCTACATATATATATGAGCAGTGAGCTAAAGCCCAGTGAATAACATAAAGTATAAAGGGGTTTAAAATGAATGTCCTTACAGTAATGAAAACAGTTCATTTCAACCAGTATACCAGTTGTTCAGTACAGTAAACAGTCATATGTGGTACATCCATTAGCAAAACAGTAAACAGTAGGTCTTAAAGACCGAACAGTAAGTAATGGCCATCAATCAGTAAACAGTAGTGGTTCCAACGAGGGAACCGACAGAGATCTCTGTAACAGTAACAGTAAACAGTAGGTGCTAAGGATGCCACAGTACAGTTCAGAATTTAGGACATACATTCATTCGGTAAACGGTAAACAGTTCAGAAAACAGTACAGTTCAGTTGTTCAGAAGATAATCATTTTGAACATATCTTTACACAATTGTTACTCACAGAGTTCTGGGCTACAGTAGGCTAGAGCGTCTCCTCGAAATGTCAACCCTAAACAATACAGAATGAACACACACTAAGCTACACAGTTGGGAAAGATACTAACTTAATCCCTAATATGCCTCGGTGTGTTCTACATCTATATCCTTATTAAGATGTCTTAAACTAGGCCTAAGAATGCCTAGGATGGGATGAGGATGCAGAGATGTACTCAGAAAACATTTTCAAAATTTCAGAAAAATAGAGTCCGCTCGAGCGGACATGCAATAAAGGTCCCCGCTCGAGCGTAAACTTGCCCGCTCAAGCGGACCAAAAAGTACTGGATAAGTGAAATTCACGCTCGACGCCCGCTCGAGCGTGTCACCCAGTTCTCCGCTCGAGCGCCCAATCCTCCGCTCGAGCGGACTGATGCACAGTACAAGATGCTGGGAGCTCGATTTTCTCGCTCGAGCGGCACTTCCCCCGCTCGAGCAGACGACCAAAATCTGGAAATTCCAGACTTGAGTCCCAAGCTCAAAATCAAGTTTAAATGCAAAATTTTCGATCCTCTTGGGCTAAGAACCTGGAAAACACTTGTAAACACATGACATTATATATTTCAAAGATCAATTTGGTAAATCAAAGCCCAAGGGTGTTTAATTCAAACTCAATTTCAAACCCATTTCTCATGATCATGCATAAACATGCTACAAAGTGACATGCATGAGATTAAATCAAATCAAAGCTTCAAATGCTTGCTCAAATGAGCTCATTCCTTTCAAAACAAGATGGAATCATGGACTACTCTCAAAATATGGACATGCATGTAATGAAATCATGAACTATGACCTCAAAACTTAACAATTCAAACATGCATGCATGAATTAAGCCATAATTCCACACTATTGAACCAAATCATGCCTTAGATCACTAAAGGCCCATGATTCATGCAAGAATAAATTCAAATGCACAATAAGGAAGGTTAATGATCTACCTTAGGTCTCCAATGTAAGATACACAAGCTCAAAATGTGATCTATACTTCAATTCCTTCAATTTCCAAGCAATCTACAAGTGAATTCAAGTCTCTCACTTCCTCTCTCTCTAAATTCGGTGGAGCTTAACAAAATGTGGCTGATGAAATGTTTGCCTAAGTGTATGTAAGGCTCAATATGTTGAGGTAGTGGGCCACTAAGGGTGGCAAAATGGTAAATAAGACAACTTGTTTAACTTAGCTTATTTTATTATAATTTAATCACACTAAATCAATTTTCAGATAATTACACCATAAAATTACATAAATTCTAATTAACACAGAACATCAATCAATTTCGGATTCGGCCGCCGATAAGGCCTTCAATTTGCAGTTCAAACATAAAGACATGAACAGATACTCAAACAGGCAACAGATAAACATGCAATTAAACAGATACAGTCAATCGATTCAGTTTCAGATCTCAGTCAGTCAGTCCAGTATTTTAATTACTTCAATTATCAGTCACAATCAGTCTCAGTTTAGCCATAATCAGTAATTAATCGGTAATCAGTGTGAGGGTCATTACATATTTCCTGACTCTAAGTTGGCTTTGGTTCATAGTTCTTCCATTTGCTTCGTGATTGGTTCTCCATCGCGATTAGGTGTCTATCGCCTTTGATCCGTGGCTCGGTGTGAGTCACTGGTTTAGTGTGAGTAACTAGTCCAGTGTGATCCATAGGTCTCTGGTGCATCTCTCTACATCGTTGGATTATGGTTTTCTGGTTTGTTGTCCCTCTCTATCTCGCTAGTTCTCCTTAGGGCTTCGACATCGTCGCAATCGCGCACTCTAGTTATCTCTTTCTCTCTCTCTCGTATTGTTATTAGTATCTGAGTTCACCAGTATTTGACCCAACTGTGCTAACTTTGGGATTATTACAGTTTGATCCCTCTGATTAAATTGTTTTATACTTAGACACCATAAACTCTGCTGTATTACAATGTCGGATAATAAAATCCAAGCCATCAAATGCAAACTCACTAGTGGCAATTATGCCTATTGGGCCAGTGTTATGAAGAATTTTCTTCTTGGTCAGGAAAAAATGGGGCTATGTTTCTGGTTTTGTTCTTTGTCCATCGGATTCGAAGGTGAAAGGGTATCTGACTTCCTGTGACTCTTGGGATTGTGATAATGCCCAAGTTCTGACTTGGTTTCATAACTCTATGGATGATCGTATTGGAATGATGTTTTCCAAGTACAGTACTTCCAAGGAGGTATGGAATTATTTACTAGGTGTTTATTAGCAGTCCAACTTTGCTAGGCGATATGAGTTGGAAACAACTATTCAGAATGCTCGTCAGCAGGATCAGACTATTTAAGACTTCTATATTGAGATGACAGGTCTCTGGGATCAGTTGGCTTTTATGGAACCACCTAGTCTTAAGATACTGGACACTTATCTTGAGTTTCAGGAGCAAGGTCGTTTAGCGTAATTCTTAACGGCTCTCTCCCCTCAGTATGAGGCTATTCGAGGTGGCATCCTTCACCGATCTCCTCTTCCATCTGTGGATGCTATTGTTCGTGAGCTCCTCTCCGAGGAAACCCGTCTTAAAATGGCCAGTCAGAATCTGCCTCCTTCTGTCTTCTTGGCTCCTGCCAAGCCTCCCTTGTCATCGACCCCACCTCCTCATCAACTTCAGGCCACTGCGAAATCCAAGAAAGGACCATTAGGGCCAGATGAGTGTGCTTTCTACCATCAAAGGGGTCATTGGAAGAACAATTGTCCCAAGAAGGGACGCCAGCCTGCTCCGTCTTCTCAAACACAATTCTACGGTCTTACCTCGGGTACTTTCCGACCTCCTATACTACATCTACTCCAACTCCCGATCTTGACTTGGCTTCCTTGAGTGCTCAGGTTGCACAACTTTAGCATATTCTATCCACTTCTCAACCATCCCTATTTGCCTCTGCTCTTACCTCTCTTCATTCAGGTTTGCTTGGGTCCTCTTCAGGTATCCCTTCTTCTGTCTAGCTTTTTGATTTTGGTGCCTCTCATCATATGACTCATCACATTTTCTTACTTCAAAACTGTATTCCCCCACCCATTCCTACTACTATTAATACTTCTAATGAGTCTGGTATGTCTGTTTTGTCTATTGGGTCTGTCTTACCCTCTGCTATGTTTTCTGTTACTATTCATTCTGTTCTTTATGTCCCTCAGTTATCTGTCAGTTTATTATCTATCAGTCAACTTGATGCGTCTGGTTTTGATATTATCTTTTCCTCTTCTATTTGTTGTATGCAGGATCGGGTATCCAAGAAGCAGATTGGGACCGGCCGTAGAGTTGGAGATCTCTATGTGGTTGAAAGCTTGCATCTCCCCTTATCCACCTCTCCAGCTGCACTTTCCTCGTTTTAGTTAGATTCTCAATCGAGTTAGTTTTACTTATGGCATTCTCGCCTCGATCATTTGTCTGTTGACCGCTTACAGTCTTTAGCTCAGTCAGGGTTGTTAGGTAAAGTTTTTCCTAGTCAAATTGATGAATGTCGAGGGTGTAAACTTGCCAAAATATCAGCTTTACCATTTAATAAAAGTACATCTATTTTTGTTTCTCTTTTTTCTCTTGTGCATACTGATGTCTGGGGACCCTCTCCTGTTCTTACTAAAGGGGGTTCAATATATTATGTGTCTTTTGTTGATGATTGCACCCGTTACATGTGGGTTTATCTTATGACTCATAAGTCTGACTTCTACCAAATATACCGTACTTTTCAGTCTATGATCACTACACAGTTTGGGTCTACTATTAAATTGTTACGGTCTGACTTGGATGGGGAATACTTTAAAACTGAATTCTGTGAATATTTGGCCAACTTGGATACCATTCACTAAACTTCTTGTACTGATACACCTGTCCAAAATGGTCGAGCTGAGTGTAAACATCATCATCTCCTTGAGACAGCTAGGTCTCTCATTCTCTCTGTCTCCGTTCCGGTTCCGTTTTGGGGTGAGGCAGTTCTTACTACTGCTTTTATTCTCAACCGTATGCCTACCCTCCTTCTTTTTGGTCGGTCTACTTATAAGGCTCTGTTTTCTCAACTTCCTAATTGCTCCCTCATTCGTGTATTTGGGTCTACTTGTTTTGTCCTTTTACCTTGTAAAGATAGGACCAAACTTAGTGACAGGTCTATCCTATGTGTTTTTTGGGGTTATGGTCTCACTCAGAAAGGTTATTGTTGTTATGACCTTATGTCTTGTCGCCTTTATGTCTCCCACCATGTTGTCTTTCTCAAACGTCTATCTTACTTTCAGCTTCCTTTTTTCACCGCCCCAGTTTTCAAAGAAGATCTAGTTCATATTGATCGATTTCCTTTTGAGGTCCCGTCTGATGAGTACATCTCCACAGTTCTTCCTGAGCTTGTTCTATCTTCTCTTCGTGTTTCACCTCTGACTACTTCTCCTCATTCGCCTTCTTCTCCTCATCCGTTGTTAGTTTATTCTCATCGTAAAGCTCTTCCTTCACCAGTTGTCTATGCCCCTACTGTTGATCCTCCTGCTTCTGACGACTCTGATCCTGCTGCACACCGATACCCTCCTCGAGCGCATCATCCTCCAAACAGGTTGGGTTGGTCTAATACTTGTTTTTCTGCTTCATATCGTACCTTTTTGTCTACTATTCACTCTTTTGCAAAACCTCAGTCTTACAAGGAGGCCTATCAGGATCCTTATTGGGTTCAAGTTATGGATGATGAGTTGTTTGCTCTACAGAAAACTAGTACTTGAGAGTTGGTTCCTTTGCCTGCTGGTAAGAATCTGGTTGGTTGTAAATGGGTCTACAAAGTCAAGACTCATTCTGATGGTTCTCTTGAGCGTTACAAAGCTCATTTGGTGGCCAAAGGTTTCTCCCACGAGTAGGGTATTGATTATGAGGAGACATTTGTTCTTATTGCCAATATGACTATTGTCCGTACTTTAATCTCTGTTACTGCTAATCATTCTTGGCCTCTTTATCAGATGGATGTTAAGAATGCTTTTCTTAATGCCCATCTCATTGAGGAGGTTTACATGCGTCCTCCCCCTGATCTTCACCATTCCTCTGGCCAGGTTTGTCATTTTCGGCGTGCTCTATATGGTCTGAAGCAGTCTCCTCATGCTTGGTATGATCGTTTTCAGACTGCTGTTACCGAGCTTGAGTTTCGTCTTTCTGATTCTGGCTCTGCTTTATTTCTGAGACATACCTCGGCTGGTTTTGTTGCGCTCTTACTATATGTGGATGATATGATCATCACTGGCTCTAACTCTTCTGCTATCTCTGAGGTCAAGCAGCATCTCTTCCGCACCTTCGAAATAAAGGATCTGGGACCATTGCGGTATTTTCTTGGTATTGAGGTGGCTTCTTCTCCTAAGGGTTACTTTCTATCCTAGGCTAAGTATGCCAACGAGGTTATCCATCGTGCCGGACTTACTGACACTAAGCTTTCTGATACCTCCATTGAGCTTAATGTAAAGCTCAACACTACTGATGGTGTTCCTCTAGACATCCTATGTTATATCGCGAGCTTGTAAGTTGCTTAGTCTATCTAACAGTTACTTGCCATGATCTTGCCTATGCTATCAACATGGTTAGTCAGTTTGTTTTTGCTCCTCGCTCTACACATTAAGCTGCTTTGCTTCGGATTCTTTGCTATTTTCGCAGTACTATCTTCCAAGGCTTGCTATTCTCTTCTACTTCTTCCTTAGACTTGGTGGCTTATGCTGATACTAATTGGGCTGGTGATGTTAATGATCATAAATCTACTTCTGGTTTCTATATGTTTCTTGGCGATTCCCTGATTTCTTTGAAAAGCAAGAAACAAACTGTTGTTACTCGTTCTACTGCCGAAACTGAGTATCGTGTTATGGCTCATGCTACTGCTGAAATTGTCTGGCTTCATGGTCTCTTATTTGACTTGGGCATCCCTCAGTCTTCTCCAACCTGTCTCTATTGTGACAACCGAAGTGCTATTCAAATTGCTCATAACACTGTCTTTCATGAACGGACAAAGCATATTGAGATTGATTGTCGCTTCGTCCGTCAGCATCTGCAGTCTGGCTTTATCTCGCTTCCTTTTGTCTTTTCAGCTCTGCAACTTGTTGACTTTTTCACCAAGATTCACACCACTGCTCGGTTTCAATTTTTTCTTGACAAACTCTCAGGGCTTGTTTGGTTTGTTTTTGGGAGAGTTGTTTTTGAAAAAAATTTGGGAGAGTTGTTTTAGAAATTTTTTTGGTTTGTTTTGTTGTATATTTTGAGAGAAAAAATTTTTGTGGAAGTTTGGGATGATTTGATATTTTGGAATAATTAAGTAGATATGTGTGAGAAAAAAAGTGATTGAGAAGGAGAGAGGAGAGAGGAGAGAGAAAAAGTGATTGATTGATGTGTAAGAGAGAGAAGTGATTTTGAAAATTGTTTGAGAAAAATCTCAAACCAAACAAATTTTTGAAATTTTTTTTCTAAAATTCATCTCCCAAATTCAAACCAAACAAGCCCTCAGATGTTTTCTGCTAAAACACCTTGAGTTTGAGCGAGGGTGTGAGAAAGTGTTCTCCTTTTTCTTTATAGGATTAGGAATTAGACTTCTATATATCAGTGATGTATTCATATAGGATTAGGAATTAGTGTTCTATATAAATGATATATTCTTTGTCAATCAATTCAATCTAATATATAGTTTCATTCAGAAAATTTACAATTTTATCTTATTAAATTAAAAAATCTATTTTATTTTTCTATAATTAAAATAACCCTAAATTCAATCCAACCCAATCCAAATTACCAAAGGAAGGCAAAGTATTACTTTGGTTCACCTCACATGTGGTGGTGGAGATGAGGTCGTACAGAGGCTGACACCATATACAAGTGGAATGGGCCTTTGTCGCATAGAATCTTATCATTGGATTCTATAAATAATTAGGTGTTAGTGGGCCACATCATAGTGGGCCCAATATCCAGACAAAAATTCTAACAGTCGCTTTAGTTTACTATTGCGTTTGTGTGGTCCGAAATTGAGTTTTGATTATGTGAGTCGGTCCAATGTAAAAATTAAATGCTTCTAAAAATGAGATCCTATAAAATAAAATTTATACAAATTTTTTGGTAGTCCCTCATTAGAGCATATCCGATGTGTAAAGAAAATTATTATTATTATTATTATATTATTATTTTGAAGTTTAGCAATTCATCCACAAATTATGAAGCACTTGTGTGTATCTAAATTAATAAACATTTACCACACAAAATTATTTTTTATTTTTTATTTTTTTCATAAAACATATTTTAACACATAAATTTAAAGAGTCCATTGAAAATATTCTTTTCTAATTATATATTACTATAAAAATAAAGACAAAAAGTTTTATAGTTCCAATCTTTCAATATTTTTCGTAGGGATAACAAATTTTCTACTAAATAAATGAAAAAATATCTCACATGGGTGTGGGATCCGAAATTTTGTAAACCCAACACCCATGTGAGGCATTTGGTCATTTGTTTGATAAAATTTGTTGGAACTTATAACATTTTCCTTTTCGCAATTATGCTATAGAGATATGATTTTATATTGGAACCGGCCTCTCTCATATTGAGATGTCAATATTAGAGATCTTGAGGGTCAATGGAGCTTATCATAAATCTCATTTCAATTATCTAAATCGTTGAGTAAAATATTCATGTAAAAAATAATATGATTAGACATTAGTAGTTGTATGTTTGAATCAAATTTATATTATAGAAAATAGATAGTTATTCTTAAAATTATATTTAAAATAAATATGATTCAAACATATATCTACCGATATTTAATTATTTTAATTTTTTATATAAATATTTTACTCAATAAATTTTAAAAGATAAACAATTTAAATTATCAAAATCGATTTTAAAATTGGCGTACTCACAATGAAAATGGAATTTACACCAGGCTAATAGAAATAGGAAAGAAAAATGATGCCTCTATTTTTATTCATATTTTATAGATCAGTCTTGGACAACAACACCCTCCGTACAGTAACGCCCCGCGCAAAGCAGAATTTGTGTGGTTTGTAATCACCTTAATAAATGTACTTTTTAACTTTTTATAAAAAGATGTCTAGAAAAGTAGAGAAGTAATGTGATAGAAAAAAATAAAAAGTGTGTACTTATTAATACACCTCAAACAAGGCCGGCCTTGTTTGGCATGATCTAAAAAAGTTAAAAAGTTACTATCCTATTTAAGTTACATTATCTTATTTAAGTCAAATCACATCTCTAACACATCACTTCAAATCCAATCCATACCTAACCTATATTTCATAAAAAGTCAAAAAGTGCACTTATTTAGATCATCCCAAATCACCTCTTGTCATTTTTTCAATTGTTTTAAAATTTAAAAATACAATAATTTTTTACACACACCTCTATGTTTGATAATAAAAAAACAGTTGTGATTTGTGGCACTAAATTCAGGGGCACTAATGCCCCGAATTTCTATATCAGGTAAAAAAAAAAAAAAAAAGTTACCAAAACAGGAAATTAGTGCCAGTAGTGCTCAACAAATTAGTGCCACAAATCATTTTTCATAAAAAAAATATGATTTTTTGCATATTTAATAATTTTTGGTGATTTAAAATGTGATTTGCGGATAACACTTCTTCTCCGTGTATATAAACCAACAAAAATGTTTTGTGGCACTAATCTGATAGGCACTAATGCCCCTAATTTCTATTCTGGGTAAATTTTTTTTTTTTTTTAACTTGATATGAAATTTTGAGACTTTAGTGGCCCTTTTTTTTTCGGGGCACTAATCAGTGCTGATAAACCAATCGTTGAATTGAATATAATTTTTTTACATGAGTTTGGCACTTCTTTGTGATGGGTTTTCATTGAAAGACGTTTTCGCTTGATGATATATGTTTGGATTTGAAAAGTTGGTTGAAGATTAATTTTTAATTTTTTGAACTTTTTTGAAAAAAATATGTAAAAAGTAGAGGAGTAATGTAACCTAAAAAAGTTAAAAAGTAAAAAAAAATTGATTTTTAACCAGTTTGTCAAAATGACTCTCAGGCCTATTTTGAGAAATAGGTTAAAAGCCGCTTCCCAACTTTTAATCCATTTCCCTCTCTCACAAAAAAAAGTCAAAAAAATAATTTTTAACCATTTTCTCAAAAACACCCCTCAATCTGTGTAAATGGCATGGACAGATCTTAAAAATTTTACACTATAATACTCATATTAATATTATATATATTTAAATATTATATAAAACTTTTAATAATTTTTTTAAAAATATTATAAATTTTAAAAATTCTATCAAATGTCTCGTATGAATATAAAACGTATATGAAAACTATAAAGTCCACTCTCATATAAAATATTTAATAAAAATTTTAAAATTTATAACAACACTCAATTTTTTCAGGATCTCAAAGATTTCTGAATGCCACGTGCTATGCTATCATGATTGTGTTGACAGATAATTACCCAAACAAAAAAGATTTGTAGCTCGAAAATATTGGCCCCGAATCCCCCTAATCCGTGAAACGACGTCGTTTCACGGATTTAATTTTTTTTTTTTTTTTTTTTCTTCTTCTTCCTCGCGTCTGAACTGTGAAATGGTGAGGGAGAGGGAGAGGGAGAGAGAGAGAGGGAGAGAGGGGAAGCAGAGAGGAGAGGGAGAAAGAGAGAGGAGAGGCGCCGCCGATCTGCCCCGCCGCAGCCCGGATCGTCGCAGCCCCGTCGTAGCCCCGCGTCGCAGCCTCCAACCACCGCCTCCGGCCCGCCTCCGCCTCCTCCTTCCCCAATGAATATGCCCCTCCAGTCCCCCTCCTCCCTCCTCCTCCCTCCTCCTCCTCCCTCCTCCTCCCTCCTCCTCCTCCCTCCTCCCTCCTCCTTCTTCTTCTCCGTTCTTTGATCTGCAAAAAAAAAAAAAAAAAAATTCAAACGACGTCAAACGACGTCGTTTTCGATTCGGGGGATTCGGGGGGGCCTCCATTCGAGCTACAAATCGCGGTTGTTACCCAAAACCCTTCCATTCAAACTTACTGTGCTTATGGTAGAATAAAATATCTAGAGTTTGTTTGGCTTCAGCTTAAATAATTATTTTATAATAAATTATGCTAACTTTTGAGGTTTAAAAATAATACAATATAATTATATTAATTTCTATTTTAATAAGGCTAAATGGATAGAAATTTAAAATTAATAAAGATAATGTGAAGACATGATAATAAATAATAAAAATATATAAATTGTAATAGAAAAGTAATGATAATATTATTTTTTAATCCTTATAATTAACGAATTATTGAAAAAAAAAATTGAATTAAGCGTTATATAAATTAAACAGTAAGAAACCCTAATATAATTATATCAAAATTGTAAGACTTATTTCTTCAAACTTTCAAGGAAGTCAGTGTAATTTATCATTATCTTTTTTAATTTAAGCAGAAATTATGTTGTTTATTTGGTTTAAGTTTTAACTTATTTACGTATCGTTTGGGAAAATATTATTTTAATAACTTTGAACTTTTTACAAAAAATAAAAAGAGTGATGTGATAATTTATAATAATTTCTAGACTAAACTGAAGATTGTCAAACGAGACCTTAGTTAGCAATAAGAAAAAACAGTAATTTTAACGGAATTCATATTGTTTGACAACTAATATAAAAAAATCACATTTATTCTTAATTTTTTTGTCTTGTATTTAAAAGTTTTATTAAAATTTGTTATCTTTTGAGGAAATCTAAAAGTAAAAATATTTTTAAAAAAAATTATTTCAGGAAAAAAAAATTCCAAACCCCACGTAAATATTTCCAATAACCAAAAAATTAGGGTGTTTACACTGACCTCTCTTGATGTTTAAAAAAAAAAAGGGTAAATTACATAAATAGTCCATATAGTTTAAGACTTGTGTTACTTTGGTCCCTGACTTTTCAATTGTGACACATTTGACCCTGAATTTTGAATCTTGTTCCAAATAAGGACAATTGAATATATAATTAGATTTTTCAAGGGTAAAATTGTCAATTTGATAAAATATAAACTAATTTGACAAAAATAAATGTCAAACAAATATTTTTAAATTTTAAAAAAATATTTCTGCCTACTAAAAATAAAATTATGTAAAATTGATAAATCTTTTAGACATTTATTTTTTTTTTTACCAAATTAATTTTTATTATGTATTTGGATGATAATTATGTAAAATTAATTTTAAAAAATTAATCATGTAATTTTTATTAATTTTACATAATTTTATCATTGGTGGATAAAAATAATTTTAAAAAAATTAAAAATATTTTTTTGACATTTATTTTTGTCAAATTAGTTTATATTTTATCAAATTGACGATTTTACCCTTAAAAAATTTAATGATATTTTCAATTGTCCTTATTTGAAACAAAATTCAAAATTCAGGGTCAAATATGTCACAATTGAAAAGTCAGGGACCAAAGTTATACAAGTCCCAAACTATAGGGACTATTAGTGTACTTAACCCAAAAAAAAAACAAGAAGTTCTACAATAGTGATGTAATTATATTGATATTCTTTATAGTAAATTTAAAGAGACAGAAATTAATATAGATAATATAAAGACACAAATATACAAAATGTAAGATATACATTTTAATATAATACCAATAATAATATCATTTTTTCATTCATATGATTAACTAATTTCTAATGAAAAGAGTCTAAGTGTTATATAAATCAAAACATTAAGGGAGTCCAGTCTAATTATTTTAAATTTGTGGGACTTATTGTATTTCCTTTAAATTTTAAGGAATGTCAGCGTAATTTATCCAAAAAATTGACTCATGTATGTATTTTTCAAATTTATTAAATTTTTAGTAACAATTTATTTTTTAAAATAATTTTAAAAAAATTTTTGCCTAAAGTGAATTATAAATTAATTTTTGACTTATTAAAAAAATGATAAAAAAAATGAACAAAAAATAAAAAGATAATAAAATTTAAATGAATTAATAAACTAATTTATAAATTTGTTCCCAAAATAACCCTAAATGTAACGCAAACCACGAGGCTTTTATCAACGGCTATGGGCTGTTTTTCAAATTCGCGTGGACGCGACTTGAAGTCTAAAATTATTACTATTATATTTTCAAATTCGTGGTGAATATCCTTTTGGTCTCGTTTATTTAGAAATAAATCGATGGTAAAAAATGAAAATGAAATGAAAAAAAGAAAAAAGAAGTAAAAATTTATTTTCTTACCGACATTTGTACATATGAAAAAATTTGTAAGGGAGTAATAGGAAAAAATATAATTGCTACATAAGGAGTTGTAGAAAGAAACATTAGCAAAAAGAAGAATAAAATAAACCTTGTCAATATTTGTAGGTAAAGATAAATTTTTTTGTATATTTTGCAAGAAATTGGCCCTGTTTGGTGAAACTTTTTTTAAGTTAAAAACTGATAATCAAAAAACAAAAACTAAAAGTACCTCTACCCCAGCTTTCAAATAATTAGTTTTTTTCAACTTATTTAAGTTATTTTCGCCTAACAAGCTATAAGCAGAAGCTGCACCAAACAGTCTGGCACAGGCTCTCAAATTAAAATAAATTATAATCACCCCAAAAGTTATAACAAACAATCCCATTGTTTTCCTAAGCTAATTTGAGTTGTACAGGAGATTTTAGTTTTTATTACCTTTTGGGTTTTTTTTATCTAAACAAACACATAATTTATTTATTTTTATTTTTCTTTCACTTTTTTGTATTATTTATCTAATCAAACTGAGCATAAGGCTCTTTTTTATTAGAAACAAAAAATTGGTGGAAAGTGAAAAAGTGATAGAAAATGAAGTGAAAATAAATAAATAGAAAATAAAATATATTTTCTTGTAGGCCAATTCTTAAGTGTGCAAGTACCTACCATATATATTTGTGTAAATTCTCATAAATATATGTAAGTTAATTCATAAAAATTTGAGAAATCATAACTTGCGTATATTTATGAGAACTTACGCGATTTTGTGAGGTAACATATGTATATTTGTGAGAACTTACGCAAATATATATTGTATATACTTTACACACCCAGACACTACCCTTTCTTGTAAGCATTTGATTAAGATAAAAAATTTGCAAGAGAGAGAGAGAGAAAATTTTGAAATTTTAAGGGTAAATTACAAATACACTTCCGAAGTTTGTTTAAAATAAGAATTGCCCATGTAGTTTAGAAAATTATAAATAACTCGTTGTTATAATTTTTTATTTAACATAATTAACTAAAAAAAATTATTAACTATTCTCCTATACAATAATAAAATTACTTGAATTATTAATTGATATAAATTTCTGACATCATTAAAAACTGTTAATTAACTTTATGATTTATTAAGAAAAACAGTCATTTGTTATGAAATTCAAAACTTCAAAGGGGTGAGATGTAATTTCTAGAATTACAGGAGACAATTCATATTTTAAGTAAATCTCAAAAAATGTATTTATAATTTATCCAAAATTTTTAATTATAAATAACTTCTTATATAAACATTCAAATTTCTTCTTTTGGGTATTACTTGTGTAATTTACAAGAAATTAGAAAGTTAGTTACATATTAATATAAGTTCTATAAGAAAATTATTATTATTTTTTTACTTTCTATCACTCTTACCTTAAACAAACTCATGAAAAATGGATAAATTACAAATACACCTCATGAGATTTATTTAAAATATAAATTACCCCCTATGATTCTGAAAATTATGTCCCGCACACTAAAATTTATAATTTCATAACAAATAACCCATTTTATTAATAAATTATCATGTCAATTAATAATTTTTTAAAGATGTCATAGATTTATTTCAATTAATAATTTAGTTAATTTCTTATTGTATAGGAGAACAATTAGAAATTTTATTTTTTTAATTAATTATGTTAAATAAAAATTTCTAACATGGGAATATTTATAATTTTCAAATTATATGGGATAATCCATATTTTTAGCAAATCTCAAATATATATTTATATTTTATCCTAAAAAATATATATATTTTCTTGTTTCACTTTCTATCATTTTCATTACAAATAAACAGAGCCTTATTGTAATCTATTTTTCTAGCAACATTTAACATTCTATCTTCGGGGGGAAAAAAAAAATTATTTGAGTATCAACTTCCTCTCTTCAATTTTAAAATTATATGTTCTAAAAAAAACTTTAAATTATATATTTGCAATTTTTAACTAATCAAAATTATTTTACTTTCACCTTTTTCAAATAGGGAGTCTCCATAGGGGTTTTTATAATTGAAATGTTAAATATATGATTTTAAGTTTAAATAATAATGTGAAATACTAGTCCAAGGAGTAAAGTGCAAATTTATTTAGTTCTGAATTTTTAAAAATAAATTTTGACTTTTTGTTATTTGTATTATTTTTATTTTTAGTGAACTTTTTAAATAATTTAAATATTTTAAATATTTTTTTAATTTACTTAATCAAAATATACTTAAAAAATAAGATATTTATGATTTAATATAAAAAAAATACTAAGTATACAAATTTAAACATTTTCATATTTTTTTCATATTTATTATATATTATTTTTAAATATTTTTTTTGGTTTAACAATTTGGAATTTATGAACCAGTTTACCGACATTTCAAAATATTTTACTTTTACATAAAAGTTCAGTGCATTTAAAAATTTGAAGAAAAAATAATATTTAAAAAATTCACTAAAAAAATCAAATACTCAAGTAGTATTTTTAAAAACTAAAAATTAAATAAATTTAATTATTATTATTAAAAAATATTAAAACTATTAAAAAATTTATTAAAAAAATCAAATACTCAAATAGTATTTTTAAAAACTCAAAATTAAATATTTAATACTAATAATTATTTGATGACATGATATATTAGGGTGATTTGAAAGTTAGTTAAAAGTTATTTTTTTATTTTTTTTTTACTATTTTGTATGTAAAAAATAAAAAAAGATAATACAACCAGCTTCCCAGCGTTTATTGTCGGTAAAAATTGAGTGATCGACAGCGTGGGGTCCACAGTAAGGTGAAGGGAGTTAGATCGTGCACCTAACCAAAAGCTGACACGTAATGCCCAACAATCAGGTGTGGGGCGGTGCCTGGAAAACGACGTCCCTACTGCTTCCACACACTTCTCCTCACTTTTTTGTACCCATGCCAATTTGGCCAAATGGTGTCAGTGAACTTGTACTTTTTAAAAAAAGTCTTGTTAATGATAATTTTAAAGTTTAATTTTTATAATAAAATAAAATTTTAATTTCAATTTAAACTTAAATTTGTGATTTGCTTTTAATCTACATTATTTATCTACTTTTATTAAGAAAAATGTTTGTTAACTCAAAATTTTATGGCTCAAATAGCTCAAATCTGTCAAAACGACGTCGTTTTACACTCATTTACACTCAAAACGACGTCGTTTTGAGTGATTTGAGTCATTTGAGCCACAAAATTTTTAGATACCTAACATTGTAAAATTTAACAAAAAAATATATTTTAATCATTAACTTCAATAAAAAATATATTGTAAACATTTTATATATATATTTTCATTCAGTTTTAATTACTAAAATATCATTTTTTCGTTAATTTTACTTAAAGAAAATCAGTTGATGGTTTATATTGAAAACAAATTAAAAATTTTTGATTTAAATTGATAAACTTAAAAACTCAGTATTTATTTTGTTACAATAGTCAAACCTTATGATTTTTTTAAATTTCTGCTAAAAATTATAATATTAAGTTATTTATAGTTATAATTTTAATACATATTTTTTATTTTTTAAAAATATTTTTATTTCCTATTATATATTTAAATATATTTTTCAATATTAATAACGTTTTAATTTTTTATTTTTTATTTTAATTGAATGAAACACAAACAATCTTATCAAATATCCGAATGGCCCCCACAAAACGATGATGATGGTCAGAGGATTGCTAACTCCAGCGACATGTTACCAAAAATTATTCCTGATGTTGATAATGTTTTATTTTATTTATATTTTTAAATATTATAATTCAAAATTGGTTTTGTATTTATTTTCATTTTTAAAAAATTAAAAAAATCCGCTCTAAAAAATAATATTAAAAAAATATTAAATTCTTATAATTATAATAAAAAAATGATTTCACCAGTTTGGAAAAAATTTTAAAAAAAATTATTTCCTTCATCTTTTTCCTACCCTCTATTGTTACCAACCACCGTTCATCATCATCACCAACATTCGATTATTGCTGCCGATGATCTCCTCCAACAAATACCTCTCATGTCCAAAATCATTTCCAGCTGCTACCAAATACATTTCATTGGTGATAATCACCTTCGATCATTATCTTTTGTCAAAAGTTATCTTCAACTACCACTTTCAATAGTTAGCAATCACTTCCGACCATCAAAAATTACCTTCTATCCACTTCCTCTCTCATTTTTCTTCAAAACAAGGTTTATAAATATATATGTATATTAAATTGTTCCAGGCAGTCCAAATTTTGTACTTTGATCTAGTTTTTTTTGGGGGGGGGATGATTTGGTTCCGATTCTAATAGAATTGTTGATTATTGTTCAATTCACAAATTAGGGCTAAAAAAATCAAATTAAATCAAATCGAAACATTTTCAAATTTTTATTAATTTGACATATATCTAGTGGTATTCGACAAGGAATTTGTTTTCTTTCTCATTGGTTTTTTAAAATTTTAATTTTGTGCTTATTTGGCATATTCTATAAAAGACAAAAAGTTAAAAAGTTACTAAAAAAATCAAAAAGTTATCACTATTCACAAAAAAAAAATATAAAAAAAAAAACAAATTTACACAAGTGGGTGCACAAAAAAAAGTACAAGCCAACTTTGTATTGAAGTGATGGTACAATATAAAGTGATAGAGCAAATTTACACAGTCGGGTGCACAAAAAATTTACAGAGGACAGTGTTGTTCGGCCTGTGGGGGCCCATCACGGGTCCCATTTTAATAATCTGAACTTTTTAATGTGTATAACTCGTCGAGTACTATATGCATGTAAAAAATCACGTTGATCGAATATTGATAGCTATATAATCAAATCTATTTTGTATTAAAAAAAAAGGATAGTGAACAAATTAACGGTTGACAAAAAAATGATCCGATGAGATAACTATCGATATCCGATTAACGTGATTTTTTACAAGCATATAGTACTTGACGAGTTCTACACATTGAACGGTTCGAATTATCAAAACATGACCCGTAGTAGGCCTTCACAGGTCGAACAATACCGTTTAATCCGATCTCGGACTGGAGGCAAGCTGCTCCTAGATATCTTCTGAAGGATGCTGCCGACTACACAACTTCAAAGCAACGCTCCATACTGGCTTCCTAAACAATCACTGTCAGTACGCATAGGGGACATTAGGGCTAATACGGTGATTTTATTATTTTATACAATATTTTAATACACATTTTTTTCGTAAAAAGTTAAAAAATTATTCCAAACCATCATATTTTTTTTCTCTATTTTTTTATCTAAAAATTCAAAAAATACACTTATATAATTTATCCCAAACAATTCCAAATTCATTCTATTTACAAAATATATAAAATTTTAAATGAAAAATACATATGTGATGATACAATTTTATAGCATGCAACCGTTGAATTAAACTAAAACTGAATTATTTTTAATATATCATTTTATTTTATGTGTCATCATTGTGTTATCATTCCACTGTACCAATAATATGTTGACTAATAAAATGATAAGACATAATAGGGTGATTAATATAACATTATTCAAATCAAGCAAAATCTAACAGAGTGTTGTGGACCAAACGGCCATTTGATAATGCCATATATATGTAATCCGTAATGCCAAATAACAAAATTCATGAAAAGTTATCAATGCTCATTGATTTTATTTTTGGTATAAAAATAGGCTAGTAAAAAATTAACATGGTTCTTTAAAAAAAAATGTCATTTTCAAAAAAATAAAACTTAAAAATAAAATTTTCAATAAAAAATAAAATAAAATGAAAAGAGGAACGAAGAGAGTGTGGAGTTGAAAAATAATAAAACATCTATGAATAATTGAGTTATAGTGATTTTTCATAGAGTGATTTTTTAAAAATTTGAAATTTATTCTACAAAAACTGAGAATACAATAAGACTAAAATTATTACACTTTAAAATAAAAATAAAAATAAAAATTCAACCATACAAAAATCACTTTAGAATCACCCTATCAAAAATTACCCTAAATATTGAACTCATCTTTCTATTCATCTTAAAAAAATTCATTATATAATTAATTTAAAAGACTATATAAATAATTAATTATTCAGCCAATTAGATTATCGGTCAGATCTTCTAAGTGAGACCACTTTACAAGTCATCTTGGCGCTTGGATACTCTGGCCCAACTCCACTTTAACATCTCTGAATTAACGGCTACAAATATGTTTCTAACAACGAAGGCACTTAATGGGGTGGACAAAATTTCTATACTCTGATTAGACATAAATTCACATTCAAGTCATTTCCTTTTATTTTTCTTCCTAAATTAAGAAAATTCATGATTAGGCCTTGTTTGTCGTGTGCTAAAAAAATTAAAAAATCAAAAAGTCACTATCTTATTTAAGTTACATCATCTTATTTAAGTCACATCACTTCTCTACTACATCACTTCAAACGTAACTCATATTTCATAAAAAGTCAAAAAATACACTTATTTAGAACATCCCAAAACACCCCTTAAATTAGTTGGCTCTTATCTTCATCCCTTCATTTAGAAAAGTGTTTAATAATTCTGAAGATAATTAAGTGATGTTCGAGGAGTATTGTGATTAATAAAAGAAGTGAAATTCATAACTTTGTATTAAGATATAAGAAAACAATATAAAAATTTAGGAGTGATTTAGAAAGTTGGTTAAAATTAGATTTTTAATTTTTTTAAAGTTTTTTTGTCTTTTTATATATAAAAATATAAGAAGTGATGTGATTCAAAATGAGTTAAAAGTTAAAAAATTAACTTTTAGCTAACTTTTCAAATTACCCCCTAATAGAGATAAAGACACGGGTACTCTTAAACCATCTAATACTTTTTTTCTTGACTTGAGTATCCATGCCCCTTTGTTGGATTTGCAACTCTCCAAGCCATGTTCTAATATCACAAGTAATTTTTTATGGTTAATGTTAAAATGACAATATTATAATTTGATAATCATTCTTCAATCGTATGAATGTGATTTATTTTCTTTTTCTTTTTTCTAATAAAATTTCAAATGAAAATACTATTCACTCTGTTTGTTTTCATTTTATTTTTAGAATTTATTTTTCAGAAAATTCTATTTTTTTGTTTTCTATATTTTTTTTTTATTTTCACTGAATTTTTTAATATTTTAAGCACTTTTTTTTTAAAAAAAAAAAAATTTAGGCACACCTGACATAAATATACTTAAAAGTATAATATTTGTGAAAAAAATCTTTAAAAAATTCACTAAATATCAAAAATACAAAAAAAAAATAATGAAAATTTAATACATTTTTCATATTTTTATATATTTATTAATTTTTAAAAATATTTTTTCACAAATATTTTACTATTTAGATATATCTAAGTAAGGTGCATCTAAAAAAGTAAAAAAATATTTAAAATTAAAAAAATATTCACTAAAAACAAAAAAAATACGAAAAGCAAAACACTCAATTTTAAAAAAATTAAATTTCAGAAATTTAAAACCAAAACACACTGATTGGAAGTCTCATTATGAAAAATATAATAGTAATAGATTTTGGTGGGTTTTGTTTAAAAATCTTATCAATTTTTTTTCTTTAGAAAAATTTTAGGATATTACTAAAAGAAAATGAATTTATTCACATACTATGATTGATCCAAAACTCTAAGTTCCATACATAAAAGCTTATTGATCTTATTTAACTTATGGGTTCCACAATTTCAGACTATTTAAAATAAAAAAAAAAATTTGTTCATACGCCTTGTCAGTTATGTAAACAAGATCGAATTCCTATTAAAAAGGCCAAACATGTCTTTAGTTTGAGTTTCAAACTGGACATCTAGTTCAGGCAATACTTTTTATAAATTAATAGTTTAGATTTTTTCAACCTACTTAGGTCTCGTTTGGCAAACTAAGGCCAAGTTTGATCTCCGCAATAAACAGCCAAATACACCTACTGGGATTACGTTGATGTTTTCACCCAGGTCTTTTATTACCAGAATCCTATCCGCTCTCATTCTTGGTTTATCCGTATTTGCCCTGAAATTCTCAAACACGATGTCCCCAATTGGTTCCTCGTGTGGTGGGATAAGTTTGGGCTCTCTCTTGACATTTTACCAGAAGAAATCCGTAATGCATTTAATGATTGGCATTATGCATATGCTCGCGCATATGCTTATCTGAATAAAAATCGTGACTTATCTATCAGTAAATCTTTGGTTCATTTTACAATCCGGTTTAGCATCCCATGGATTTGGAAGTGGGATTTTGCTTGTGACTATCAGAACAAAGTACCCCGCCTTAAGCGTATTTTCTTTGTGAAATGGTGGGATAAAGGCATGAATCCGACCCTTTCTGAAACAGTGACAAAAATCCAGGAGCATGCTCAAGCATGCCGCGAAACAGTTAAGCAGCCAGCTCTCCCTGCTTCACCAGCATTATCCAGTAATCCTTTTGTTCAAATACAGAAGGAATTGCGTAATCAGTACCCTAATTTATCTGAAAATGAAATAATCATCAAAAGCATGAATTATTTGAAAGAGCAGTTTCTTCAAACCGTTCCCCCAGAAGATGACGTCTCCATGAGGTCAGGAACCAGTCAGCCCTCATCCGATCCTGATGCTGATCTAGCCGAACACGTGTTAGCTGGAGAATCGCAAGAACCAGATGATGATGATGATACTCACTTTGGTGACTTTTGGGATTCTTTGACAGATGTCCTCACCGAAAAGCTCGCCAAAAGCAGGAAAGGAAAGAGACACGACTGAGTGTCGGCATAACAGGACAAAGGACTTTGCAAAAGCAATTGCCCATTATCCGAAAAGCAAAGATGCTGTAGCCATTATCCGAAATCGTCATCAGTGACGTCAACAGATAGGATAAGGTGGAATCCGTCGGTCAAATGGCAACTAGACACCTGTCCCTCATTCTTTTCTTTTTTGTAGTATAAAAGGGAAGGCTTCACCCTTGTTGAAGCAGGCTTAAATTTTCAATTTCTCTTTCTTTTCTCTCTATATAATCGTTTTCTTCCAACCCCCCCCCCCTCTTGTAAAATATTTTACTTCCTCAATAAAAGTTAAGTTTTTAATGTATGCCCTCTGTTGACTGTCTTGAACAACTGTTATGGTTTTTACAATTTTGGCAAAATCAGAAAAATCATTATCTTAATACACCCGTAGATTTCTATACACAACCGTATATTTCTGCAAGATTAGCAGAGTGTGATCAGCGTATAGCAGAGATCCAGGAGCTGATCAACGAACAGGTAGTAGCCTGGGCGGCCAGGAGGAATCCTCCTCCACAGTAACAGTAAGTACATGAGATCATATATGTTGTAATTTGTTTCTTTTATACATGTATTATGTTTGTATTTATCCCTGGGTTTGTGCTAATGTAAGGTTAATTAATTATCCATCAGAATTTCAACATATCATGAATGATATTTTTAATCCGTATACTGAATTTATTCTTTCATATATTGATGATGTTTTAATTTTCTCTTCATCAATTGAACAGCATATTAAACATCTTAACATTTTTAAGCATGTCATAATCAGAAATGGTTTAGTGATATCTGCACTAAAAATGCAGCTTTTTCAAATAACCGTAAGGTATTTAGGACATAATATTTCTAATGGAAGTATTATTCCAATTAACCGGAGTATTGAGTTTGCTTCTAAGTTTCTTGATGAAATAAATGAAAAAACTCAACTACAAAGATTCTTAGGGAGTCTTAATTATATCCGTGATTATTATCCGAATTTATCTGCAGATGCCAGCATCTTATTTACCAGATTGAGAAAAAATCCTCCCCCCTGGGGACCAGAACATACTCAAGCCGTACAAAAAATTAAAATTCGAGTTAAACAGTTACCTTGTTTACAGTTACCTAATCGTAATTGGAAGAAAATTGTTGAAACTGATGCTTCTAATGAAGGATTTGGTAGGATATTAAAACAGCTTAATCCCAAAATCCAGAAGAAGAATTATTAAGATTCCATTCTGGACATTGGAATCAAGCCGCTTTAAATTATCCAACTATAAACAGGAATGTCTTGCCATTGTAAAATGTGTTGACAAATTTCAGGATGATCTTTTAAATCAGCATTTTATCATCAGAGTTGATTGCTCTGCTGCAAAACAGATCTTTAAGAAAGATGTTAAAAACTTAGCATCCAAACAGATATTCTTAACCTGGCAGAGTTATTTATCTAATTTTGATTTTGATATTGAATATATTAAAGGGGAAAATAACTCTCTGCCTGATTTCTTAACCAGGGAATATCTCCAGAAATCGACTCCTGCAGAGGAGCATGACCAGTAGAGGTACCGGCCGAGGCCGTGGTCGTGGCCGAGGTGGTCATACCCCTCGCTATGATCAATCAGAATTTCCTCCTCTGAGAGGTCAAACCAGTACCACATCTGCTAAGGATATCCTCCTTAAGACAGAAGAATAGTATACACCTAACAGTATTACTGAGGAAACAGTCCTCTGGATCGAAACAGCCGATGAACAGTGGATGACTGACCCTTGGGAAATCAAGCGTCGTTATCTAACTACTCAACAGTCACCTCCCACTTTGATCAGTACCGGTATATCTATGAACAAATCCTAACAGAAACTGGTGCTTGTGAATTTTCTCACAAATTTCATGAACAGAATAAGGCTACCAGCCCTATTTCCTTCAGTAAAATCACTATCCGTTCCTTAATGCCTGTTTCTACCTGGGGCATTCATCCGCATACATTACGAGATCTTGATCTCCGCAATAAACAGACCAAATACACCTACTGGGATTACGTTGATGCTTTCACCCAAGTTCATTTTACAATCCGGTTTAGCATCCCATGGATTTGGAAGTGGGATTTTGCTTGTGACTATCAGAACAAAGTACCCACAAAAAGTCACTATCCTATTTAAGTCACATCATCTTATTTAAATCACATCACCTCTCTAACACATTACATCAAACCCAACCCAAACCCAACTCATATAAGCCAATAAGTCAAAAAGTACATTTTTTAGAATATTCCAAACCAACCCTAACATTTTAGCAAAAAAGTCAAAAAGTTACTAAAAAAATCAAAAAGCCTATAACTTATATAAAAAAGTCAAAGATTCCATTTTCTCTCTACTTTTTACACATCTTTTCGTAAAAAGTTAAAAAGTCACCTTAAACATATTAATTTTTTTTACCTCATATTTTAGCTAAAAAATCAAAAAGGTACTAAAATAACCTGTTCCCAAACGAGGCCTTACAAACTTAATATTTAACGAACCGATCAATAGACAAAATCTAAACTTTTAGGGTTGGTTTGGGATGTTCTAAAAAAATGCACTTTTTGACTTATTGGCTTATATGGGTTGAGTTTGATGTGATGTGTTAGAGAGGTGATGTGATTTAAATAAGATGATGTGACTTAAATAGGATAGTGACTTTTTGACTTTTTGTATTATTTTAGTGTACCCCAAACCAAGCCTTAATATATATAACACAAATCCATTGCTCAAAGTGTTATCTCCAATTTGTACGTTTGGGATATTCTAAAAAAGTACACTTTTTGACTTATTAGCTTATATAGGTTGAGTTTGGGTTGGGTTTGATATGATGTGTTAGAGAGGTGATGTGATTTAAATAAGATGATGTGACTTAAATAGGATAGTGATTTTTTAACTTTTTGTATTATTTAGTAGATGCCAAACTTGGCCCCAAGATTGAAAAGAAGCCATTCTCCAACTTTAGTGTTGTAAATCTCTTTTGATCATAAAGGCTTGGCTATAAGAGATGTTGGACTAGTTTGCTGGGTTTTGGGTTTTGTTCTCCTATCCCATTTTTTCTCGGGCCATTATTGATTTTTAACCTTTATGTATCCATTAAGAAGCTGTTGGGCTATTGCCCGTTGTTGGGCTCAAAATGGAAGTCAACGAAATAGAGAGGCTTCTTGGCTGGAGCGTATAGTTGGGTTTGCACCATAGGTTTCATTTCAATAATGTGACTCGTTTATATTTTAAACTCTACATATATATAATTTATTACAAAAAAAATTATACTGGTCTGACAACTATAATCATATGATTCAATAATATTAAGATGATCATTTTGTTTTTGGGTCAATCAGTAGGAGAATATTACATTTTACAAATGTCAAGATAATTAAGTGAAACTGAAAAGTTAACTATTTAAAAAAATTCAATAATATAAATAGGCAAGTTTAATACCAACTACGTAATATAAGAAAGACTCTCATAATATGAAAAAAAATAAACAACTAAAAAAATCCCATAATATAAATAAATCCTTACTATCGGCAAGGTTTGACCTTCTAATCACATTTTCTAATCATGATTGTGAGACAAATTAAACCGGCATCATTTTTGACACATAAGGTAGCAAAAAAGTGTAATAGAAAAATGTTATATATCACTAATTTTTTGTCATTATTTTGTGTCACTGTTTAGGTAGATATTTATAATTAGTTAATTTGTTTGAACATAATTATTAACCAATTAATAAGAGCAAATAATATCCTGTGACATGCGGGTATGAAAAAAAATAAATGTGATGCACAACATACCTCATTGTAATAAGAAAAAGTAGTCATCTTAACATTATATTTATAGTAATGCTAGACTTACCCTGTTTCGCAGGATGATTGGCATTAATTTAACCCCTTAAGAGATAAAATATATTAAAAAATTAATAAAATCAAATGTCACATTTAAATCATAATAATTTTATTTTTTCTCTCATAAAATTACAAAAAAAACTAAAAATTTATCCTAAACTAAACTTTTTTAATCAGGTTAAAATAGTCAAAAAATTTAAAAAATCAGGCTAAAAAATTCTTCTCAAATTATACACAAGTATGTTTACCATCTTATAATGAGTCATACCACTCACCTTGTCTATATCTAAGGCAAATATGATACAAAATATATAATAAATTTAGCATTACTTTCACTTTTGAAAAATTGAAGAGTTTGTTTCAAAATAACATTGGTAGTATCTATATTTTGATTTTTATATCATTTAGGTCATTGTAATTTCAATTAGCTCAATTTTGATAATTAATTTATGATTTTGTCTATAATTTATTATAATTGTTAATTTTTTTGATAAAAAAATTCGCACATGAGCAGTATGTATTATGTTTTTATTTTTAAAATTATAAACTTGTTAAACTTGGTGATGAGTTAATTTCAGCAAACTTGGTAACTATTTTTCTTTAAAAATTTTAATCAGTGTTATCAATTGGACTAAATTAATACAAAATTTAAAATTAAATATCAAAATTAAACTAATTAAAATTATAGGTACTAAAACGACATAATAGGCACATCATAAAAGCTACCTTAATTTATTTTAAAAATTATATAACTACGATTGTCAAATTAATCTATATATATTGATGAATGATCTAAGTCACAAAATTGATGACTCAGATTAGATCACTAAAGTGTACTATAATTAGCCCATAGAGTGTGAAACAACACCACTCAAATTAGGGGTGAGCAGCGGATATACCGATCCGCCAAAACCGACCGAACCGATCCGATCCGCCGCATTTTGGACGGATGCGTGATGTCGAACGAACGGTTGCGGATTGATTTTCTCCAATCCGCCAATTTGGCGGACGGATGGCGGATTTGAGGTTCCTTTGGCCGCAACCGAACCGCCAAACCGCAAGTACCTTTAGTAATTTATAAGACTTTGTATTTTCAATTTGTTTGAATATTTTGTTTGTGTTTTCAATTGAAAAAGAGTTCAAATATTCTGTTGAAAAAAAGTTTTAACTTGAATATATTTTTTGAATTGAAAAAAAATAAACATATTATTTATTTATATTTTTTGATTTTTAAATCAAACTCTAAAAGTAATAAATAGAAAATATAATATATGCTGGTTGGTTTTTGTTTTAAAAAACATATATAAATGTAACAATACAGAGACATACAATCTCTACTATTGCTTTGTTCATAGTTTTGATGGTTTGCATTGTTTTTATATTTTAAGAACCACAGATTGTAATATTTTATGTGGATGAGGCATGCTGTGATTGTAATATGTGGATGAGACATGCAATGATTGTGATATTCTAAAGTTTCAAACTTTCTTTCTTTGGATGGGGAATGCAGTAATTGTAATACTTTTTTAAGTCATTAACTGTTATACTTTTTTTTTTTTTGAGGAAGTGCACAAGTTGAATTATGTTGAAAATTTATAAAATTTCAAACCGCCAAACCGATTCGCATCCATCCGCCAAACCGCCAATCCGCTCAATCCACATCCGCCGGATTGGCGGACGGATGCGGATTGATTTTCTCCAATCCGCCAACCTGGCGGACGGTTGACGGATTGGAGGTTTTGTGGCCGCAACCGACCCGCGCCCACCCCTAACTCAAATCTAAAAAAAAAAAAAAAAAAAGAAAAAAAAAGGGATATAGTAGAGAGAATCTTATCGGATGACGAAACTCATCCCTATGTTTGTTACAGATTCTTCTATGTCGTCCTTGTAAAGTGCCACGTACATATTCCCTCCCCATAGTGTGTTTCACTTTCCTCTACTTTCTTAGCATCCAAACTCAAACAGTCATTTTTCTTTTTGAAAAATATATAAGATCCTTGTAAAATTTGTTTCATTTACGTTGTGTTTGATTAGAGGATTTAGGGAGGGATTTGAAAAGGAAAAGAAAAAAGTTAGGTAAAATATGAATAAAATATACATATATTTCACCTAGTTTCATACACTTTTTCCCTTTTCGTTTTCAAATCCCTCCCCAAATCCTCTAACCAAACACAACATTAGAAAAATATTAAAGAGTCCAAAATTTTTATTAAAATTTTTACCAAATATTTTATATGATATGGGTCTCACGTGAATCTCACACTCATGTGAGACATTTGATAAAAAATTTAGTAGAATTTTTGAAATCTCTACCATTATTCTTTAATTTAACCCATTAAGCTGTGTCTGAACAAATAAACTTGATTAAGTTGTGCCTGAACAAATAAACTTGATTTGTTTGACCATGCTCAACCGAATTTATTCAACTAACGACAAAGCTCAAATGCATAAAAAATTAAACTCTTAAAAAGGTAATTTTCCATGCTAATAAGAGGGTTGAAGGAGGTGTTAGTGGTGGGAGAGTGTTGGTAGCCGTTAGGGCAGTGGTTGGAGATGATGGTGGATTTGGATTAAGGTTTAGAAGATTAAAAGCGCAAAGAGAATATGAAAGTTAGGGATGTGATTATTTTTTAAATTATAAAGAGTTTGAAGTGATAAAATAAATATATTTTGAATTGGGCATAAAAAGAAACAATAATGCTAGGATGAATATGAATTCTTACCATTGTTATATTTATCACCTTAGGTGTCGATAAACATTATTGAAAAATAAAAATGGGCTTAAGAAAGAAATTTTGTGATGTAAGTAGAAGCTGCCCCAATACCTCAATCACTTTGATAAAAACGAATAGACTATTTTACCCTTAATTTTAGTTCAATTACTAAAAAGATATTCTAAATTGGACTATTTTCACCAAATGTAAAAAAAATTAAAAATAAAATTGATACAATTAAAATTATAAAAATTAAATTAATGTAAACAATAAACTACAAGAATTACGTGTGTAATTTGAATAAGCTTATAGACCAAACATATCCACCTAGAAAATTTTGGGTGGATAGTTGTGTGGCAATTAAATTTATTTAGTGTATGGTTCATGTGTAGAATAAATTTGAATCATAAAATAATAATTCTGAATAATTTATGAGTAATTGAATCTGAGTTTGTAGTAGAACTGGTGTAATTTATGCTAGATTATATATATATATATATATATCATGCATATCTTGTGTAATCTGGAGTGAATGAAATATCAACTTCGCAATAAATAAAACATTAAATGAATGGGATAACTCTTGTCCCCAATTCAACTAATATAGGTATGACTTTTCTTAAGTTGTTATCTCAATTTGAAAAAGCGTTTGGATTGGGTAGATTATTTTGGAACCGATTTCAATACTCCGAACCATTTGCTTTTTTGAATTCGTTAACTAGAATATTCATACAAAAAATTAAGATAATCGGATATTGATAGTTAAATGTTTGAATCATATTTGTTTTAAAAATATGAACGACAAATATAATTTTAAGAATAACCATTGTAATAAAAATTTGATTCAAACATATAACTACCGATATCCGATCATCTTAATTTTTTACATATAGTTTACTTATAGAATTTTAAAAAATAAACAGTTCGGATAATTGAAATAGGATATATGATGGGTTTCACGGGCCCATTAAATTCTCTCATATTATAATGTTATTATAATGTGAAAATCTAATTGAACTAATAGTTAACATTTTTTTTTTTTTGTTGTTGTTGTTATTGTTGTTGTTGCTGCTATCATCATCCTAAGAACATCAGTGGGCTTTTAAAGGAAAAGGGATGAGCAAAGGCCTTAAACCTGCATGAAAAGTATAGAAACTTATGTCCACCTAAAGTTATAAAATGTAAAAAGGTATTCCCATACCAACATCGTTTTATAATAGAAAATAATAATAATATTATATATACTAATAAATTTTACAAACTATCTTGATTTACATGTGAGATTTATCCTATTATAAAATGACTCTTGTTTCAGATTTTTAAGTTTTACTTGCCCTTTGTTTATTTGGATGAAACATATTTTTTTGCATTAGATACAATAAAAAACAAAACTTCAACAGAAAATATTTTTCGTAATTAATAAAAAAAAAATTATTTTGACATAAACAGTTTTTCAATTTTAAAAGGTAAAATATATTTTGCAACCTAAATCTTAGCAATGAATGAGTTTGTCTCTAGCACTTCACAACTCATCTTTATGACAAATTTTGTGAAGGAATGGGTTTGTATGTAAGCTATGCTTTTTTTTGAACTGTATGTAAGCTATATTTGGTTTTGATTTTTTGTCTAAAAAGGTACAAAAGATAAAATTGGCTACATAAGTTAATAAGACAAAATGTTACATTTAAATCATAATCGTTACATTCTTTCTCTCATAAAAGTCAAAAAAGTCAAAAACAAAAACCAAACAAGATTAAAAAAGTCAGGTTAAAATAGCCAAAAAAATCAAAAAATCAAGCTATTTTAGCTATTCCCATACAAAGACATAGGGAAAATATTTGATATCCTCAAAAAAATTCTCGCAATTATACCAATAATGATATGATATTTTATGTGTTAATTTTTAATTTATTACATATTCAATAATATAAGACTTAACTCTAGCTTGCACAATAATGTGTTAAGGGTGGCACATTATTATGAATGAATTTGTGGGTCTAAAATTGTGAATATCTAGCATTGCTCTGTCTAGTCCTAGTGGGACTAAATTTGCATGGGGCTTGTGAATCATTGGTTGTTTTGGGTATGACTTATAATTTGATTTTTTTGTTTATTATAAAAAGATGCATAAAAAAAGTAGGTCGGCTTATGATTCAAATCCATTATTTTATAAAGGGACAATTATATATCAGTGGAAATAGAAAAAATAAAATAAAAATTACAAAAGGGTGATAAACATTATAATTAATTATAATTAAAAAAAATTGTAAATATATATTTTTTATTTTTTTATTTCTACTGGTATGTAATTCCCCATTTTATGAATATCTATGTCCACATCATTCATAAAAAAATTTAAATTAATAAAATAATTGTAAATATATAATTTTGTCATATTTTGTGCTTACAGAAATGGGTGATGTTATGTTCATCATTAATTTTTAAAGAAAAACTTGAAAAAATAATGTGGTTATAATTATTGAATCAATATATTTTTTTTATGTATAATATATACATAGAAAATTATAAAATTAATGTGATGGATCCACAATCCTAGATTACACCAATTAAACTCCGGATAAATCAGTTTTGTTAATACTGTATTTAAGTAACGTTTGGTTTTGACTTTGCGGTTAAAAAAGTATAAAAGATAAAATTGACTATATAAGTGAATAAAACAAAATATCATATCTAAATCATAATTATTATACTTTTTCTCTCATAAAAATTAAAAAAGTCAAAAATAAAAACTAAACGAGACTAAAGGGTGTTTTGGGAAGTTAATAAAAAGCTATCTTTTGGCTTCTTACCAAGCTTTTTAGCTTTTTTGAAAAGTGATTTGGAAAGTTGGTAAAAAGTTGATTTTTGACTTTTTGGTTTAATATTTATTTATGGTGTCAAATCAAATTAAAATAACCAAAATACCCTTACCCAACATAAGAAATTTATTTTTTGCCCTAGGTCCCAATTTGTTAACATGGAGGGTGATTACGTAATTTCAACACTTGCATTTTTAGCTCTCCCCAAATGATTTTTGTTGCGTTTTGGCTGGCTTGCTTTTTTCTCCTGGCATAAAAAACGTTGCTTTTTATACATCTTCCCAAAACGGCGTTTTGAGAAAAAAGTAAAAAGCCACATTTTTTATCCAAGGGGAAAAAACACAAGTGGCAAAAAACGCAACAAAATTCATTTGGGGAGTAATAAAAACGCAAGTGTGAAATTACAAATTAGGGCCTATGATAAAAAAGTAAAAAAGTAAAAAAGTAAATTTCTTATGTTGAATAAGGATATTTTGGTCATTTTAATTTGATTTGACACTATAAACAAATATTAAACCAAAAAGTCCAAAGTTAGCTTTTTACCAACTTCCCAAATTATTTTCAAAAAAGTTAAAAAGCTTGGTAAAAAGTCAAAAGTCAGCTTTTTACTAACTTCTCAAAATACCCCTAAAAAATCAGGTTAAAGTAGCTAAAAAAATTAAAAAAGTCAAGTTATTTTAATTATTCTTAAACAAAGACTGATTGTGAATTTAAGTAAAAATTTTGAAGAAAAAGGCAAAATAAATGGAGAAATATTAAAAAGATTCCCCTATTATTTGTTTCAGATATATTAAAAATCTTAAAAGCTATAGGCAACCATCACATGGCATATTATATATACTGGGTGGTCTAAAAAGAGGGTTGGCTTAAATGGCTTGAATTTCACTTTGTTGGTTGTTTGGCGAAGAGGTTGACAGTCGTGATCGACAAATGTGACAACTGTAATAGACAAGTTTTCATCCGGTCATTCGTGTGGAGGTCTAGCCAACACCCATTCAGGCCATTTGAACCGCTTATTTTCGGGCCACCAAACATTTTAGGGGTACTTACGTGTAGGTCCTATTAACTAGACTTATTTACCTACAGGTCCTAACTAATAAATTTAACACTATAAAAATAAGAGATTGATAAATTTATCACTATAAATTTATTCCTAAAAACAAAGAGACTGATAAATTTATCACTATAAATTTATTCATAAAAATAAAAGACTGATAAATTTATCTTTATCACTTAATAAATTTATCAACAGGACTTAATGGGTAATAAGTCTCAAAAGTAGGACCTATTGGTAGTTTACCCAACATTTTATTATATAAAAATTTTGGTATTGTTTTAAATTATTTATTTAATACAAAAAATAAAAATAATAAAATAATAAAAGTTTTGATACAATAATATATTAATTTTAAATTTTTAATAAGAAAAAAAGTTAAAATTTTTGATAAGAAATATATATTTTTTATTTTTTTTTGCCCAACAAACCATTTAATATATATATATATATATATATTTTTACAACAATGATTCATCCCCCCTTTTCTCCCACCCCCTTTGGCCCCCTCTCTCTCTCATTGGTCCCCGTTTCTTTTTCTTTTTCTTTTTTTTCCTACTCCTCCAATCACCACCCGCCACGTGACAAAGCGGGTGAGAGGTGACCCCAAAAGAAGGTCCCAAGCATTATTCATATTTTTAAATGTTAGCATTGTTGTAGTAACTTGTTTGCATTTGTTTTCGTCTATGCTTTAAAAAGGCTTACGACGTGTTGGATGACGTAACTTTTTATTTCTCGTTACAAAGAGACAAACAATTTCGTAAGACAACTTTAATAAAAGTTCGGGACAAAAGACCAAGACAAGACAAAAGAAAAAGCAAAATATCGCGATAAACTAGTCCGAAGAGTTAATGCCGACATTTATTAAAAAAATACCATGTTCGAGAATTGGATGCACAACTGATTGGACGTCACCGGATATTCAACTTTATTTGAATTTGTGCTTTCGAATCCGCAACACCCAACACCACCACCGCCCAAGCTACCAACCATGTCATACATATTCAACTTCATAGGTCACATTTTATGAAGCGGCCCATATCACATATCTTGAATTACATGGAGAAGCCATATAAATTCCTCTTTCTTAAATAATTAAAAGATAAGTGATGATTTACTTAAGTTTGTTTGGAAAATATAACTTTTAGAAAAAAAATAAAAAATTATTATTATTATATTTTTGCAGATCTTTTCATTAAAAATTAAAAAATTATTGAAAAGTTAATTCCAAATGATTTTGGGGTTGATTTTTTTATTTTTTTAACTTTTTTAAAAATTAAAAAAACTAACGTATTTAGAAAGTTGTTAAAAAAATATTTTTTTCTGAGTAAAAACAATTGATGTGCCATTTAATTTTTTTAGCTGATGACAAGCAATTTAGTGACTTTTTCAACAATTTGATAAGTTTTTGTCTATTAAATTTTGTTAATCAAAAACTTCTTTTGTTTTGTTGTTTCAAACAATCTCTTAATGTGTTATTATTTTTAGGGAAAATTATTTAGAAGTCCTATTAGGGAGACTTATGCTACATATGGTCCTACTAAAAAACTTATGTTCCCATAAGTCCTGTGGAAAGTTTGTTGACACATTTACCCTCAATATTAGTTGTTAATATCATAAATAAGTAATAAAACCATATATAGGAAATTGATATAAACGAAACGTAACGTGACACCTACATAAACGTAACGTGACACCTATATAAACGTAACGTGACATATCTACATAAACGTAACGTAACGTGACATCTATATAAACGTAACGTGACACCAATATGAACGTAACGTGACACCTACATAAACGTAACGTGACATATCTACATAAACGTAACGTAACGTGACACCTATATAAACGTAACGTGACACCAATATGAACGTAACGTGACACTTATATAAACGTAACGTAACGTCACACCTATATAAACGTAATGTGACATTTACATAAACGTAACGTAATGTGTCACGTTACGTTTCGCAAACTTAATAAGTTTTTATTTTTTTAATCCGTTTATTTTGAAATAGATATATAATCTTAATATATTTTTATTTTGTATTATTAATTGTAAAATTTAAAAAATTGTCAATAATATATGTGAAATCTAAATTAATTAATAAAAATTATAATTTTAAATTAATTAAAAACAGAGCGAGTTTGAAAACAGAGAGAGAACTGAAATAGACGATCCCGCACTCAATGTGTTACCGGGAACGGTGTCCGACGCCCACCGTCGTTCGTGCCTTATAAAGCCTTTCATCTATTTATTATTTAAAAAAAAAAATTATATATGTGTATGATCAGTATAAGTAACTAAACTAAGGGATGTTTGTTCTCCAATCTCTGCTAATGTCTAATGAGAGTATGAATGAGTGGTCTCTGGTACGCGTCTGGAATCTCTGAGAAAAAACATAAACAAAAGACCAACAGAAGAGAGATAGAGCGAGAGAGAGAAGGTATGCAAAATGGGGGTAAAAATATTAGGATCTTGTGGAATAGATTCTTATGAAAATAGGACTTGAGACTCTATAAGAAATTACACAGGACTTACCCTAGCATAAGGTTCTGAAAAAGGACTTATAAATAAGTCTCCCTTATTTTTATGAACCCAAAATATCAAATAATGTCATATAATATTGTGACATATCAAATTATTATGATTGTCATTAAAAAATGAGTAATTATATTTACACATCATACAAGTTTTTAGTATACATCACAAATGAATTTCAAATATAAATTTTTAAGCAAAAAAAATAAATATTTGAATACAAATTTATGAATATAATACGGTTGTTCTGATATAAGTAATTAAATAATATATATTTGAATAATTTATTTTTATTCATAACTTTAAATTTAAACATTTAATTTTTGTTTAAAAATTTATATCCAAAAATTTACATGGTGTACAAATAAAATTTTTCTTAAAAAATACGAAATGTTTTTATATTAATTTTTTAAAAATAATTTTTTGGACGTGGTCATTGGTCAACATTTGCCATCTAATAAATTTACACACCGAACAACCCCACTTCACTTTTCCAAGCATTTTACGATTAAAATAAACGGACTCAACGTCTTATCACTTATCACTGGGTCGTATCAATAAGCACACTAACTTATCACTGATAGGTCAGTAGAGAAAAGATAGATAGACCCCTGCCAAACGCATCGAAGATAGCGAGACCCAGTCCCCCCGCACCCCATCTCTCTCTCTTATTTATCTTCTCTCTCTTCTCCGCAGCCTTTCCTATCGAAGCTTTTTTTTTTTTTTCTCAGCAAAAAAAAAAAAACCCTAGAAATTCCCGAAGCTCTCTCTCTCTTTCGATCCGGTGGTTTTCGAATTGGAATTCGGCGTTTTTGGAAGTGTTTTGGGTGTTTTTTTTGATTTGGTTGTCGATTTGAGATTTGAAAATGTCCTCGCTCAGCAGAGAATTGGTGTTTCTCATACTCCAGTTCCTGGAGGAGGAGAAATTTAAGGAGTCGGTGCACAAGTGAGTCTCTCTCTCTCTCTCTCTCTATATATATATATATGTGTGTATACATGTATGTATATGTATCTTTGTATGTTGTAAATCTCGTCTCTGTTTTTTTATTTTATCAACTCTGTTTTGTTTGTGGGTAAAGGAAAATTTTGGGTTTTATGGTTTATGTTGTATTTGCTTCCCAATAGTTATTATTTTTTATTTAAAAAAAAAAAAAGAAAGGGAAAGGAAGAACATAAAATTGATCTCAAGTCAGTTCATTAGTTGCATAAGGCCTCGAGTGGAGGATTTTTGTTTTGGTTTTGGTTTTGTCTTTTCTTTTTTAATTTTTAATTTTTAAAGTGATTTTCCAGGTATTTTTAATGAATTATATCAGATTTGAAGTGATATTTTATGATCTGTGAATATATAGAAATTTTTGTTTGGAAGAGGAGAAAATAGAGCTAAAGAAGAAAGAAGAGAATTTAGATTTCAATTCTTTTCTATTGGCTTGTTAAGTTCAGAACCGAGTCAATGAATGAGGATTATTTGAGTGGAGTTTTTGTTTCTTGTGGGTTATAATGGTTAAAAATGAAAAATAATAAAGAAATAAATTTTGAGTTCAAAGAATCAAAGATTTAGTATAAAAATATATACATACATATATATATTTATAGGGAATGAATTTGACACTACTTTGTTAGCCTCTCACGCCCTTCTTGTGAGAGATGATGAAAAAAAAGAGCGGTGAGAATCTAAAAGGGGATCATGAATATATAATTTTTTTACACACACACATATATATATTGGATTGTCGCTTAATCATATTTTGCAGCTTTGAAATGGTTAATTTCATTTGAAATTGATCGTGGGTTTTGTAGGCTTGAACAAGAGTCAGGGTTTTTCTTCAATATGAAATACTTTGAGGAGAAAGTACATGCTGGTGAGTGGGAAGAAGTTGAGAAGTACCTATCTGGATTTACTAAGGTTGACGATAACAGATACTCCATGAAGATATTTTTTGAAATTCGGAAACAGAAATATCTGGAAGCTCTTGATCGGTATATTTATATTTTGTCTGTTTCTATTTTTGAGACTCTGTCATTGTTCACAAAGAGTTTAATTGTTGTTATGTGTTTGATTGACATTATTAGGCAAGACAAAGCAAAGGCGGTTGACATATTAGTGAACGATTTGAAAGTGTTCTCAACATTCAATGAAGAATTATATAAAGAAATCACTCAGCTTTTAACACTTGGCAATTTCAGGTAAATGATTTTTTGTCATTACATAAATGTTATGTCAATGTGTGTGAGGTTGAAAATTGGAAGTCATTTTCTCGTATCCTCTGTTTAATTGATAAGAAGATGTGAGAAATGAATGTGAGATTTTGAATTATCGAACCACAAGACATGAGCCCTACTTAACTGAGCCTAACAAAATTGTTTAGCTTAATTGGGATTCTTTCATTTTACATAGCATTTAATTTTTTAATCATCTTGTTGCTTTAAAAGAACGAAATGAAGCCTTTAACTTTCCTCATGCTATACAAACAAAAAGCTTGTACAGAATTACTGTACAAAATTACATGGCTTATTGTGATTCATTCATTTAAAAATATAAATCCCATTATTATGACCATAATTTACGAGTGCGTCACTGCCACATCATTTTGGAAGCAGATTTTGTATATAAATTATGGTAAAAAATAGAATTTTTCGATGGAGTATTGGAAATTTCCTGTGATTTCATGTCTCACCTAGCTCAAGGTAATATTATTCAGTAGTTTTAGTTTTTCTAAATTCTGCCAAAAAAGTGAAATTTGAAAATTAGTAATTTATTTTGGAAGTTTATTATTGTCTTTGAATATCAGGGAAAATGAGCAGCTATCCAAGTATGGTGACACCAAAACAGCGCGTAGCATAATGTTGATAGAGCTTAAAAAACTCATAGAGGCAAATCCCCTTTTCCGTGAAAAGCTTGCTTTTCCTACTTTAAAGTTATCGAGATTGCGGACTCTAATCAATCAAAGGTAAATTTGGTTCCGTAATTGATGAAGTAGGAAGCCATGATTGTTTAAATGTTAAATTCTTGTGCATTTTTTATCTCCGTTATAATCTACAGTTATATTTGAGCCAAATTTGATGCTTCATCATAACATCCTTTATACCAAGTCCACCTAATTGTTGCTTAATTGTTCCCGAAACTTCTTTGAAAAAATGCCCCTTTTTTTAAAATTATAATATTTGCAAATAATAGTTGCAATAAATTCTCAATTAGTGGGTAGATATTGATTTTACTTACCATTTCTTTATGGATGTTTCAGCGTATTCATGCCTTTGTTACAACTTGCGGTTGTTATGGCAAAAAATCATTTGCATATGTTTACACCGGTGCTTACTTTTGCTTGCCCTCCGGAATTTTGGGAATCTGTCAATGTTCATTTTGCTTGTCATTCTTGTATATATTGCCATAGAAATGTAGATAAATGTGCTGTCCACTGTGTATGTTTAACCTCAGGATTCTGATTTTATTGTTGATCCAGTTTGAACTGGCAGCACCAACTCTGTAAGAATCCAAGGCCAAACCCAGACATAAAGACATTGTTCACAGATCATACCTGCACACCTCCAAATGGTGCTCTTGCACCTACTCCTGTCAATCTTCCGCCTGCTGCAAAGCCTACTGCTTATACATCACTTGGAGTGCACGGTGTATGATACCATTTATCTCATAAGTTTCATTTCCGCGTTAATTACACCAAGACCCCTTCAACTATTAGTGAATATCATCCGACCCCCCTCATCTATGAACCCGCACATTTTGACCCATTCAACTACAAAATGTATCACTTTCACCCTCTCCATACTACCTTCAGAAGGGGCCATTTGTACGGTTTTTATAGTTGAGGGGGTCACTACGTACGGGTTAATATACGAGGGAGGTAAGGTGATATTAGCCAATAGTTGAGGGGGTCTGGATGTAATTAATTATGAATTTCCCCACTCTATTATCTTTCTTTCCAGATCAATTACATATTTTGTTTTCATTGTGTTACTGATGAGTGTCTTGTTTCTATTTGTTGTGTGTAGCCCTTTCCACCAGCTGTGGCAACTGCTAATGCTAATGCCTTAGCAGGTTGGATGGCGAATGCTGCTTCTTCTTCATCTGTTCAAGCAGCTGTTGTTACTGCATCTTCCTTACCTGTTCCACCAAATCAAGGTCAGAGCTTTACTTCAACCGGAATTGGCACTGAAGCAATGACCTTTACTTGGAAATTGCCGTACTTGAAGCTACTTTTGTGGAACTTATATGAATTTTCTTCACTTGTTCTTATAAATTTCATTTGTGAGAAAAAATAAATCACTCTTTTAGTGGATTTTTAAATTTTAAGGCCCATCTTTCTCCGTCATATTAATTTCTTTCTCAATTTTTTTTTTCTCTTTTTTTGAAGGGGTTAAGATTTTTTTATATTCATTGTTATTGATTTGTTTCCTAATCATGGAGGAAATTCTGTTCAGTCACATAGAAAAGATTCAAAAGAACTATCAAGAAGCTTAATTTCTTATTTGCAACTTAGAGGAATATTTTAGATGCTCTGTCGGTGGATGGTTTGTTGTGTATTTTGCTCCTCTGCAATAGGTGGCAGTAGACCAGATATTCTCGTGATTGTGTAGCCTATAATCCTCTATATTTGATCATTGTTGAGTTGTCAAGTTAGCTTTCGCTTATTTATGTATATCTCGTTGAGTATGTGGTTGAAGTATTCACTTATTCTTTTGAACAGTTCCCATCTTGAAACGTCCATTAACGCCTCCAACAGTCACTTTAGGTATGGTTGATTATCAGAGCAATGAACATGAACAATTAATGAAACGCCTGCGTCCAACACCATCTGTTGAGGAGGTAATCTTGAGGAGTTACTGTCTGTTTATCCTTTTATGGATATTTGTCCTTTCATGGATAATTGTGATGCCTTCTGACATTGCGCTGTTAAAACTATTTGCCAGGAGTTCTTTTTTTTTGAACACCGCCAGGAGTTCCACTTGATAACGTGATTCATTACTAATGGCGTGTCTTTCTCTCTTCAGGTTACATACCCGACACCACCTCGGCAACATGCTTCCCGGTCCCTGGATGACTTACCAAGAACAGTGGCTTTTACCATGCACCAAGGATCAGTTGTCACTAGCTTGGATTTTCATCCTTCTCATCACACATTGCTTCTGGGTATGATGGTCTCTGATCGATGATTAGTTGACATCTGCTAAATAAAAATACATCTTCTCTTCTTCTTGTTCTTCTTTCCTTTATTTGACATAGTCTCTTTAAAACAGTTGGTTCTGCTAGTGGTGAAATAACGCTTTGGGAGGTTGCGATGAAGGAGAAACTGCTTTCAAAGCCATTCAAGATATGGGACATGACAAATTGTTCATTGCCATTTCAGGTTCCCCTATTATCTTTCTGTGGTGATTACATTTTTTATACGTTTTCTAATTAGAAAATTCTTTGTTATTTGTCTTAGATTTCTACAATGTTGTATATGTAACATATGAGACATGTATGTAGGTTGTAAGCTGTGTGTATGAATTAATTCTAATCAGATTTAGTGCATCCTAGTTTTATGGACAGTAGTAATTTTAAAATGTTTATCAACTAGCTGCAGCTTAGTATTCATTTCTAGATCTTCCATTTGAAATCTTGAGAACATAGTCATAATTTGGAAACTAAGTTTCCAATTGATGCTAACGTTGTGTACACTGTGCTCCTTATGTGTTGGATACCCTCTAGCTATGAAGCACCGACACTTCAAAATGGGTGTCATGTCTATGTTAGACAGGTATGGGACACAAACACGACGGGGACACACGTGTGTCATGTCAATTTTTTTAATTAGTACTTTTTTGTAGGAATTTTGGGGATATTTCACGGAAACGCATGTCTTGTGTGTGGACAAGCCTCAAGACACCATTGCAAGTTTTTTTTTATATATATTCAAATACATAGCTGATAGAATTATATAATTTTCCCCCCATATCCCAACCGTGTCCGTATCCTGTTTTTTTAAAAATTGCCATGTCCTGTGTTTGTACCCGTACCTGTACCTGTATTCGTGTCCGTACTTCTTAGCCTTCCAGTGTCCTGCTTTCTTATTTGAAACATGTTTTTTTTGTCATGGACTCTAACAATTAAGGGTGCAAACAGGCTTCCATTGTCAAAGATGAACAAGTATCTGTTACTCGTGTTACGTGGAGTCCAGACGGAAATTTTATAGGTACGTGCACTTTAACTTCTGCTAGATTTCAGATGGTCCATGTGCACATTTCTTATTGTTTTTCATGCTGCAGGGGTTGCCTTTACAAAGCATTTGATCCATTTGTATTCTTGCACGGGTGGGTCCAATGACTTGCGCCAGCATTTAGAGGTGAGTTGGGAGATTGCTTCCTGCCCAATAAGAAATAAAATCTGTAACTTCTAATTGGCTTTCCATTCCTTTGTGGTTACAGGTTGAAGCCCATAATGGTCAAGTTAATGACCTGGCTTTTGCTTATCCAAACAAACAGCTATGTGTAGTGACGTGCGGAGATGATAAGCTGATAAAGGTGCGTGGATTGTTTTTAGGAAATTTTTTGATAGGTTTATTTGTTTATTTGCTTCTTCACTGAAGGAAACATTTGAAACAGGTTTGGGATTTAACGGGCCGAAAGCTATTTAACTTTGAAGGGCACCAAGCACCTGTATATTCTGTATGTCCTCATCAGAAAGAGAATATTCAGGTATCTAAGATAAAGGGAAATAATTTGTTAGTTGGTAACCTATTTACTTGCTAATTGATTTATAGATGCAAGTTATTTAGCCTTAAACATGCCTAGAAGATGTATTTTGACATTTTTGTAAGGAAAAAAATGAGGGGGAAAAAAAAAGTTAAAGAATTTGTTGGGTCTGACTTATTCTGATTAAACTATCTGATTGCCAAAATAGCAACAAATCATGCATGGGTATTGATTTTTTCTTGTACTAAACATACTTGGAAATTGTATTCTGACATTTTCACCAAACAATAAGTAAAAGAAGTCGGAATTTGTCATACCCAATAGTTTCAAGAATCATATGAATCGTTTAACATGAATCGAATTGTGAATCATACGATTCACCATCGATTCTGTCCCAAAATAGATTCACATCGATCTATGCATGAATCATGAATTGAATCGTGAATCAAATCACGAATTGTAAGATATTGATAAGATAGGTACTATTTTCAACCACCATTTTACCTCTTAATTAATGGGAACAGTAGGACGTTATTGCTGTTAGAGATAGACTTTTGTTTTGTGGAAGTTCATTTTTTAGTGGAGAACATGTTTTATTTACACAATGCTTTCCACTTGTACATTTGCAGTTTATATTCTCAACTGCTATTGATGGGAAAATCAAGGCCTGGCTGTATGACAATATGGGATCTAGAGTTGACTATGATGCTCCTGGACACTCATGTACTACTATGCTTTACAGTGCTGATGGAAGCAGGTAAGGTTATTGAAATTAAAGATATCAAACATGATGTAGGTTGCTTCCTTGATCATTTTCTTGTACCCCTGCTCTTTTTGTATTTTTGAATCCCTTGATGAAATATAGCTGGTCAACTCCGGTTAATCATTCAGCCTCTTCTCTTCATTCCTTATCCTTTCTTTCAGATTGTTCTCTTGTGGAACGGGTAAAGATGGGGATTCTTTCCTTGTTGAATGGAATGAAAGTGAAGGAGCAATAAAGAGGACATACTCTGGGTTCAGAAAGAAATCTGCTGGTGTTGTGCGGTTTGACACAACTCAAAACCACTTTTTGGCCGTGGGTGAAGATCACCAAATAAATTTTTGGAACATGGACAATAACGACATTCTCACTAGTATGGATGCAGAGGGTGGACTTCCGGTCAGTATAATCTTTATAGTTGTTTTGGGAAACACCCAGCTTGTTTGAATTCAGCTCTTACTTTATGACATTTTTTTGCCTTAAAAGAGTCTTCCTCGCTTGAGATTCAACAAGGAAGGAAATCTTCTCGCTGTTACTACAGCAGACAATGGAATAAAGATACTCGCTACCACTGCTGGTCTTAGATCTTTAAGAGCAGTTGAAGCCCCGTCCTTTGAAGCATTAAGATCACCTATTGAATCTGCTGCAATTAAGGTCCTTCAATGCTTAAGTTTTCATTTTTTTATTATATAATATTTACATATATATATATATATATTTTTGGGTTGAAGTATTTATATCATGGGATCGATAAAGACCTTTGGGTTCATTGATCAGGTTTCTGGTTCTTCTTCTGTTGCAAATGTCAGTCCAATCAACTGTAAAGTGGAAAGAAGCTCTCCAGTCAGGCCTTCTCCTGTTCTTGTATGTCAGCTATGCCTTTTCTGCTGAAAAACTGTCTGGATCTTATCTGTTTAGTTTCATTTTCAGAATCAGTTGTCTGACCAAAAAAAAAAAAAACTAATTTGACAAAAACAAACACCAAAAAGTTATTTCTGCCCTAAAAAGATAGAACTTTATGAAAATAAATGTTTTTAATTTTTTCCCCATTAAATTAGTTTTAATTTTTATTTATTTATTTATTTTTTTTGAAATTTATTCAGAAAACAAATTCTGAAAACCAAATTAATTTTGTTTTGTTTCCACCTCCCCCTTTGTATGCCAAATGTTTGTTGCTGCAGTAATTATGTATACTGATTGTCTAGACTGGAGTTTTATATGTTAGAACTGAATTTTACATTATATACTTGGTTCCAATCACAGTGCACCAGTGCATGTTTAAGAGGTGCCTGCCCATGAATACTGTTGACTTTTGTCACACGATGAGCATGTTCCATTTTGAATGGAACACAGAGAATGACCAAAATAGAGTGATTCTAAGACTGCCAAGCAACTTTTTATTCTTTTATTTTTTATGTACAATGTCACATTTGTTTCTTTTGGACTGATTATACGTTTTGGTTTCCCCTCTAGAATGGAGTTGATCCTATGGCTAGAAACATGGAAAAGCCGAGAACTTTGGATGATGTAACTGATAAAACCAAACCCTGGCAGTTGGCCGAAATTATAGATCCTGCTCAATGCCGGCAGGTTACCATGCCAGACAGCATGGATGCAGTCAACAAGGTGTGTTCCTACTCATTTGTTGCTGCAGAATCTGTCTATTGGATTATGCTCGACTGACACATCTACATCCAGGTTGCTCGATTACTCTATACAAATTCCGGTTTTGGTGTTTTGGCACTTGGGTCTAATGGGATTCAGAAGTTATGGAAGTGGACACGCAGTGAACAAAATCCAGGTGGAAAGGTAATAGCAAGTTGGGAGTAATTTCATTTGCATGTTTTCCTGTTTCTTTTCTTTTATTAGTCGATATTTGTGGAGGAGAATTCTGAACTCGGTGAGGGTCTAAAGGCCACTGCCAATGTTGTTCCGCAGCAATGGCAACCAAACAGTGGTCTTGTTATGACTAATGATGTCACAGGTGTCAACCTCGAGGAAGCAGTGCCTTGCATAGCACTCTCAAAGAATGACTCTTATGTAATGTCAGCCTGTGGCGGCAAGGTTTCGTTGTTCAACATGATGACATTCAAGGTATGTCCGCACGTGGTTGTTAGAATTTTACAATTCACAATTCAATTCGTATGATCCGATACGAGTTTCAAGAAAAATGATTTGATTCGTGAAATTGATTTTTATATTATGTGAATCTTATGATTCAATTGCGATTCACTGCAATTCAATTCTATTTGCATAATGCATGAAACTATGTCGTTTTCTCAAAAAAAAAAAAAAAAAAAAAAGAAAAAGAGAAGAGATCAACTAATTATATTGATATACGTGGTTTTATATGTGTACATATATACAATCTAGTTATATTTATGAAGGATTAAAGATGAGATTGTTTTGAAATGTAGGTAATGACTACGTTTATGCCACCTCCACCTGCTTCAACCTTCCTAGCATTTCATCCTCAAGATAATAACATCATAGCGATTGGAATGGAAGATTCAACTATCCATATATACAATGTTAGGGTGGATGAGGTAATTGCTTTCTATCATGTCCTGTCAAATATTTGTGCCAATCACATAATTAGAAGCAATCTGATACACTTTGTGTTTTATAGGTTAAATCAAAACTTAAAGGTCACCAAAAGCGCGTATCTGGATTAGCTTTTTCTACCAATCTTAACATATTGGTTTCATCAGGAGCTGATGCTCAGGTAATTTTTCTTACAGTTTTCCTTGTCATCTGAGATCATTCAACTATTTTCACTTTGAAAAACATCTAAATCCAGTGTTTGCTTTGAACCTAAAACTCAACGAGAAATTGGGAAATTGGGATCAATGAAAGGAGGGGGGTCGTAGATGAAATGCTACTATTCGTACCACTAAAAAAATGTCAGATACTGACAATTCTTGAGCATGTTAGTGACTGCAATACTGTTTTTAATTCATTAATGGGATATTTTGTGTGTGTTTTTTTTTTCCCTTCCTTTTTTCTCTTTTTTCCCTGTTCGTTAAGTAGAACATGCTCAAGAAGAAGGTCCCATTCAGCACATTCACACACTAACGTGTATGTTCTTACACTGAACTTGTATTGATATAGCTACCCTATTTGTAGCTTTGTGTTTGGAGCATTGATACATGGGAGAGGAGGAAAACAGTTCCAATACAATTGCCAGCTGGCAAGGCTCCTAGTGGCGACACTCGAGTTCAGTTCCACTTTGATCAAATCCGCTTGCTGGTATCCCATGAAACACAGATAGCATTATATGATGCCTCCAAGATGGATCGCATTCATCAGGTAGGAAGAGCACCTAAGTACTCTTGTTTGATAATGTTGTCAGTTTTCTATTTTCTATTTACAAAAAATATGAAACAAGTTTTTGTTATTGTTTTTTTGTAAAATTTAAAAAAAAAAAAAAAAACCACAACCTGTTTGGTGTACAAAGATGTTTTGAAAACAAATGAAAAAAAAAATGTTTGGTGAGTTGACAGAGATGGTGGCTGGCGGTAGCAATGGGTGGGGGGCCTGAGGTGAGGGGGCAAGGATGATGGAGTGAAAAATTGTTTTGAAATAAGTTTACACTTTTTTTCATTTCCAAATTTTTTTTTGAAACTTTTGGAATCAATTTCACTTTTTTGAAAACAAAAACAATACACCAAACAAGTTTACATTTCCAGTTTCCAAAAAAAAAAAAACCGAAAGCAAAAAACAGGAAACAGGAAACAAACGAGGAAATATCTGGTACTAAAATTGCCTATATAAAATTTATATTTCTAATGAAAATTCTCCTTGCAGTGGGTCCCACAAGATGTCCTTCCTGCCCCTATATCATATGCAGCTTACTCCTGCAACAGTCAACTAGTTTATACTTCCTTTTGCGATGGCAATGTTGGGGTATTTGATGCAGATACTTTAAGACTAAGATGCCGTATTTCCCCATCTGTATACTTGTCCCCAGCAGTGATAAATGGGTAAGGGCATCGTGGCTTGTTCCTGAAAATTTTCCTTTGGTATTTATATTTACTTGAGTGATGCTGTGAAATTTATACATGGAAACATTTACATATTTTCTTTTCTCATTTTCATTGTTTTTTTTGGTGTGCATAGTATTTATTTATTATAATTTTTTCATTTAATGATTTTCATGAATAGAATTGTTTGATTGCATGGTTTATTCCTGTTAAACTTCCACAAGAAATCCTTTGCTGCGACATTATGGCTCTCTTCTATTTTTACTTGAGCTAGCCACCAACCGATCCCCAACTATTTACTTTGTAAATGCAAGTACATAGATAAACGTATTTGGTGTGGAACAGGTAAACGAACTACACAAAACCACTATAGTGGAGTAAGGAATTGGAAGCCATTAATAAAGAAATAAAATCCTATTAAATCATAATTCCTTATTATTCATATATTCTTCAATCCAATGCCTTTATGCTCCCCATCAGTATTTCTCTCTTGAAATCCTAGTTTCTTGAATATTCTTCTGGCTTCACTTATGCATCGTATGACAGTTGTCCTTCATTGAAAAGGGATGTCGACATGTGGTTTAGAAATTTGATGATTGTTGCTGTGCTCTCTCTCTCTCTCTCTCTCTCTGTGACATATGCTAAACCCTCTTTTTGTAATATATTGCAGAAGCCAAGCGGTGTACCCTGTTGTCGTTGCAGCACATCCGCAGGAGCCAAACCAATTTGCTATCGGATTGACAGATGGGTATGTTAAAGTGATAGAACCCTCGGAATCAGAGGGAAAGTGGGGAATGTCTCCTCCGCCTGTTGATAACGGGATGATGCTAAATGGCAGGACAGGGTCATCATCAACCACAAGCAATCACGCCCCCGATCAGGTTCAAAGATAAACTTTCTTGTTTTTACAATTGTATTTTACCATTGTATATTTTAGGTTTATAATGTCGTCATGTCAAAGGTATGAATTGGATTTGAAGTTTAGAAAGATAAGAAGTATTGTGTACTTTATTTAGGTCAATTAAAATTAATTGCTTTCGATCAGCACCCTGTTCCTAAAATCAGTTTGTCTCTATTAGTTTTTTTTTTTTTTTTTTTTCATTCATTCTGATAAATCCATATTTTGTGGGTGATATCTAACATTTCATTGCTTTAGGATTTTGTGCAAGTTATGGAGAAGAGATGAGACTATGAAAGTTTCTTGTGGTTATTGAAAATGTGATGATCATAATTCATTTCTTGGGACTAATCTATAATCTGGAGTTATTTACCAAACCTGAGCCCTTTCAAAAATTGTTTCCCAAATGCGTTCTTCTGAACTTTATTTCTCAAACTCAATTTGTTTATTGAAGTTAATATTTTTAAAACACCAGAAAGAAGAATACTTGTGTGGTGCACACTCATCCTATTTATTTATTTAAACTATAATTCATCAAAGAAAACTAAGTGCATGCAAGTGTCTTGGGGGATTTGTAGGGAGAATGTCCTAATGTTTGGTGGTGGCGGCGGTGGTGATGGGTAGAGAGCAGTGTGGTTTTGGCGGTGTAGAGAGAGAATATTTTTTGGGTGGGGTGATGTAAGGTGGTTGTGACTGACAGGGGAGAAGAGAGAGAAATAGTAGGGATGGTCCGAGGAGAATAGGAGCTAAAATTAGAGAAAAAATAGAGGAGAAGAGGATGGGGTTTTTCTCTTTTTTCATGAAAGGGATATAGCCACATGCCTACTAATATCAAAGAATTTTTACATTTTCAAAATAAAAGAAAAGGAGTTTGAATTTTCAACATTGAATTATTATTTATATGATTAATTTCCATGTCGTCATCTCATAAGTAGGCTTGTATTTAATCTCTAGGGAAAACTTGTATTCGTACACTACAATATTTTTTTTTTCTCCATTTATTCTTAAATTTATGTTTTTCCTTGCCATTGTATAGTTTGCAAAATTATAAGCATGGGCTGGCTTTACATCAAGTTGAGAAACAAAAACCGTTTTAGGATAAACTATCAATAGGTCTTAATAATTAGACTTAATTTTCATCAAGTTTTATTAAAAATAAGTCTTAATAAAATAATTACTAAAAATAATTTTTTGTGACGATTTTTTATACATGTCTATAAAAATTAATAATTAGTGATTGTTTTTGTCACGATTTTTACAAATTGTTACTAAAACTTACAATTAGGAATGTTTGTCGTTAAAAATTGAAAATTAGTGACTTTTTTGTGAAGATTTTTTAAACTATCGTTAAAACTTATAATTAGTAATATTTTCTGTGACAATTTTTAAACTATTGCTGAAAATTAATAATTAATGACCTTTTTAAATAGTGTTTAATGAAAATGTCATTAATTTTTATAAGACTTATTTGATAATAAATCCACCTATTAGGACTTATTAGTAAGTCTCCAAATGTTTTAATCCTATTTAGGGAAAGAAAATTATATAAACATAAAAGTAAAAACCATTTTCTTCATAATATGGGCATATGATTGTTAGTTTTAGGGTAAGTTGCATCATGACTATTTTTTTAAAAGAATATGTTCTTTTTAAATCTTGTCATATATTGAAATAAAATATTAAAAAAATGATTACCCCATAAATTTACATATAGAAAAAATATTCCATCAAATTTATTAAAAGTAATAAAAAATGTCAAAGAAATGATAAATGAAAAAACTAATTATACATTTATATAAAAAAAAATAACAATTAATTATAGCAGGCAAGGTTACTTCCATCAAAACATTTCTTATAACGTTCCATTTTCATTTATTTATAATTAAATTTCTTATTATTTGATATTCCAAAAAAATAAACCTAGTAATAATTATAATTGAGGTCTCAATTTTGGGCAATCAATTTGCCATCTCTTGATAAGTTATTTGGTGTTGTTGGATTATTATTCAACATTATTTATGTCTTCATGTGCCCGATTATTTTTCTAAACCTAATATAGAAGTATGAGGGTTCGTTTGGGATGTGAATTGACTTTTTGATTATTTTAGCTTGGGAGTAAAAAGCCTCATTTGTGATAGACTTTTTGATTTTTTTAACTTTTGTAAGAGAAAAAATAAAATGATTATAGTTTAGATGCGATATTTTGTCTTATTGAGCTAAGAAGTTTATTTTATCTTTTTAAAACTAAAATAGCCAAAAAATTAAAAAGTTTGGCATGCCAAACGAAGACTGAGTTTCACTAGTTAATAAAAAATATGTCGTGACACCTCAAGTACTTGCCCCAATAATAGCACAATATAATTTTTTCCATTTCCTTAGGTCATGTTTGATTGGAGGTTCGGGAGAAGAGATTTGATTACTAATTCATAGGGCTCATCTATAGCATGTTTATTCGTAGAGAAGTGGTATGAGATTGCTAATCTCATACGACTATCAATCCCCTCCCATGGTGGGATTAGCATTCAACTCCAATGGATTGAGGGCAAAAAGACCATTTTGCCCCTCATTTTACAAAATTAACAAAAATATCTTTTATGTGACAAGGGCTTTTACATAATTTGTATATTTAATCCTAATTAACTAATACTATCATCTTATATGTCCAACTTAATACCGTCATATTAATAATCTTCTTACTCATCTCATTTAATCTAATCCGTCAAACAAACGAAATCTTAATTTTGAGGCGATTGAGATCCTCTCTAATACTTAGCTTGCCATAATCTTGCAATGCTAGTTCAAGTGTTCAAACATAATCATTAGATGATTTAAGAGTGTTTCAAGACCCGTTTATGTAAAAATATAAAAAGAGGTAGTATGATAATTTGTATTGACTTTTTAGTTTTTTTTTTAGTACTTCCTAAACAAGGCTAAATCATTTAATCTTGCAATGATTGTGTTTTGGACTTCTAAACTAGCATTGCAATATTATTGCAAACTAAAATTATTGTGGAGAATTTCAATCCAATTTTCAGAGGGTTAAAAGAAAGGATATTGTTTTTTTGTTTTTGTTGCTCTTCTCTCTATGTCTAGTTAAACTGGAGAAAAAGAACAAAATCAAATCATGTTTGGATAGAATACATGAAAAAATTTAGATTGGACTTCTCTCAAGTTTAAATATAGAGACCATCATGTTCACACTTTGGAGTTCTATCACGAGTTTGGTTTTGTATAACTCTGAACATATACCATTTATGAAAAAATTAGTTTATTTTATAATTATAGTCTTTTTATTTTATTACATTTGTCTAAAAAAAAAAAGATTACAAGTGTATTTTTGAAAATAATCCATATATTTTTTGATAACAAATAAAATAAAATAAAGTAAAAAGTTATAATAATTGGATTGACTTATAAATGTTATATAGTGACATGGGTAAGCCCATAAAGATTATAGCCCACCATTTAGGGCCCAATACACAACTCAAATACTAAGGCCTAGCACTGCCGAAGCCCCACATAGCAATAAGAACCAATGACATCAAGACACATGTCAAGAAAAAGGGCAAGCCACATAAGCAGACAAAGATTAGCAAAGTTATTGTCACTGCACATCGCTATTAATGAAGCCCCTTACAGCATTTATTGCGATAACCCCTCTTCGTCGGGACAAAATGCCTTCATCATAAACAAGGTAAGCTAGAGCATAGACTTTCGACCAAAGTAACAGGTCGGAAGGGACAACGAAATAATTACCAGAGGATATAAGCAGACGTCGAAGACAAGGAAAATGTTAAGCTTTCTATCTCTAATCCATCTCTACATACCACCTCTCTTTCTAACTTGCTCGTCGGAGGGTTCGCTGGGAGACTCCCCGTTCCCCGTTGAACTCTTGTACAGGTTCCTCCGTGGGCTTGGTCATTCGGGCACAGGCTTGAGGAGCGTGGATCAGTCCGACCCGTTCCGCCTGGAACAAACTGTATCATCAGTTGGCGCCGTCTGTGGGAACATTTTTGTTCCGCGCGCCAGTTGTGCTCATTGTTGCCGGAGACCCTCTCCCCATAACCCCCTTCTACCACCTGTGAAGGTGGATGGTCACAACTAGATCCATGGCTTCTCGCCCCAATGTTGCCAATCGTCAAGCCGACCCTCCCAATCCAAACAACCCGCCACAGTATTTCACCGAGCTCACCAACAGTATTAACTGCTTGGCCGAGCAAAACCAAGCTCTGATTAATACTCTACTCCAAAGAAACCTTCCTATGCCTCCTCTACCACCTCCAAATATCCCATCCAACCAAGAGCGAGCCCCGAGCCATACTATCCAGCAGCCTAATCCACCCAACTTGGAAGGCTTGCAACCCCCTCCCCTAGGTATAAACCTGCCACCCCGAGGTCCACATCCATCGATCCCGGTGCCAACCCCCGAAGGAGAGGCTAGTAGCGTCCAGCCCCCGCTGCCCTCCGGTGGTAACAACATTCCTCTCTGGGATGCAGAACTCCGAGCCATGAAGCTCCAGCTCCAAGGAGTCATGCAGAACATACATCATAAACCATCCACCACGGCCAACTCATCGTTCGTTGCCTCCATCCGGGACAAACCTCTACCCTCCAAGTTCAAAATGCCCACTATCGACTCTTTCGACGGTACAACGGACCCAGTCGATCACTTGGAGACCTACAAATCCCTCATGATCCTCTATGCATTCCCCGACGAAATCATGTGTCGGGCTTTCCCCGTAAGACTCAAGGGGTCGGCTCGACTTTGGTTTAGTCAACTGCTAGTAGACTCTATCTCCACTTTCCAGCACCTCAGTGACTCATTCCTCAGCCATTTCATTGGAGCCCAGCGCCAGCGACGTCCAGCAACCCAACTCCTCAATATCCGTCAGACCGAGGGGGAGTCATTGCGCAGTTTCGTTACCCGCTTCAACACCGAAGCCTTGCAGGTAGCGGAAAACGATGACAAGGTCATCCTTATGGCTTTCATGGCCAGTCTACGGTCATCTGATTTCCTTTTCTCCCTCTCAAAAAACCCCCCGACCTCCATGGCAACCCTACTCTCCAAAGCCCAAAAATACATGAATGCCGAAGATTCCCTAGCCGCCCGACAAGACCCAATAGCTAAAAACCCGACCCCCAGAGAGAAAAGAAAAGACTCAGAAACCAGAAATACCTAGTACACTCACCAAACACCTTAGTACAATGACCGACCACCCCGAGCTGATCGGTCGGCGTCAGCCCGACCGCCCGGCCGGTTCGAAAGATACACACCCCTCAACTCCCTCATGGAACAAGTCTTGAACCAGATTCAGCGAGATTATCCCCTCAAATGGCCCCAACCGTCGCGGTCTCCTTCTAACCGACGAGACCAGTCCAAATACTGCCGCTTCCATTAGGACCACGGCCATAACACCGAAGAGTGTGTTAACCTCAAAGACCAGGTCGAGGGCCTGATCCGTCAGGGCCGTCTCAGTCGATTCACGGAAGCTCGCCCCCAGCAGAGGCAAAAGACTGAACCTATCAGGAACAACCGCCAGCGCACCCCTCCACGACAACCAGCACAACCCAACCAAGGTCATGATCATCTCCCACAGCAACCCCGGGCACAAGGTAACCCCGCCCCACCCGTTGGAGAAATCAGAGTCATTGCTGGTGGGCGGGCTTGCTTGTGGAGGACCATCCCGCTCGGCCCAGCGGACGGAACTCAAGAAAATAAGGCAAGACTCAGACAAAGAAGTTGCCACATTGGACCGACCCTCCAAACAGTCCAAGCAGTGGACGGAGCCTATCACCTTTACGGACGCCGACTGCACAGGCATCCGATACCCCCATGACAACCCTCTCGTCATTTCTACCCTCCTCTCCAACTACAAGGTCAGATGGGTTCTCGTCGACAACGGCAGCTCTTCCGACATCATTTTCTTAAACTGCTTCCGCCAGCTCAAGATTGGGGAAGAAAGTCTGTCCTCTCTTCAAACCCCATTGGTCGGTTTTACTGGTGATCGGGTGACCTCCATCGGCTCCATCGATCTTCCCATCACAATCGGCGAATACCCACAGCATACCACAAAGTTACTCACCTTCCTTGTTGTCGACTGCCCCTCTACTTACAATATTATCCTTGGCCGCACCGCCCTAAATGCCTTCCAAGCTATCACATCCACTTTCCATCTTGCCATCAAGTTCCCCACCGATCTTGGAGTCGGCACAGTGAGGGGAGAGCAGACCGTGGCCAGAGAGTGTTATGTCGCCTCATTTAAAGAAGTCAAGCTTAAGGAGGCTATGATCATTGAAGGACTCGACGTCAGAGACGAGGACGAGTTGGTCAGAGGGGAACCAGTGGAAGAGCTCGTCGAGGTCCTCATCGATCCCACCAACCCAGCAAAAACTGCCAAGATCGGTAGCCAACTATCCTCCCAGGCCAAGACTGACCTCATCGCCCTTCTGATTGAGCACAACGACGTATTTTCCTGGACCCACTCCGACATGCCAAGTATTGACCCCTCCTTCATCACCCACCGTCTCAGCATTGAGCCCCATTTCCGACCCATCCGCCAGAAGCAGCGCATCTTTCACCCGGAGCGCCATAACCTTATTGCTTCTGAAGTAGATAAGCTCCTTGAGGCACAGTTTATCACAAATATGGACTACCCCAGATGGCTGTCGAATGTGGTTCTGGTTCGCAAAAATAATGGTAAATGGTGACTCTATGTCGACTACTCCGACCTCAACCGAGCTTGTGTAGACATCCCCGAACGTACCGGGAGGAAATCCCGTTTTGTTCGTTTATGGGTCTACTACAGTTCGGACTCAAATTGTCACGGTTCTTAATCTGAACCAAAGAGTCCAAATCCGGCAAATCGTTTTGAGAAAACAAATTTTTAGAAAAGGAGTGCCAAACATGGACTGCTTTGCCAGATACAGAGTCGCCACCTAAATATTTTATTTTGGGAGAATTTAGGAAACCCTGACTTGGTGCCAAAGGCCACATGTCCGTCGTCACCAAAGTTGCCTCAGCTCGGGAACTTGGGTACGATTGGGGAAGGTCAGCTATGAGCACCCCCTCTCGCCCGATCAAAGATCGGCCTCTACTAACCGTGATATCTTGTTTTGAAAACATTATATGCTCTTGTTCCGGTTATTAGCCTAGAATTACTATGTTATGCGCGCAGCAAACAAGTATAGACCAAATCGCCTAAATTGGAACAAAACATTTCATGTTTGTTTTGAAAATGGTTTGCTACTCGCAAGTAGGCTAAAAATGCAGATTTTTGCCACCCTCAAGTGAGCTTAAAACTCGCAGTTTTAATACATCATTCCAATTTAGGTAATTCAACCTCCATCCACAGGCATTCAAGCAGTTATATCACATAAGCAACTAGCCTCATAGTAATCATGCTGTCATGGCAACACTCACACGCGTGCAAGGATGCTAAAGCAAAAGAACTTACAGAGTACTCCAAGCCAAAACAAGAGCTATGTTAGAAATCTATGCACGATCCTAACTATACAGAAATGCCTAATGCAACGCATGCAGGAATGCAACTATAATAGGCTCGGCTATCCTAGAATGACATGTGAAATGCTACAGCTAATCATGTATTCATTTTGGAATTGAAATACAAATGCAGTTAGAATGATGCGCCGAGCCCAGTGCATGCAAAACGAATGAATGAATGCAAACATGCTATCATACTGTATGCTAATTAAAACATGCCCTAATCTAACCATTGAAAGCTAGTAAATAAAAGGGAAGAAAGACGTGGGATTGGAAGACATACACACACTCACGCACACTTATTACACAATTGCCTTCGCTCGGAGGGTCCGAAAGAATATACAAATTAATTAACCTACAAGCTAATTAATTATTATAGACCACTTAATTAATTAACAAATTAACTAAGCTAAGGAAAGCAGTAAAAGGCCTCGGGAAGAGGGATGGATGCATGCATGCATGCTCGGCTTTGCTCGGAAATCCGTCGCCATGTCACATGCTGCCTCTGTTTACACTGCTTTGCACCTCTGAAAACTGCATAAGTCTCTAGGATGCTTCTGAACCACCTTCTGAGCACTGTGGAAGGTCACCGGCCAAAAGTAAAGGCCACCGACCATCCATCGACCATGGATATTGATATCGGCCACAAATGTTTGGTCGATCGGCATTGTAGATGGCCGACCGGCCATGTCTTCTTGTAGAAACTTGTTTTGACAGCAGCAGAGGACAGACAAGGCATGACAATGCATTTTCAAAGCAATGTTTGCACCACCACCCTCTTTATCATGTTCATGACTCAAAGGAGGACGGTCCTCGGTACTCGAGCCATCAATCACGCATTTTGATGCATGATGGCCAAAGGTACCGAGCTTGCAATTTCAATATCAAATGAAGATGCACAAAAACACATAAGGAGGTCCCAACCTCCATCATGCTTGATCAAGAGGCAAGGAATGCACACACAAAGCTATGCGACCTAAGTATGCAAGCAAGATGCAATAGGACTAGTATGCGACAAGCATGTAAGTATGATGCAAAGTATATAGCGATCCCGGTTTTCCTTTTCTTTAATTGTTGCATCCGGACTTAGGTTCCGTGGAGTTGGTTGTTGTGTATATCTTGTTTACATCCTTTACTCCTTGTATTTGAGTCTTGGGTTGTGTTGGGCAGGTTTAAAACAGGTTGGTTGAGCTTAGAAACCAAAACTAGTTGCCCAGATTTTGGCATGTCCGCTCGAGCAGAGCTTTTGGCGCTCGAGCGGAGCCTTTGTTGTTGCTTCTCCGCTCGAGCGGGGGTTTTGGCGCTCGAGCGAGATAATCACTCTCCCAGTATTTCTTCTGCAGTGTTGGACGCTCGAGCGGGAGTTTTGACACTCGAGCGGAAGTTTGTGTGTGACGCTCGAGCGGGGAATTGGACGCTCGAATGGGGACTTGGTTTAGTGTAAAGTTCTGAGAGTGTGCATCCGACGCTCGAGCGGGGAATTGGACGCTCGAGCGGGGATCTGTGAGTGACGCTCGAGCGTGGGTTTGGCCGCTCGAGCGGGGCGACTGGGTTAAAGCTCCGTGTTTTGACTTTTTGAAATCACTTTTTCACTTCTCTTCTCTCTCCTACTTTTCCAAAAACACCATTGTTGAGCTTCTCACGCTAGAGCTCTACCTTCTCTCTAGGTATTGATCTAGTAGGAGTGATTTCCTCACCTTTGGCCTTTACAAAAAAGTTGTTGATCGTCGAGGGCTATCTTTTGATCCGAGAAATTTGTGATTTGGAGTACTTTCGTTTTCTTCATCTTCTCCGTTGGGTGTCACCTTTTGAGGTAGGGATATCCTACTCCTTTCTATGGATTTTGTCTTTAAATTTTAGCATTTTGATACGTTGGGTGTTGTTGGGTAATTTTGAGAAAGTTTGGGCCTTTGTGTAATTTTACAAAAAGTTGGGGTTTTGTTTATAATAAACCTAAATGCAAGTTTGACATAGAAAAATGAGATAGATGGTGGAATGTGGATGAAAATGGAACCTTAGAGTTGTTTTGTTAGTTAAGGGAATTTGCCCTAATTGACTTGATAAATTAATTCGTATAATTAATTTGAGAAAAGAGGAATGGAATTAGAAATGTTGGAATTGGGAATGTATGGGATTAAAGGGTGTAGTTGAATTATTCATCGCTCACAAAATTGAAATGTTGATATATTATCCATTTTGTGCATTTATTTTCTATTTAGAAATAACTGCTTTGGGCTATCGGCGGAAGATAGTCTTGATTGTTGTAGACAATGCATGATGATTAGGCAAATGAAAACTAATCAATGGAATGTGTCATGGAGCATGACGGTTGATAGAATACATTAACTTTATGTATTGGTTGATTGTATATAGAACCTATGTGTTTATATGCATTGTGTGTAGAGGAGGAGATGGGGGATGTACTCCACGGTTTAGGGGAAGATGGGGGATGGACCTCTAAACCGGATAGTGTTGGGAGGAGATAGGGGATGAACTCCGTAGATACAGCTCATATGCTTATCTTTGAGAAGTGTAGATACAGCTCATATGCTTATCTTTGAGAAGTGTAGACACAGCTCATATGCTTGTCTAGAGAAGTGTAGATATAGCTCATATGCTTATCTTTGGTCGTATGATATAGTTCTTATACTTATCTGTTGAGATGTTGATATAGCTAATATGCTTATCTGTTGATGTATTGATTTAGCTAGTATGCTTATCTACTGAAAATGGAGAAATGAAAAGTAACATAGACTTGTAAGTCATGTAAAGGTAATGTGATATAAGTGGATGTAACAGTGTTGGCCGTCTATCAACTGCTAAACTTTTAGTCATTGTTCATAGCTGGTTTAGTGTATTTCTACTGGGCTGTGGCTCACCCTATATGGGAACATCATTTTCAGGTACAGGTAGCATGCCACCTCCAAGGACATAGCTTGGGAGGCTAGAGGCTGTCAGACTTTTTGGATGTCATTTTCCTTTTGATGTATTACATGTAAATTCAAGCCTAGGGCTTAATGTGTATATGGGTTAGTACTCATTTCTTGTAACCGAGTGTTGGCTTGGAAAGTTGCAAGCCCATGGGGCGTTTACTTTTGTTGTCAACATGTAATACTTTTGTAATGAAATACTCTGATGAATAGAAGGATGTTGATCTTTTATATATTAAAGCATGTCTATGTTGATGGGTTTTATGTTATATTTCGAGGGTGTTACAAAGTAAGCAACTTTGAACAATATGGTAAATGGACTTAAACTAAAGATGGAGGCCTCAGCCATGCCCAAAATCAGTGGCCATACACAATTGAAATTAGACAAGAACGCTCATGCAAACATGCCCAATGCAAGGGACCGAACTTAAGGCATCAAATGCCACTCTACCAAAGCATGGCAAGGGATGAGACATGACATACAATGACACGAATTCCAGCTCCGAAACATGATACACAATGGTCCTGAATCATACAAACATGCTACACAGTACAAGCTAGAAGGCCCGGGTACCGAAACTAGTGAAGTGCATTACACTAGAGGTACCCAAAGCAATGCACAAAGGGCAAAACCAACCCCAAACAGACCCTAGGCAGGTCTGAAACAGTGGGAAATTGGCCTAAAATGATGACTCGGGATGCAACGAAATGGAGCTCATTCAATGGTCGGTAAATGGGGCATACAAGCCCGACTCTCAAACGCATTTAAAGAGATGAAAACATGGCAACATGGCATTCAAACAAGCTCTGAAATATGATGAATAATAGGCCCAAAACATGGACACACCTCAGTATATGCATGGAATGGATCTCAAAACTCAAAGCTAAGCATGGACCTTGAACTACAAGCATGCAAAACTAACATCATTCAACCACAAGACCCAAAAACAGAGCTAGGGCAGTCCAAAATAAGCACATTATCAGTTTAAGGCATGGCCAAAATATGCTAGAATCAATGGCCTATAAAGCATGCAAGGAAAGCTAGTGAACCATGAGTTGTTCTACAACTATATGAAGCATATGAGGGCTCACCCAACCAGCCAAAAACAGAAGTATTTCATGCCAAAATATGCCCAAATAACCACTGAAACTCAGTCAACGCATGCAAGAATGATGAGCCCCTTTGGAAAGCCATGCAAGGGGTTGCTTTACACATACATGATAGACAAACAAAAGGGCAAAACCATCTCTGGAAACAAGTTATGACAGCCCTAAAACCCACCAAATAGGCCCTGAAATTGGTCTAGGAAGCATGCAATGAAATGCCCCTTTGAAAGGCCTTGAATAGGATTGTTCTACACATGCATCATAGACATAAAATATGGCCAAAAGGGCTCCGGATAGAGTCAAGGCAGACCTTGAAACTCACAAAATAGGGCCTGAAATGTGACTTCACAACATGCAAAATGGAGCTCCTTTGGAAGGCCAACAATGCTAGTAAAGAGAACAAGGGGTGAGAGGGTCACCCCTCTCTGATTTTGAGGCTCAAAAACACATCTAAGCCACTGAAAATCTACTGGATTTCAGTGGCTAAGAGGCCAAACTAAGGCCATCACCAATGCTCTAATGCATAGCCCTAAACATGAAGGAATGAAGCATGGAAGGGGGAAGATGACCCCAAACAGAAAAGAGTCCTTAAACAAACATGTTTAGAAGATCAAAATAAGACTTTTTATAGTTTATGTCAAAGTCCAAAAATGCTTGGAAATGGGGCTAAGATGTGAAGCAAAATAGTGTCAAAATGGGGGAAATAGAGGCTTACCCTTGTAGAGCCGACCCTCAGCAACTTCTGGACCAAGATGATGAGCCTTCAACCTCTGCAAATCAGTTTCAAGATGCTTGGATGGATGGTGGAGGTGTTGTGCTAGGAGGTGTAGTGTAATGGGACCAAGAACAAGGGTTTTTGAACCCTCTAACACACCCAAATGTAGAGAGAGAGGGAGATATAGAGAGAAAGGGTGATATATATCATATATCAGATGTAAGGTCTGGTTTTTTGCTAAACCATCTCAATGGAGGAGGAGGGTCTCCTTATATAGACAAGAAAAAGTGTTTAAGCTTCTCAAAGAAGCTAAACAAAAGGGTCAAAGGGACTAAGCTTCTAAGATAAGCTAATGCAAAGGTGCAAGCTTCTTGAGGAAGCCAAGACAAGGGGTCAAAGCTTCCTCAAGAAGCTTTGAGCAAAAGGTGCAAAAAAAGGGTCAAAGGGTGGAAAACAACCACACACGTGCATAGGGAGCAGGGTCTGTGCACTCCAGTTGGCACAGCTGGCATGCATTCAATCTGTAGAATACTCCGGAAGGTCGTCGGCTAGAAAAATTGGTCGGCCGGCCACTTTAACTGGTTGGTCGGCCATCTATTTGGTCGGTCGGCCATCTGTTCTGGTTTGTCGGCAGGAAAAATCTGCTCTGCAGGTTCAACTTCAAACGGGCATAACTTCTTCATATGAACTCCTTTTCAGGTCATTCTTGTGTCAAAATTGAAGACACGGAAGTAAGCTTTCCAATGGCACCAGACTTGCATCAAAATTCCAACTGTGAAAAAAGTTATGCTTGTTTTGGTGAAGGCTGCTCAGTTTCGGTCCAACCGGGATGATGCCCAACTTCAACCAATCATATCTCCGCCTTCCGGACTCGGATTTGAGAGATTCTTGAATGAAAAATGAAGCCCCGGAAGTCTTCTTTCCAACGGTGGTGGCCTCATAGATTAACTCCAAGTGTATAGACAGATAAGCTTGATTTAGCGAGGACTGTTTGTCCCTCTCTTAGCGAGGACTGCCTATTTTCTTCTCCAACTTGGTTTCTTCTCTCTTCCCCTCCTTTCTTCAACTTCAAACCCTTGAGTAAGGTGCTTTGAAAGATTTTTCAAAGATTTCATCTCTCTTTCATTCATTTCCACTTTGTCCTTGCTCAGTTTACCGAAAAGCGCAACGTTTGACAACATGCGAGCCTCGGAACATCGCAGAAATTTTATTTCAAAAATGTTTTGAAAGAGAGGGTTTTAAGGTCTAAAAACCATTCAAAATAGCTTTGGTCCAAAATGGGGTGTGAAGTTGAGATTTGTCTCTCTCCTTACCGAAGAAATTGAACCTTTGCCCTGCACACCTTTTACCATCAAGTAAACCATCAGTAACGCCCAAGTCTTAAGGGTGGTAAAAAATGGGGTGCCTACAGCTTGCCCCAAAGACAACTATCCTCTTCCTCGCATAGATCTGCTGGTTGACGCCACGGTCGGCCACCAAATGCTCAGTTTCATGGATACCTTCTCTGGATACAACCAAATTCTGATGCACCCGTCTGACCAAGAACACACCTTCTTCATCACCGACCGAGGCACCTACCATTACCGTATGATGCCATTTGGGTTGAAAAATGTTGGAGCCACTTACCAACGGTTGGTCAATGCCGTCTTTCATCACCAGATAGGCCGGAACATGGAAGTATATGTCGATGACTAGGGGTGTTCGCGGTTCGGATTTGGACGGTTTGCAGATCGGTTTGGACCCGCCCGTATTTATACGGTTTGGGGAAAAGACAACCCGCAACCGCCCAACAACCCGCAACCTCCCGCAATGCGGTTTGTGGTTTGCGGTTTGTGCGGATAGGGTTCGCGAATGTGCGGGCGGTTTGCGGATTGGACTTTTTTTTTCAAAAATTTATTTTTGAGCCTTATTTTTTTTCCATTTTGTAAATATTTATTTTAGGCCATTTTCTCCCCATTTTCTAAAATGCTCCAACATTAATAATTAATGAATTAAAACTTATAAAATTAAAAATACAACAAAATCAATTCGTAACACAAATAAATCATTCAAAATCTTAAATCAAATCATAAACTAACACAAGCATATATTTCAAAATCCTAAACTATAACTCCATATTCATTAAGGAATTTAAAATTCCAAATCATACTTCATCCGGAACAAGTTCAGTTATGTAACAATAATAACATGATTAGTATTTATTCAGTTTCAGTTGATATAATACTATTAGCAAATGTAATGCTAGAGTAAGTTCAAAAAATAAAGGGTATTTTGTTTTGGACAAAAATATCTAGGTGGAATATAGAAATGAAATCAATAGTTAAGATAAAAAATAAATAAATAAATAAAGTGAGGGCGGTTTCTTGCGGGTGTGGTTTAAACCCGCAATCCGCCCGCAACCCGCAAAGATGTCATATTTCAAACCGCATCCGCCCGCATTGTATTTGCGAAACCGCCCATTTGTATGCGGATTGGGCGGGTTGGACGGTTTTTGCGGATCGGATAAACCGTTGCCCACCCCTATCGACGACATGCTAGTTAAAAGCAAGCTCTCCACTGATCATCTGGCCGACCTGCGAGAGACCTTCACCACCCTACGAAAGCATCAAATGAAGCTCAATTTGGAGAAATGCACATTCGGCGTAGGATCTGGAAAGTTCTTGGGTTTCATGGTCAGTCAGCTGGGCATCGAAGCTAACCCAGAAAAGATCAAGGCCTTAATTGAAATGCAGTCACCCAGAACGATTAAGGAGGTTCAGAGGCTTACTGGCCGAGTGGCCGCCCTCAACCGCTTCATTTCCCGCGCAACGGATAAGTGCCTCCCTTTCTTTAAAGTTCTTCGGCAAACTTTTGAGTGGATGGCAGAATCCGAAGAGTCCTTTCAGCAGTTGAAACAATGCATGGCCAACCCTCCTTACTTTCTCAGGCAATCACGGGAGAACCCCTCTTCCTCTATTTAGCCGTGTCAAAAACCGCAGTCAGTGCAGCACTCATCAGGGAAGACAGCTCTGTCCAGCGACCGGTCTACTACATCAGTCGGGCTCTCAGGGGAGCAAAACAGAACTACCCATTGTTAGAAAAAATGTCCTTGGCCTTGGTCACAGCCTCCAGACGACTCCATCCTTACTTCCAAGCCCATTCCATAGTGGTCCTCACTGACCAACCATTGAAGAAAATAATGCAACAACCAGAACTTTCCCGCAGACTTATGCAATGGTCGGTCGAGCTCAGCCAATTTGATATCTCCTATCGGTCTCGAACGACGATTAAAGGGCAGGCTGTTGCCAATTTCATCCTGGAATTCATTAATCCCACTCCGACCACAGCTCCTCTGCTCTTGCCACCCCCTACCGAGCCGGAAGACCCCCACTCTTGGACCCTCAACGTCGACGGATCATCCCGCAAAGAAGGCAGTGGGGCTGGTCTCATCCTCACCGCCCCAAAGGAGGGTTATTTCAAATGTGCTCTCCGTTTCTTGTTCGACGCAAGCAATAATGAAGCCGAATATGAGGCATTGATTGCAGGTCTTCGCCTCGCCAGAGACATTGGTGTCAGCCATATCCAAGTGTTCATCGATTCCTAGCTCATTGTCGGACAAATCACGGGGGAATTCGATGCCAAAGAAGACACAATGCGGGCTTATAGGGATATTGCACTCCCTCTTGCTCGTCTCTTCAATAATTTCCACATCAAGTACATCGCTCGGACGGAAAACTCCAAGGCAGATGAGATGGCTCAATTAGCTTCTGCAGACCAGTCAGACCTCAGCCACGGTGTCCGCCTCGAGTACCTGACCCATCCTGCCATTTCCCCCAACCAACAAGAAGTCCACTTCCTCCAAAATGAACCTATCCCATGGGCGTCCGACATCTTTCTACTTTTAACAACGGGGGAACTGCCAGATGACAAACAGCAGGACGCCAAAGTCAGGGCTCGGTCGTCTAATTACATTCTTGTCAGTGGTCTTTTGTACAAACGTGGCTTTTCACGCCCATACCTGAGATGCCTCAATCCTGCTAAAGCGACCTACGTGATGAGAGAAGTCCATGAGGGTGTATGTGGCAATCATTCGGGTGGCAGGTCCTTAGCCCACAAAATACTTCGCACTGGTTATTTCTGGCCTACTCTCCATCAAGATACGACAGACTTCGTGCTCAAATGTGATAAGTGCCAGCGTTTTGCCAACATCCCCCATGCTCCACCAACAAAATTGATCACACTTTGCAGTCCCTACCCATTCGCCAAATGGGGGATTGACCTAGTTGGCCCATTGCCCACTGGCCGAGGCCAAACCAAATTCGCCATTGTCGCCATTGATTATTTCACTAAATGGGTGGAGGCAGAACCCCTTGCCACAATTACCGAGTGGAACACAACCAGATTTATCTGGCAGTCAATCGTATGCAGATTTGGCATTCCTCAAGCCATCGTCTCCGACAACGGCAAACAATTCGACAATGCCAAGTTCAGGAAATTCTGTGCAGAACTTCAAATCCAGCCATGTTTCTCTTCCCCAGGCCATCCCCAAGCCAATGGCCAAGTTGAGGTCACCAACCGTTCTCTTCTCAAGATTATCAAAACTAAGCTGGAAGTGGCTAAGGGACTTTGGGCTGAGGAATAACCGAATGTACTCTGGGCCTACCGCACTATCGCTCGAACCCCCACTGGGGAGATCCCTTTTCGCTTAATATATGGCGCTGAGGCGGTCATTCCAGTGGAAATCGGTGCCTACCCCAAGAATTCTACATCTGAATCCGGAACTAACTGAGGAGCTGCGCCGGGCAGACCTAGACCTAATCGAAGAGCTCTGAGAAACCATTGCTATTAGACGGGCCTCATACCAACAGAAAATGAGAACACATTACAACCGCAAAGTCCGACCAAGGGAATTCGCCGTGGGGGACCTTGTTTTGCGCGAAGTAACCCTTGCCACCAAAAATCCGGCTGAGGGCAAGTTGGCAGCCAAGTGGGAAGGACCTTACATTGTCAAAGCCAGACCTCGTCCGGGCACTTACCGACTTCAGGACATGGAAGGCCGAGACCTCCCCCATCCGTGGAACGCCGAACACTTGAAGCACTATTTTCAATAAATCCCTATTTTTGTATTGATCAGTTATTGTATTTTCCTTTTTGGCAATCTACACACTTGGATATTCTTCTTCTTCTCTCACATGATGTAAATTTCTGATCAAATGGACTACACTTTACACGACAACAATCTTATATCTCAATTATCTGTGTGGTACCTCGATAACGTTTTGATTGCAGCACTCAGTTACAAGCCTCAGCCAGACTGAGCATGAAGAGCTCAGCCAGACTGAGTCACTTAAAGCCTCAGCCAGACTGAGCACGACAAGCCTTAGCCAGACTGAGCATGAAGAGCTCAGCCAGACTGAGTCTCTTAAAGCCTCCGCCAGACTGAGTATGAAGAGCTCAGCCAGCCTGAGTCACTTAAAGCCTCAGCCAGACTGAGCACGACAAGCCTCAGCCAGACTGAGCATGAAGAGCTCAGCCAGACTGAGTCACTTAAAGCCTCAGCCAGACTGAGCACGCCAAGCCTCAGCCAGACTGAGTCACTTAAAGCCTCAGCCAGACTGAGCACGATAAGCCTCAGCTAGACTGAGCATGAAAAGCTCAGCTAGACTGAGCATGAAGAGCTCAGCCAGCCTGAGTCACTTAAAGCCTCAGCCAGGCTGAGCATGAAGAGCTCAGCCAGATTGAGTTACTTGAAGAGACAGCCCGACCGAGTTAATCATGGCCCAACCCGAACTGAGCACGAATGAAGCGCTCGGCCAAGGCCATTCTTGCAACTTCATGATTGTGGCATAGTTGCCATACTTAGTCAAATTCCAGTTTAACGTTTTCCAGGTCAGACTGGCTCCTTGTTGGGTCGTGATTCATAACTTCACGTTTTTAACATTCTTACATTTTAAACTTCACTCTGCGTTAAGGTTTCCTTACATTTTAAACTTCACTCTGCATTGAGGTTTTCTCACATTTTAAACTTCACTCTGCATTGAGGTTTTCTTACATTTTAAACTTCACTCTGCATTAAGATTTTCCTACATTTTAAACTTCACAATAATTTATACACAAGCCCTGTGTAAGTCACCACTTTCATTCTTTGCAGATCCTCAAACAATACAAACAATAGCATAAAAACACAAACACAACTCATAATTTTATTCATTCATAAACTTATACATAAGTTTATTACAGAAATTCCAAAAACAAAAAAAAAAAACAAAACAAAACAACCAAAACTTTGAGTACAAATTTTCTTTGCACCAATCATTCCTCTTCACTTGAGACGAGGTCTTCTTCTTCAACACCCTCATCTAAGGGGGTCTGGGCCACGTCGTCTTCGTCAATCTTTACACTGCTGAAGTCCAAGTCTGGGAACAGCTCTTCTGCTTTGCGTTTAAACATCTTCCAGCCGCTGTCCTAGAACTCAGCCATCTCGTGTTTGTAGAAGTCCGACCGCTGGAAGCTCTAGATCGCTTCTTCTTCACTCCTGCTCTCAGCGGTCGCTCCCGATGGACCAACCCACCCAGACCCCTTCCCTGCCAAGTTGCTGGCGATTGCGACATCAATCGCCATCTGAAAGTCAGCAGACCCCTTGAACTGTTCCACTACTGCGACGCATAAATCGAGGTATGCTGCCCTCTCAGATGCTGACTTGGTCTTTTCTTCCTCCAACTCCTTCTCTAGCCTCGCCTTCTCTGCCGCTGCCTTGGCGCGCTCGTCTGCCAGATCCCCCTCCAACTCAACGATTTTCAGGTCCGCTTCTTCCTTTTCTTTGACCCACTGAGCGCGCAGATCTTCATTACTGGTCATGGCCTCTTCAAATCGATCGTTGGCGACAGTGCAGGCTTTTTGCACCTCTTCCAGCCTTTTCTGCTCGCCAACCAGTTGGAACTCGAGCGACACCACCTTCCGGCGTTCCGTCTCCAGCTCCAACTTGGCCGCCAGCAACTCAGCATGGGCACGGTCAGCAACATTGCCCTGCACCACCGCCAACACCTCCATCTTCCTGGCCTTCTGCGCCTCTTCCAACCCCCTTGCACACGCGCCTCGCGCGGCCTTCCGCCACCCTGCAGTCTCCCTCCTTAAGCTTTCAAGTTGGGCCTCCACCGCCTCCAACTTTGCCTTCAACTCCCTCATTTCGCCTTTAGCAGCTGCCGCCTTTCTCAGAAGGGCCCCTGCTAAGGAGGTCGCCTCCATTTAGGCAAAACACAACCCTCTTAGTAGCTTAGCCTCAGTAAAACTGGCCATCGAGCGCACGGCTGCGTCTTCCACTACTCCTAAGAGGCGATCTGCAGCGTTTCTGGCCTCCTTTCCTTCTCCTTCCAGCCGCCCAAACACGGCTGGGGCGTGGTAAAAAGCGGTTTTCAATCTGGCCCCATCTTCTTCTCCTTGGGGCGCAGGAGCCCCTTAGGTTGCTGCTCCACCCCCTCCACAGGGTCAGTCACACCAACCTCCACTCGTTCTTCAGGGCCAGTCGCCCTACTCTCTACTCCCTTGGCTGATTCCCCCAACCCACTTCAGGGGTCTCCTCTGCCGTCACCTCCTTCCTCATCTTCAAGGCGGGCTCCCCCTCACTCTCTTCTTCTTCTTCAAAGTCTTCATCTCCTTTTTGTTCCTCTCCTTCAGAGGATCCACTAGGAGCGGTCGCGGCTCAAAGCCTCCCAGATCCTTCCCCCCCAGCGGCTTCGGGCGCGGTCGGATTCGTTCTCTCGCGATCGGCTTTGGAGCGGGCCCCAGCTGTGTCTCCTTGTACTTGTTCGCTCGGGCGAACAGTCTCCTCTCCTCCTCTTTCCTTTGCGCCTCCAGCTCCTCCCTTGCTGGGTCCTCCCCCAACAGTTACGGTCCCAATTTCAGGGCGAACAACGTCGAAGGCAGGACCAGCTCCTCCTACCTCAGCCCTTTCTCTTCCTTCCATTCCCTCACATTCTTCACTCGGTCTTCAGCCTCCCCGCCTAACTTAGGTTCGACTCATTTGGTAGGGACCTTCCATGTGGTACACGCCCCAGCCCCACCGTTCTCCGTCACAAAGAACCATCTTGGTCTCCACCCCTTCACCAACGATGGAAGACCTGCCACCAGACCTCTCCCCGCCACCGCGTGCAACGTCACCCAGGTCTCCTACTGACTGGAGGCCTTGTAGTAGGAGAAGAACTCTTCTACTGTCATCGCCGTCCCTTCGGTCGCCTGCGACCAAACACTCGCGCATGCCATTATTATCTTCCAAGGGTTCGGCATCAGTTGCCCTGGCGCCGCCTCTAGCTTGCTTAACACATCCACTACAACCTGAGGGAAGGGTAGCCTCAACCCTCCTCGCAATGCTTCTTCGTAGAGGCTAAATTCGCCCGGCCGCACATCTGATGCCCTTTCCGTGGTTGTGGTCAATCTTAGCCCTATCTCCGAGGGTATTTGGTACTTCTTCCTTATTCCCTCCAACTCCTCTGCTGTCAGCACGGATCTATCCGGTTTGGTGTGCCAATGGTCTGGCTCCACCGGACTGATAGGCCTCGCGGTTGAGATTATTGTCCTGGGGCGAGCCCGCATTGCTTGACTCGTTCCCTCTCCCTCCCTACGCTCCGTACGGTATTGTTCTGCCAAACCCACCGCATCGTCGTCGCCTAACGGATCAACCCTTGCGTTTGTTACTTCCTCTTGGGCCATCTCTCTTGTGTGTCTGCGAATAGCTTCGGATGCGGGCGCAAGAAAATTCACAAAGTGTTGCAGGGGTGTATCGCTAGCAACGAAGGAGTTTACACTTGGAATGTTTTGATTTTTTGCAAAGAGGTAGGTAAACCGAATAATACCAAAGGCCCAAGGCTTGCCTGTATTCCAAAGGTCACAATTAATTTTCGCCAGTTTGAAAAATTTTCAAAAATCCATCAAAATTGTCTTTTCAACACCCTATAATGACCTATCGTTTCACTTCTTGCCCACCGCCTAACCTCCCCCACTACGAGATTCGGCCATGTGTATGACCACGATCCACTGCCCCTTTCCTTGTCTATTCCACTTCACTTCAAACACGTGCCATGCCGCCTCTCAAGCCTCGTGCCACATCACCCACCCTTCGCGGTCGACCCTCCTCATGATCGGTCCCTCTACTCGGCCACCCTTCGCAGTCGGCCCTCCTCATGATCGGTCCTTCTACTCGGGCACCCTTCACGGTCAGGCCTCCTCATGATCGGTCCTTCTACTCGGCCACCCTTCACGGTCAGGCCTCCTCATGATCGGTCCCTCCACTCGGCCACCCTTCGCAGTCGGGCCTCCTCATGATCGGTCCCTCCACTCGGCCACCCTTCGCGGTCGGGCCTCCTCATGATCGATCCCTCCACTCAGCCACCCTTCGCAGTTGGCCCTCCTCATGATCGGTCCTTCCACTCGGCCACCCTTCGCGGTCGGCCCTCCTTATGGTTGGTCACTCCTCTCGGTCGACCTTCACCCTGCCGGTCTCTCACAACCCTTATTTTCTTAATTATTCCCTTCGTTGGACTAAAGCTGCACTTGGGAAGGGGGACTACTGACATGGGTAAGCCCATAAAGATTATAACCCACCATTTAGGGCCCAATACACAACTCAAATACTAAGGCCCAACACTGCCGAAGCCCCACATAGCAATAAGAACCAATGACATTAAGACATATGTCAAGAGAAGGGTAAGCCACATAAGCAGACAAAGATCTGCAAAGTTATTGCCACTGCACATCGCCATTAATGAAACCCCTTACAGCATTTATTGCGATAACCCCTTTCCGTCGGGATAGAACGCCTTCACCATGAACAAGGTAAGCTAGAGTATAGACTTTCGGCCAAAGTGACAGGTCGGAAGGGACAACGAAATGATTACCAGAGGATATAAGCAGACGTCGAAGATAAGGAAAAGGTTAAGCTTTCTATCTCTAATCCATCTCTACATACCACCTCTCTTTCTAACTTGCTCGTCGGAGGGTTTGCTGGGGGACTCTGCGTTCCCCGTTGAACTCTTGTGCAGGTTCCTCCGTGGGCTTGGTCATTCAGGCACAGGCTTGAGGAGCGTGGATCAGTCCGACCCATTCCGCCTGGAACAAACTGTATCATCATATAGAAAGAATCCTATAAAATGAATAATTCATATTATGGAAATGGAAAGTGTGATGAGTATCATAACATAAGGATCAAATTTAAATTTAAACTTGAGAAAATCTTAATAATTATTTTCTTACAAATTATATTATTAAAATATTTTTATATTTTTATTTATTTAATAATTAAATAAATAATATAAAATAAATTAATAATCATCTCATTTATTTCAGTGCCAATCACCCTAATTTTAGTTTTAAGTGATTTAAAAAGTTTGGGCTGGTTTGATTTGTATTTCAAGATACAGTTTTTGAAATTTTTTTTAAAATTTTGTTTGGTTCAAATTTTTTAAAAAAAAAATTCAAAATCACTTTTTCTCTCCTATACATCAATCAATCACTTTTCTCTCTCCTCTCTCATTTTCAATCACTTTTTCTCTCACACATATTTACTCAACTATAACAAAATATCAAATCATTCCAAACTCCAAAAATATTTTCAAAATATACAACCAAACAAACCAAAGAAATTTCTAAACTCTCTCCCCAAAATTTTTTACTATGCACATTTATCTTAAAACACAAACCAAACACACCTTATCATTATTTTTTGTTAGAAATTCCTTTCTCTGGTTTTCTCTGCCAATCACTCAATCCAAACAGACTGTTATGTATGTTTGGACTAACTGGATAAAAGGGATTGTAATTCATCGGATTATTAATCCTAGATACATAGTTCTAGACTATTTGGTGGAAAGGATGTGTGTCTGATATTTGTTTTTTTCATGAGATTAGATGTTTAGAAAAGATTATTATAATAAATCCAATATTTGGTTAGAATATTATGAAGAATAATAAATGCTCAAAAGTCTATTTTATCCTTTTCAATTGTTTACTAAGTAATAGCAATAATAAATCTATCTTTATATTATTTTATTAAATCAATCGCTTAATATATTATTTTATTTTTTTTGCTAAAACTTCTAAAATATTAAATAAATAAAATATCAATAAAAATTAAATAAATTTATTTTACTTTTTAATTGAGACTTTTAAATTTTATTTTATTTTACTAAGTACAACACATAATGAAACTAAACATTTGTTTATGTGATAGTGAGTTCTCGTTTGGTAAACATTTTGAGACTAAAATAGCACAAAAAGACAAAATAGGCTATATAAGTCAATAAGACAAAATGTCATATCTAAATTATAATCATTACATTTTTTCTCTCACAAAAGTTAAAAAAATCCAAAAAAACAAAAACCAAACGAGACTAAGAAAGTCTCAACACAAAAAGTTGGCTACCGTAGTTAATGCCAAACGAAGCTTGAATTTATTATTATTTTTGAATCTTTATCCCATCATTTGAAAAAAATTAAATTTTTATTCCAAAATTAAAAATAAAAATAAATTAAGATACACGTATTTGGAGGGCAAAAGTATCTTTTTGCAAGTTAATCTCATGAGATTGTTATTCCATCAAGAAATTCTATTTACACATATTTACTTATCTCAGTGCACATAATTTTTCAGTACACACACTTATTAATTTAGCTTTTGATTATTCTTATCATTCCACATACTTAATATTTCAATTATACCCTAACTCATATCATGTACACACACCACCTACACCCTCATTCCACACACCTTTACATCTTCATGCACTTCAACACAACTATAAACATGGTTTAAAATCAGAGATTAGCCTCCAAGTCCTCATCGATGGCGACCACCGTGTTGCTTTAGCAACTACTATCAGCGAAAAACCTGCCAAAGTTACGAAGTGACACCGTGCAAGACGAAATCGATGCAAGTCAATCCATATAGTCTCTCAACTAGCTTTGCCCAGCGACTTTAGAAGCTAAATTCTCTCTTGATGGAATCGGACCTACCTCATCGCCGACTTATGCTTCCGATCTCAATCTGGAAACTGTTCTCGTGATCTTTTGAAATCGTCGACGAAAGGATTTTAGTCAGTACATCTTCCTCAGTAGGATATACAGTAGACCTGAACTATATATATTGCGTTTCTCCATGGTTTCATATCAAATCCAATCTATGTTTTTTCCTCTTAAAAATTCTCTAAAAACACTTTCATTTTTTATAGTCGAACCTCCATCGATTATATTTAAGGGTTGTTTGGGATATTCTGAATAAGTACATTTTTGACTTTTTATGAAATATGGGTTGGGTATGCGTTGGGTTTAAAGTAATTTGGTAAAGAGGTGATGTGACTTAAATAGAATAGTGACTTTTTTAAGGGATGGCAAACAAAACCTTATATTCCTTCCTATCTTTCGAGAAGAGAGAATGAATCAACACGAATGGCTTACTCATGGGTCGCAGTGTTGGTATTGATGTTCGCTATGGTGGTCGGATCTGTATTCGCTCAAGCTCCAAGACCATTACTAGTGAAGTCTTTGGTAGCATTGCCTCCGAAATTAGTGGCGACTTCTTTAACTCTGTCTCCTTCCATGAAGCCACCGACCACCTACCAATGTACTACCGAAAGATGTGTATAGAAATTTTTTAATATAATATTATAAGTGTGTTTTAATATCCATTATAATAATTTTATTTTAAAAATATAATTATTATTAAAATAATATTTTATTAAGAGGTTGTTTGGGATGACCTAAATAAGTGCATTTTTTGTCTTTTTACGAAAAGATATGCAGAAAAATAAAAAGGTGATGTGATGAAAAAAAGATAAAAATATGAATTATTTTAGAGTTGCCAAACTTGAACTAAATGTGTACAGGAATAAATCCATGCGGAAAAATAGAATTTCCTATTCCATCTACTCTTGGACGTAACAATCCAAGGACAAAGAATCTGGTTACATTACTAACCAACAAATTTTTAAACCAAACAATGTATTCCGAGTCCAATCCCCTTCCAAACAAACACCTTCTTAGGGTTTAGGCCCTGTCTCTGTCTCGCGCTCGCTCGAGAGGGAAGGGTTTTGTAGCGAGCAATGGCGAATCGCACGGACCCAGCGGCGAAGAGCATAAGGGAAACAAACTATCAGAAGCTGGTGGACAAGGGCATGGAGCTCGAAACCCATCCCCACAAAGACATCTTCGTCGAGTTCATCAAGAACCAAGATTACAAGTCACTACTCTCTCATCTCCAATCTTTAATCAAATTTAGATTTGAAGAAAAGTTTGGTGAAAATGAGATCTTATCCTTTCATTAAACTTCTATCAAATCAAGTTTTCACCAAAAATCAGGTATGAATAAAATCTTTCACCAAATTTCCAACATTTTTTTACCACTTCGATGAAATTGTTAAATGATGAAAGATTGGAGTTGGGTTTTTTCTTTTTTCTTTGTAAGAGTTTTTTGGGATAGTTTAGGTATTTTAAAAAAGATTTGATGAAAAATTTGATTTGGTGAGCTTTATCAAATCAAGCTTTTGGTGGTTTAAATTCTTGAATAAATTTGATGAAAAAAAAGTGTGTAGGGGTGGAGATGCTTACAATGCTGATACCCTATTTTATTGAAGGGTTAATTTCACTTTTATTCCTAAATTATTGTTAATTTTTTTTATAAAAAATTTCATACCTTAAATTAGGAATTATTCAGACTTTATTATTTCAGTTCATATGGTCTAATTGGAGATGTCCATCCAAATCAATATTGGTGGAAACCTAAGCTTATGGGCAAAAGGTTAATTTACAATTTAGATAACCTAAATTGTACAATCAAACACCATTTTCTTCTCCACACTTCATTTCAAGATAGTGAATAAAAAGATTGAGGGTTCGGTTGTATGGTTTAAATTGTTCAAATTTTGAAATTACTTTTTCGTCCATCAAATTATTAACGGTTATTGATTTGGATAATAGTTTCCAATTGCAGAAACTTTAAGGAATAAAAAGATGAAATTAATAGTTTAAGGATGAAATAAAAATAATGGTATTAGTTTAGGGGATAAAAGTGAAATTAACCCTTTATTGGATTTGTGTGAATGCTAGCAGGGTTTTGAAATGTTTATAATGGAATTTGAACTAACTTGTGATTATTTATTTATATATTTGAGAGGATGTGGTGTTTCTGTGTTTGTACGTGTGCCAGAATTTGAAACAATGCATGCTTATTTGTTTGCCATGTGCAGTTGCTATGAGTTGTAGAAGCAGGCTGGTCTCAAGCATCAACATGGAAATGAGGTGTTTGAAACAAAAACACATCAAAATAAAAAGCCTGGAACTAATCACCTATTTCTTCATCTTTATCTGTTTGTTGTTGAATCTTGCGTTATTACTTACATATATAAGTATATGTATATATATTGTTTGTTTGTAAAGGGAAGGCAATCAATATGCGTCACTGAAGCGCTCTGCCAAGGGTAATATTTTGGGATAGCGCATTCAGCCCTTTTCGTTGCCGATATAGATACCGTGAGCTTCATATGCTTGCATGTGCCACTTCTTCCACTATATGGCTTGTGCACTAGTCTGCTCGTATATAACCGATTCTCTCTCCTCTCTTTTTAGATTTTTTTTAATTGTTTTATTTGCCCTCATTTTACTTCTATTTTTTAAACTATTTTCATTTTTTCCTTTCATCCTTATTAATTTCATTATTCTTGTCTATGAAGTTTTTAATTTCAACAAATGGTTTAAGTTATTTGATAATTAATAAGATTATTTCAAAATTTGAATGATTTATTTGATAATTGTTGGATGGTAGGTACACGCCAATTTTTAAGTTATAAATTTTTCAAATCGGTTAGAGAAGAAAGGGGTGACAAAAGGTTACATTGATGTGATTAGGGACATGTATAAAGGGGTGGTGATCACTATTAGATTGCTTGCTGGAGAGACAAATGAATTTCCTATTATTGTAGGGTTACACTATGGATCTACTTTAAGTCCTTATCTTTTTGCGTTAGTCATAGATGAGTTGACGAGAAATATTTAGGATGACGTGCCATGGTGTATGCTTTTTACAGATGATATCGTGTTAGTGGATGGGATTAGAGAAGGAGTTAACACAAAGTTGGAGATTTGGAGAAAATCACTTGAATTTAAAGGATTTCGGATAAGTAGAACTAAGACAGAGTACATGGAGTGTAAATTTAGTAACAGTAACAATGAAAGCAGAGGAGAAGTGAAGATTAAGAACCAAGAATTGTTTAAGAGTGAACATTTTCGTTATTTGGGGTCGATTATTATAACGGCGGGGGAAATTGATGCGGATGTAGCCCATAGGATTAAGGCGTGATGGCTTAAGTGAAGAAGTGCGTCTGGAGCTTAGTTGCAGGAATCGTGCAACTAGGTGGCGATTCTCAGTAAGAATCGCGATTCCGCGATTCCTAGAAAGAAACGTGTAAGAATCGCGTTTCTGTGGAGAGAGAAACGCGATTCAATCCAAGATGGGATCGTAAAGGGCAGAAAGAGAGAGAGAGAGAGAGAGAAACCCTAACCTTCGATGTCGACATGAGAGGAGAAAGGGCTTCGATCATCTTCGTCACTCTCGCGATCGTCTTCGTCACTCTCTCGATCGTCTTCGTCTTCGTCACTCTCTCTGTGCTTCTCTCTCTCTCTCTCCGTCTCCGCTTCTTTTCCTCTTCATCTCTGTTCGTTCTTCTCCTCACTCTCTCTCTTCGTCTGGATCATATCATATATAATATATATATGATAAAAGGGCCTCTTCTGATTATAATATATATATAATTTATCATATATTATATATGTAATAAAAAAATATTTAATTATTATTTCTTAAAATATCATATATAATAATAATTTTTGTAAATTATTATTTCTTAACTTTTTAACATATAATAAATAAAATAAATCATCCAATTATTTAAAAGAAATCTAATTAAACCATATATAATAAAAAAAAATTATAAAATAAAATATCTAATTTTTCTTTTTATTTATTTTAACATAATTTATTATTCCTTATTTATTATAATTTTTTATTTATAATATATATCAATTAAAATAAATTAACAATAATACATTATTTAAAAATATAATAAATAAATAAAATAATTAATGTATATTAAAATAAAAATATTTATAAAAAACTCTAATGTGCATTAAAATATATATATATATATATATATATTACCACTCCCCGAGACGTTCCCAACTTAAGAAACTTCTGTCGTCTCACGATTCCCCGCTCCCACTCCCGCCCCCGCCCCCGCTCCCGCTTCGTGCAACTAAGGTCTGGAGTACTATGCAATAAACGAATACCTACTAAATTAAAAGGTAAGTTCTATAGAATGACTATTAGATCAGCGATGTTGTATGAGACGGAGTGTTGGACAACCAAAGAAACAATATGTCGATAAGATGAGTGTTGCTGAGATGAGGATGCTAAGGTGGATGTGTGGCAAAACTAGACAAGACAGAATTAAGAATGAGTGTATTCGGGAATGGGTAGGCATAGCACTGATAGAAGATAAGTTGAGAGAGAATCGATTGAGATGGTTTGGTCATATTCAACGGAGACCAATAGAGGCAGTAGTGAAAAGATGCGATGCAGTGACGGTAGATGGAAGTATTAGGGGACTGGGTAGGCCTAAATTAACGTTGGCTAGTATTGTAAATAGTGATATGGATCTACTTAATTTGACTAATGAAATGGCCTTTGATAGAGTCGCGCGGAGAAGGAGGTTTCATGTAGCCGACTCCATTTGATGGGATTTAAGGCTTGGTTTGGTTTGGTTTTTCTTCAATTGCACCATATCAATAGAAATTAAAAAATTTAAAGACTAATTAAATGATATTGCTAATTTAGATATAAAATAGAAGTAAATGGCAATAGTAGTTTATTAAAGTTGTCTAACTTTTAAATTTTTTGGTAATTGATGTTTTTGATTTTTTGGGCTTTGTGATTTGTGCATTTTATTAAATCAAATATTTATAAAAAAATAAAAATAAAATAAAAGCTAAGTTGGACAATGACAGGGGCATGGAGAAGACCTTTTCAAAAATGAAGGAAGCTAGAGGGTTTGAAGACGCATATTTGCACAATACTCATTGAAACTTCCAGTATTCTGAACAGTCAGACCAAAACATATCCCTTTTATGAGCAGTAATTTTGTCATTTTGTTGTAGTTCCTATGATTTATTTGAATGATGCATTTGGTCCAGGGATCTGGTGGGAAGGATTGGGTCTCAGATATGAATCCACATTCCAATCCCGTTTTTGGGTTTGCAACACTGCAATTGGACTTGGATACCCATTTGAAATCAGCATTTGAATTTTAGTTTCGGAGCAATTCACAAATTCAATTATGGATTTACAAACCAGATCTGGGAACCTAATACCAGTCCTTATTTCTTACCAAGGTCAGAAATTGAGATTGGTGTGGCTCTGTTTACAAGGACCATATATATCTTTTATGTCAAATGGAAAATTGTCACTGGGCGAAGCTTCATGTAGAAATGAGGAAATATGTTGTATTTTTAGATATAGGTAGGGCTGGGAGCTGGATTGTAACAACTCTAGAACTTTTGCTCCAATCTTTGGGTCGTAACTTCGTAAGGTTATTCCTGACCTAGAATTTTGTAACAAATCTGGATTGTTTAAAATGGTCACATTGGTTGTAAGGTTATTCCAAACATTTAGTGGAAATCTCGTATTATAGTTTATTAGGTTGACATTTCGGTCGGTGTTTTCTTTGACAACTATGTTCTTCCTAATTTTTTAAGAGATTCTTTTGAGTAGTTTTCTGTACTTGCATATTCCATGCTGGTAGATGGATTCTTGAATCCATTGGTTCACTGGATCTGAGAAAAAGTGCTTTGGAAGATGATTTTGAAGAGGAGGAAGAAAAAGATGAGGAAGATGAACTCAATGCTGACTTAGATGCTGGTGCTCATGAAAAGGTCCTCTCTCTCTCTCTCTCTCTCTCGATGTTATGAATTTTATCTAGATTCCATTTTGTTTTTGCTTGATTCTGATGTGATGATATTTTTATTTTATTTTATTAAAATAGGATTTTATTATCGTGGACGAAGTCCCACAAGGGAAAGAGATAGGGATAGAAAATGCGACAGTCACAGGTACAGGTAGACACATTGTTTCCATGTTTCTATTTCTCGGTAATTCTGATATGAATTCTTTTAATTGCAGTTTCTGATGTTCTTGGTCCCTGGCAGAATGTTTTGTACTGTAAGAAAAGTTTCTTTTCACTTATAAGCCGATTAGCTTTATCATGTCATCAGACTTTATCATGGTGGGAGCAATCTTGAGATATCATAATGGGAAAATGTTGGTTCATAGCACTCATACATATGCACATATATCATATATGAATAGTTGCGTATAATAATAGTTTTGAATGCTAACTTCATTTGAAGAGTATATCTGTTTAAGAATCTATGTGAGAACAAGATGGTGGCATCTGTTTTTGATGTGTGTTATGAACCCAGTTATTTATCCCTGGTTACTGGCAAGTTTAAGCTTTAAGTTTTTATTCTGTGTTAACTGTTTTATGTCATCACTGGTAAGGGGTTATGAATCTTCTTATTAAGTTTTTATTCTGTGTTAACTGTTTTATGTCATCACTGGTAAGGGGTTATGAATCTTCTTAGTGTAAGCATGATAGATTTGTGGAAGCTGTTGTCTAGAATCCATACGCACACACGCACATTCTTACATGGGCACACACATCCACATTTTTCAAGGGTTATGCTACTGCCATGGCTTTTAAAGCTATCAGTGGCTTGAAACAGCTTCCTATATCAATGTCTATGGTCCTGCCAGGTTTTTCTGTACTGACAGTGTGCAGAGAGAAGTATGATGGATCAAACAATTCTAATTTAGCACAACTGTTTCATATTTGTGGATTTATTCATGCTGTGCATGTGATCCTTTCCACTTATAATAATTTTTTGGTGAATCAATTTTTAGCCAAACCCACTATTTTTTAAATATGACATCTGCAAGGATGTGTTGCGATTTAAGAAGCCTGAGAAAATTGGAAAGTGATTTTATTTTCATTCTCTCTTTTGATTTATTTCAATTCTTTTTATTTTTCATTTCCATTTTCATTTTGTCCATTTCCTTCCCCTTAGTGAAACTTTCCCCCCTTTTGTCATTATTATTAATCTCTAGTACTATTATCCTCGTATTTGGGTTCAATGTGAATGCATAATGAATATATTTCATGACCATCATGGGAACTAAACTAGTTTTCTATGTAGCTTGTATGGGTCTGGTAGCTGATATGAGTCTCGTGGGAGTTTTCTACGCAGTAGCTAGTGTGAGTTTCCTGTTGATTTTTATTTTTAATTTTAATTTATGGGATGCCATATTCCATTTTCTTAGCCAAACGTGACATTATGTATTTTGTTGGATTGTTATTCCAATCTGAGAGCTATGTCCTCCCAAACAAACATGGCCTTCGGGTTCACTTGCACATGTTATAATTGAATATATAAAAACTCCAAACCAGCTTCCTTCCACACCAGAGTTCTCTTTGCTGATGGTGCACGACTGTCCCTAATCTCACAATGATATTTTGGTTTATTCTCTGATGATAAATTTATGCTGATTATTCTGATCCTCATTAATAGTATATCAAGATCACAAACCATAGTATTTAGTTCCTTGTGATAACTGATGTATGCATGTGATTTTTAACCTTACTCTTACATTTTGGTTGTCCCTTCATTTTCTCAGGGATCGCAATTACGACAGAGAACGCAGATGAGGGCGTGACAGAGAGGGATAGAGACAGGGATGTAGATAGGACAGAGACAGGGACCGCCATCGCCTGAGAGATGACAAGGATTATGGTCGTGAGAGGGAGCGAGAAAGGGAGAGGGGAAGGTAGGGAAAGGGATAGGCGAGACAGGGAGCATGGCAGGCGGAGGCACCATTCAAGGAGCCGAAGTATGAGTAGGGACCGTGAGGATCGTGATCGCGATGGAGAGCATCATATGAGGCATGCCCGCAGCAGTGCCAGCCCGTGAAGGCGTATGGATGGCCCAGAGGATGGGAACGCTCAAGATGAACCAAAGAAGAAGAAAGAGAAGAAGGAGAAGAAGGATGATGGGTCGGAGCACCTGGCTCTTGAGATTGCTGAAGCAAACAAACTCCGGGCGGCCCTTGGGTTGAAACCGCTGAGGGTATGAATGTTTTGATTTTTTGGGTGGTTTTCAGTTGATGTGATCATCATTTCATGTACAACAGAAGAAGTCAAATGTACAACTCAGTTATGCAGGTTTCTTGGGTTTCTTTGTATATGCATTATTGCTTGGTGAGCCTGGTGGAGCTCAAGTTTGGTTGCACAACATTATGAAATACCTGGTTTTACCTCCATGTATGTATATCCAAGAGGAATATGATTTAAACTGTTTATATTACAGTAGTACTTTGCATTGATTGATTTTGTGGCATGAAGTGTTTTATTTGATTGTTCTAATTCTAACCGTGCGGTCTCTAATGTTCTTCTCATGGTAAACTTAAATGAGGTTTATTGGTTTGTTTTGTTTCGGTGAAAAATGTACTTTTGTTTTTTTGATAAATATTTTTTTGTTATCAATAAAAAAATAAATTTATTTGAATAGAAGTTATTTTTTGGATTAAACTTTTTATTAATGCTGTTACACCACCACTGTTATCCTCTTACAACAATTTCTGCCGCTGTTGTAACTACCACCACAACCACCCCATTGTGTGGCCCACGAGTGTCATCACTTTGCCAGAGTCTTCACACTACCACCACTATTACAACTGCTAGGACATTAGTTTTGGATTCAAATTGTTTGGGTTAAACCTATATTTATATGCAAATATTTTTACTTAGAAGTGCAAAATTAGAACGTGCGGTGGATGTAGGAAAAAAAAAAGGGATAGATTACACTGATCATATTTAAAACTTTTGAATAAATTTAACAAGCTAAACATAGTTATATTGATTTTTATTTTAGTAATATGAGAGCCATTAAAACTAATTATCTGTAAACACATAATGGGTGTTTGGGAAGTGGATTTTTTTGTAGGTTTTTTTAGTTGTAGGATATTATTGGAGAATTTTTTTTTTGTGTTTGGGAAGATAGTTGGGTTTTTTTGTAGTTGGATGTGATATTTGTGAGAGAAAAAAGTGAAATGATTATAGGGTTTGATGTGATATTCTGTTTGGATTTGTTTTTTTTGATTTTGTAACCAATTTGTCTTTTAGTGAAAAAAACAAAAGAAACCCAACTATCATCGATAAAAAAGGATAAATATTGGGTAAAAAATTAATTTTTTCAAGGAAATATAATGTAATTATGTCAAATTTGTGAGGTTTAATGTATTTTTTTAATTTAAAAGAAAATTTTAATTTACCCAAAAAATGAAAATTAGAAGTTTATGTAGAATTGGGCTACTACCAAGTCCGGGGTGGAGGTTGGGATGGGTCGGGCAGATATGAAACAACTTCTCTAACCCGAACCAAACCCGAGAGATTTGCCCCAATCGGAAAACGGTAAAACCCTTCTTCAACCCTCCTCGTCTTCATTTTTCCAACTCTTTCTTCGCAGTCTCTGTAACTTTTGTTTGCTCCAAATGAGTTCACTCGCTTCCCGATTCGTAAAGTTATTGAGAGTCCCTTGTACTTCCAGACCCACCTCTTCATTCGGTATCTCTCTCTCTCTCTCTCTCTCTCTCTCTCTCTCTCTCTCTCTCTCTCTCTCTCTGTATATATACATACGTATGTATGTGTGTGCTAGTGAAACTTAATTAGTTGATATAACTTAGGATTACCCTACTTCTGTTAATGATTTTATGTGGGTTTAGCTAAGAAACTATTTTTAAGATTACTCTTGTCTGTATAGTTGTATGCATTTATAATAGGCAAATGCTAATAAGAGCCCCAGCCATTGTTTAATTTTGAAATTTGTGTATAAAATGGTTTGAAAATGGTTAAATTGTTGAAAAAAAGAAGGTTCTGAAATCAATGAAGAGTGTTTTGAAATTAGTGAAAAAAAAAATTTCACTTTTTTCTTTTTTTTGGGGGTGCCCAAGGGCACTTTCTATATGAATTGACATTGTGTCACATGGTATATAAGAAATGGGGATGTGTTTTTTATGGGTGTTTTTGTTGGATGAGTTATAATTGATGGGTTTGTGATAAAATGCAGTGGTTGGGATGCAAGGAAGCTCTAAGTTATGCTACTCAACCTTTACAGTTGATAGTGACAATGATAATGATGGAAAGAACAAAGAAAGTGAAGACTATGATGATGATTTTCTGGCTGAAAAGCCAGAGTTACAACCACAGAGCGTGGATCCCAGAAGGGGTTGGGGTTTCCGTGGTGTGCATAAGGTACGTGATATTAGTTCCCACTGAAGAAGCAAATTTGCATATCATTTAAATGAATGTGATACGGGATTAGAATGCTCCATTTTCATTTATAAGGTAGATACATAGATGATGTAGAGTGTAGAGAGGGAGTCATGGCCGTAATTTCTAATGTTAGTCTTTATACCTAGTGATACTAAAATCTTGACTCCGCTATCAATTTCAAAGCCAAGAAATTCATGGAAAGGAAAGGAAATTTTTGGGCTGATATGTTTTTTTGCTCTAGGAATATTGAAACCCAACTGTGAGTAAAACGACTATTGGGCTTTAGGTTGACCTCTTTTTTAACCTTTTTTTTTTGGAGGGGGGGGGGGGGGGAGGGGGGCAGAGGGATTGTAGAACAAGGTTGAAAATGCATTTTATTTTCTTATGCTCAATGCTTTTGGCAACCACATCGTGGGTTAGATATTAAAACTTGCGTGTTGTAGAATTAAGAGCTTTATTTGAGGGTTGGTCTTGATTTTTGCAGGCTATTATATGCGGAAAAGTTGGGCAAGCTCCTGTGCAGAAGATCTTGCGAAATGGCCGAACTGTAACCATCTTTACAGTTGGGACAGGGGGCATGTTTGATCAAAGAATTGTGGGAGCAAGGGACCTGCCAAAACCGGCTCAGTGGCATCGAATTGCTGTGCATAATGAACCTCTTGGGGCATATGCAGTTCAACAACTCATCAAAAAGTATACTTCCACTTTATTTATTTATTTTATTTTAGTATAAATGGATTTTCTTATTTTTCTTTTTTATAATTTGTTGAGATTTTTTGCAGCTCTTCAGTTTATGTTGAGGGTGACATTGAAACTAGAGTTTACAATGACAGTATTAATGGTGAAGTTAAACATGTGCCAGAGATATGTGTACGTCGTGATGGTATGTTAACATGCATTTTTTTTTAACATCATTCTTGTTATTATTATGTTATGGATTTCAACCATTCTTGTTACCTTGCACACAATCAACTAGCATCCCTTGTTCCATGTGTGTCCCTCTCTTTTTTACATTTTTTTTTTGGTTCTTTTGAGCTGTAATTGAGTCTGGAGACAACACGTATGGTTGGTATTATATCATAAAAGTTACATATGTTTGTCCAAAAATAAGAAAGTCATGTAAAGTGAGTCTATCATGTGTGATAAAGATCTATTATGCAATAGGAAAGAAATAGTGGTATCATTTAAGTATATGGCGTCAGAAGCTCAAAATGAACACAAAAAAATAGTGTTGGTAGAGCTAATGAGAAAGACAATGACCTATGAATTGGACGAGAATTTGGCCCCATATATAGCAGAAAAGCTAAAAAGGCACACCCTAAGTTATTAACACTTCAGGATCAGTTGAGTTGACTGGCTGAGGTGATGAGCAACCTGGTGTAAAAATCTATGATGTTTTAAATAGGTTGTCCAATCAACTTATGTTAGTGATATTCATGAATGTGGTTGTTTTGTCACTGTCCTAGTTGGTTACAGGTTATTTAGTACGTTAAAAATTGACATGTAATGTAACTATATAAAACCCTTAGGAGTCAGTTGTCAAGATTTGAGACAGTAATAAAAGTTAGTGAAAATTTAAAACCTTCTTGATGTAATATGCATTGGGTTACATGGAACTTTGAATTTAGTGCAAAACCTAAACTATGTAGCTTCATGTCATATTGTTCTGTTTGTTTTCTTGTAGGGAAGATTCGCCTTGTGAAAACAGGAGAAAGCACCAGCAATATTTGCTTTGACGAGCTTCGTAAGTTCTAATATTTGCAACTATAATTTTGTCCACTGGTATACAGCCCAAGCTGGGAAAAATAAATATATAAAAATAAATAAATAGAAATGACTAAAAGGCCTCTGGAATAGTACTACATTATTTCCTCAACAACAGCATTTGGATAGGGAATAATGATCTTGTGAGTAACTACCCAGTATTTCCAAATCCAGAAGTTGTCATTGAGTAGGTATTCCAATTTTTATGCCTTGATTATGCCTTGATTATCATGTCTGTCTGTTGTTGGCAGGAGAGGGATTACTTGCGTAGGAGTCTGTCGGTAAATGTGCAAATTTTATTATCAAAAAGGCAGAGCAGCCAAAGAATCATATATTTGTAAGAAATATATATGGGTTTAGTTATTCTGATTTGTTACCAGGCCAAATTGTTTTTTTCATTAACTTGATTTTCCTGCCGGAATCTAAAAATTTCTTTCGTTTCTCATCTTATTTTTTCTTTGAATGATTGTTTTTGGCTATGCTTTCTTTTTCTTTTCTCTTTTCTCTCTCCTTTTTATTTTTATTTTTTGAGGTGGGGGAATGGGGTGGAGGTATCTGTGTGCGACGTGACTGCATTTATTTGTCTCTTTGATTCGCAACAGGTCAAGTAGATCCATCAATGTCAAAATTGATTGATTGATACCATAGGTGCGTCTCAAGTCGTTAAGAATGCTTCTTATGTTTGGTGTACATTATAAATTTAAGTACACTTCTAACAATTTTAGACCATACTAGTTGATGACTCGAAAGGAAGTAGGAGCAGCTGGTTATGTGTTTACTGGTTACAGTTGCATTCACGCCAGTTCAAGTTTCTTGATGTAGATAATCAGGCATATATTTGGACAGTTTCGAATTGAATGAACTATTCTTTGGATTGTTTCTATATATGCATATGAAAGTGTGCACATCAATATTTCTGTTGATTATGTATTTAATTCCTTGGGCATACAATTAAAATTTCTATTGAGCAATCCTCTACATGTAAGGCAATAGACATCAGAACTTGAAGGACAAATGGGTATATGATCATTAAATGATAAAACGTGATTTTGGTGATCCCAGTTAGAACAAATTCTTACATCTTATCTTTGGTAATACTTAATTGAAAGATATCTTTCCCAAATTTTGATAGTTTATCACTTGGAAGGACCTGTGTTTTGGTAGATACTATTTATTAATCGAGGTTTCAATACCATTTTTACGTTCTTGTACATCAAAGGGATACTGTTAATTTGGCAATAGAAGATACACTGATACATTGCACACCACAGACTTTGTATGTTTCACATTCAAATGTCATATATGAACAAGCAAATTTTAATATTTTATCAATGCTCAATAGATAGAATTAACATAACATGTTCAGTGAAAACTGAAAAGCAGAAAATCTCTAGAATTTTTTTCAATTTTTTAGCAGACTTCAGTTCCATCTAGTAGCACAGAGCACTACAATACTAACTGAAATTCATGTAAGGTTACAATCTACAATCCCCTCTTAACATCATGATATATCAAAGCAGTAAATCGATTTGAAGGTCTTAAATTTGATATCAATATTTTATTTTGTAAGTTTCTATTGTAATGCAACCCATTAATTTGATGAGTTTTTACAAAAACTAACTGAAATACAACAAAATAAAATGGGTCTTAAAGTCTTTACATAACCATGCTAGAGATTGAATTCAATAAAAGTTGAAAAATGAAAGAATTGTGAGCATCAAAGAATGGGAAGAGAGTCTGAGAGAGAGAGAGAGAGAAAAGGCACCCAAACTTTTGTACACAGTAGAATTCAATTCAATAAAAGTTGAAAATGAAATCATTGTGAACATCAAAGAATAAGAATAATTAAATTCAATAGAAGTTGAAAAATGAAAGAATTGTGAGCATAAAAAATAATAGAGAGAGAGAGAGAGAGAGAGAGAGAGAGAAGCAAACTTGCACAACTCAAACCAAGTCTTAAATTCTATCAAATGAGATCGGTTACATGATTATTATTTTTTTTTCACTCGACTCTATCAACGGCCATTTGGTTAGTCAAATTAAAGAGATTCATATCTCTATTTACTTCACTAGCTCACGTCAATCTAGGACTGCTCCTTCTCCTAACACCTCCATCTACCGTCACTGCATTGCATCTCTTTGCTATTATCTCTGTTGGTCTCTGTTATACATGACCAAACCATCTTAATTTATTCTCTCTCAACTTATCTTCTATTAGTACTACTCATACTCATTTACGAATATACTCTTTCCTAACTTTGTCTTTTCTAGTCTTTCTACTCATTCATCTTAGCATCCTCATCTCAGTAATACTCATTTTATCTACATGTTGTTTCTTACTTGTCCAACATTCCGTCCCATACAATATCGGTGGTCAAATAACTGTTCTATAGAACTTTCCTTTTAATTTAGTGGGTACTTGTTTGTCGCACAGTATCTCGGATGCACTCATCCACTTAATCCACACCGCCTTAATTCTATGGACCACATCTGCTCCAATCTCCCTAACCGTTGTGATAATCGATCTAAAATAATGAAAATGCTCACCCTTAGGTAGTTCTTAGTTCTCAATTTTCACTTCTCCTCTACTTCCATTGTTATAGTTACTAAAATTACACTCCATTTACTCCGTCTTAGTTCTGCTTATCCTAAACCCTTTAGATTCAAGTATTTCTTTCCAAGTCTCCAACTTAGTGTTTACTTCTTCTCTAATCTCATCCACTAACACGATATCATCTGTAAAAAACATATACTGTGATACATTATCTTGAATATTTCTCGTCAACTCATCCATAACTAAAGTAAAAAGCTACGAAGCATGGACACCTCTCTGAGGGCTGCGTATTATTGTCAGACATGTGTTGGACATGGACGCGTGTCCAACATGTAGTAGGTGTCTGATTTTTTTTTTTTGCAGCCGGACATGTAATGGACACGTTTGGGACACCGCAGAGTGAAATTCATAATTTATGAAACTCTGTGGGGTCAATTTGTGAAAAAAAAAACAGATCAATTTGTAACCTATAATAGAACAAAAAGAATAGAAGAGAAAGAGAAAGGCTTGTCGGGCACACCTGGTCGCTTTTCACTGGTCAGCCGGTCAGCCTTCGCTCATCAGAGGTCACTACTCTTACTGTTATCCAAGGTACAACTTCAATCTTCTTCTTCGATCTTCTTTTTCTTCTTCTTTTTTGATTTTCTCTATCGTCGCTCTCTCTCTCTCTCTCTCTCTCTTACACACACACACACACACACACATACACACTCTCTTCTGCTCTGATCTTGAACTTTAATTTATTTATTCTTTTATACGGTGATTGTAAGTAATATCTCTGTCTGTGCCTCTCTCTCTTCTATTTTTTTTTTCTAATTTTATTTTATTTTTTCTTTTCTTTCTCTCTACCTTTGTTATTTGATTATATTCTCTCTCTCTTTTTGTTTTTTTCTGATTAGTTTTGTTAATTTTAATAATATGTGTTTTTTTTTATTTTATAATTTTAATAGTGTAATTTTGTATCTTTTTTATTTTAATTTTATGACATATAATAAATAATTTAATTATATATATTGAACGTGTCCCTTGCATGTCGTTTCCCCTATTTTTTAAAAATTTGCGTGTCCACGTGTTCGTGTCATGTCACGTGTCTGTGTCTGTGTCCGTGCTTCATAGGCAAAAAGACAAAGACTTAAGGTTAATCCTTGATGTAACCCTATAGTAATTGGAAATTCACTTGTCTCTCTAGTAGACGATCTAATAGTAGTCACCACATCTTCATACATGTCCCTAATCATATCAATGTAACCTTTTGTCACCCATTTCTGCTCTAACACCCATTAGATTGTATCCCGAAACACTCTATCATATGCTTTCTCAAGATTGATAAAAACCATATGAATGTCTCTTTTCTTTTCTCTATACTTTTCTATTCCTCTTTTCAAAAGATAGATCGCTTCTATTGTTGATCTACAAGGCATAAACCCAAATTGATTATCTGACATCTCTGTTATATCTCGCAATCGACGTTTCATCACTCTCTCCCATACTTTCATTATATGACACAATAACTTGATTCCTCTATAGTTGTTGCAATTCTTGACATCTCTTTTATTCTTATAGATTGACACTAAAATACTTTTCCTCCACCCTTCTGACATTTTCCTAGTCAACAAAATCTTGCTAAATAACATAGTCAACTAAGCAACCCCCTTCTTACCCAAACATTTTCAAGCTTCAATAAGGATATCATTGGGTCCTAAAACTTTATTCGATTTCATCTTCTTAAGGGCAATCTCTACTTCAAACTTCTTAATCCTGTGCTAGAACATGTAGTCTTAGTTTTCCTTATTACTAGCTACTTCTTCCCTTTTTGACCTTCCTCTATATTCTTCATTTAACAACTTCTCAAAATAGTTATTCCACCTTTCCTTAATCTCTTCATCCTTCACCAACACCTTAGAGTCCTTACTCATAATGCACTTAACCTAATTAAAATCTCTTATTTTCCTCTCTCTTATCTTAACAAGTTTGTATATTATCTTCTCTTCCTCTTTACTATCTAATCTAGTGTATAGGTCATCATAGACTTTCAACTTAGCCTTTCTCACTATTTTTTTGACCTCCTTATTAGTTAATCTGTAACTCTTAAGATTTTTCTCAGTTTTATCCTTCTGTCATTTTTAAAGCACTCTTTTTTCGTTTTTACTACCGCTTGAACCTCCTCCTTCCACCACCAAGTTTCCTTAGAGTTGGGTCCATTTCCTTTCGACTCTCCAAGGACTTCTTTTGAAATTCTCCTCATACAATTGGCCATCAAGTTCCACATAGTGTTATTATCATCTTTCAAGTCTCAAGTACTTTTATTCATTCTATTCTTAAATATTTATAGTTTATCTCCTATACCTTCCGTATCAATTATATTCTTAAATATTTCTGATGTATCCCTTTTTAAGTCCTACTATCTTGTCAACGCCCACTATCCTTCCTAATTTCATATTGCCCTTTAAAGTATAAATTTAATACCAAAATCCTATACTGAGATGTCAAACTCTCTCCAAGAATCATCTTATAGTCACTATATTTTAGACGATCCACTTTTCTTACTAGAAAGTAATCTATTTGCCTCATAATTGACTCCCTTTTAAAAGATTATCAAATGCTCCTCTCTCTTCTTATACATAGTATTGGCCATCACCAAGTCCGAAGCCAACACAAAATTTAAAATACTCTCTCCAGTCTCATATCTATCACCAAAACCATACCCACCATACACCTTCTCATAACCTAATTTATCTATTTCTACATGGCTGTTGAAATCTCCACTTATAACTAGGTTTTCTCATGCTGGTATCTCCTGTAATATCTCATCCATTTGGTTTCAAAAATCTCTCTTAGTCTGATTATCTAATCCTACTTGGAGGGCGTATGCACTAATAACATTCACTAAATTCTTTCCAATAACTAATTTAATTAACATAATCCTATCATATTTCCTAATGACCGCAACTATATTTTCTACAAAACTCTTGACAACTATTATTCCTATCTCATTCTTGTGTCTATCCTTACCACTATAATATAGTTTAAAATCGGTATCCTCTATTTTCCTTTCTCACCCGTCCACTTAGTTTCTTGTACGCAAACTATACTAACTCTCCTCCTAATCATGACATCTACCAATTCTATAGTCTTACCAGTTAAAGTTCTTACATTCGATGTGGTTATCCTAAACTTATAGTCTTAGACTAGCTTCTTTATCTACACTCGTCCAGAAAAATGTAAAAACCTTTGCCTATTTTTCATCACACCCGGGCGTCGATGTGGTGTCCGTTGCTCACTTTTCGAAACACTCGGAGACAGGTACAATGCGTCACTTAAAGAAAACGACCTAGCATTTAATCGATTCAAAATATGATTCATTTTTATAAGGGATCAGAGTGGCTAGAGGTCAATAATTGGTCACCAATTCATGAGGCACTTGTAAAGCTAAAAGCATCTCCAATGGGTAGTGTCAAAATGGCAATGGCAAAACCCGATTTTGGCATGATACAATGCCATAATTTGACACTATTGCTTAAATGGTGCAAATTGTCCTTTATTCTATTGATTTTCACCTAGTCATATAAATGTCATTTGCGGATCCCTATCATGAGATATATAAAGAACAACTCTTGTCAAATTTTGACATTAATTTGGCATGGAAGATAGCACACCATTGGAGATGAACTGAAAAAGTTGTTGGCAAATTTCTATGAGTATTTGTAGCCCTAAAAATCTACAGACGTGGATTTTTTTTTGCCGGCTTGGTTCATAATTCAAAAAAGGGTTTTATGAATGGCTGGCTAAAGCAGTGGTCTGAAATGTATGCCGCTAAAATGAATTGTTTTAATATGAGAACAGTATTTAGAGGTTTTTCAGACACGTAAAATGTACTGGTTCCTGGTCCAGACAGTCCAAGTCCAATCTAGTTTTCAAAACATTTATTTAAACTATTTGACTTTAAATTTTCAACTATTATTAAGTATATTACATCTTTTGATAAGTTTGCTAGCATTGTTGAATTCATGCATCTTGCACCATGCCCAGTAGAGATAACTACTTGGGTTCATCTACCAGCTTTATTTCTCTTATATTATTGTAAATTTCATCTTTTTTACTTTTTAAATTTCTCTTATTCATGCATCTTGCACCATGCCCATTAGTTTTATGACATCTGCTGCATTTTTAATTTTTTGTTTGGATAAGTATGACCATTGCTTTGGGGAGATTCCTTGTTATCATTATATCAATATATACATATATATCACTCATTTTATTTCCTGAAGTGGGGTTTGATCAGGTTTGGCCCAGTTTTTTGTCGTCTTGTCGTTTTCCTAGATAGTGGATTGTTTAACAATACTCCTGTTTGGAAATAGGCTATTTTAATTGGCTATTTGACTTTTTGACTATTTGAATCTGACTAAAAAAGTTATGTTTGGGATGATGATTGTTTTTTTTTATAACTAATTTGATGGTTGTAAGAGAAAAAGTGAAATGATTATGGTTTGGATGTGACATTTTGTCTTATTAACTATTTTATCCTATTTTATCTTTATCGACTATTTTAGCCAAATAACCTCTGGTGTATATATATATATATCCTAAAACTAGCAACTGCATTGTTGTCCATGTTGAATTAGCGATCTTGTCAAAGTTGGGTTCAATTTCATGCCATTATTAAGTGATATTGCATAGATTTCCTGGTTAATGGGAGTTCGGTAAAAAGCTTTGTTTATCTCATAGCATATGAAGTGTTTACATATTTTAGTTTTTAAAGCAATGCAATCTCGACACACAAGTTACCCCATCTTTTGCTATTTTCAAACTTTATGATTGTAAGCTTCAACATGTTTTAGTTTCTAGAGCAATGCAATCTTGACATGCAGTTACCCCTAGCTTTTTGCTATTTTCAAACTACAGGATTGTACTGTTTCTTAATTTTCCTAATCAAGTTGTCGAGTTAATTTGGCATTAGGAAACATTGCCACGTCTACACATTAATGGTCTATCAATGTTTAATTAAGAGTACTATTTTAGTTTTGCACTATCTGTAAAGTATTATTTTAGTTTGTCCTTGCCTCTTATATCAATCTTTTTTGTAATTTATGATTTAAGGGGAACCACTCTAGGAGATGGATGTCCTTTTTCGTCTTAGTAAAATGGCCCTAAACTAGTGGAGTGCGATTAGTGTGTCATTTTATATTATTTTGCTCCTCACAGGCATTGATTAAAGTAATTACTTTGATTTAAGATGAAATCCAGTGGTGGTGATTAATTAATTGACCAACTTGCTTTACACTCACATGTGTACAACTTCACATATATTATGCACTTTTTTTATATAAAGTTTTGATCAATCCATTACAATTTGTCTCCTATATAGTACTATTTATTTGCTTATTCTCTTTGTGTAGCAAATTTTATTGTGTTACATTATCTTATTAGTGATTTACCAATATGTGCACTACAGTTAGTTTTTGCTGTTCAGTTGTGATTGGCTGTTTTGAGATCTTAAGGAATCTGACCATAAATTAGTGATAATACACAATTATCGATAATTCTAGTTACTTCGCATTCAAATTTTTTTTTGCATTAAGAATGAAATGTGCTTTAATCTTCACCGGGCCCAATGACTTCGTACTATGTAAGTGAACCAGCAAATCAGCTTCAAGATTCATGGAGGTCACATTAAATTTGATGTTTTTAGAATAATATATCTGATCACCTCTTTAGTCTCAATAATAAAGCAGATATACCGACATGTGTCTACCTGGATATGGGTCCTAATTCACTAAAAAAATTTGCACTTCCGAAAATCATTTTGTTTTTGTGTATCTAATAATGAAAATTTTATTGCTATATTATTATTGTGTAGTTGACATTATACTATTATAGTAACCCTTTTTTGTGAAGATTTCTATAAATAGGCACTTAGCTCTTGGTTTCTCTTGCCTCATTGTGGTGTTTCTTCTAGTATCCCGACTTTAAAAACTAGAGTGATCATGATGTTTGTTATCCTTTTCTTTCTAGTTTCAGTAACCCATGTGTCAGCACTCGAAGTCTGCCCAAAATGTGGCAGAATGGACGTTCCGTACCCCCTTAGCACCAATGACGACTGTGGAAACCCTAAGTATAGAGTCTACTGCAACAATGACAATCTAGAGTTCTTGTCAGCTACTGGATTTTACTATAAAGTCCTCAGCACAAACCCTAGTTCTTATAAGCTTATTATAAGCCCACCCTACATACTAAAAAACACGTGTCAATCTTCTGATCTCGCCTTGGGCGGATTGATGATCGATGAGAACTCTCCTTTCAACATATCTACACATAACACCGTCATGTTATTGAATTGCTCAGAGAATATTCTTCTCTCTCCATTGAATTGTTCCTCGAACAGTCTGTGCCGACAATTTGAGCAGAGAGTTGTGGAGGGAAGTGGGTGTAGGAATACCCTATGCTGCACTTTCTTGAAAGATGCATCAATGACTTCTCATAGAATTAGGGTTAGGGTTGGTGGTTGCACTGCTTATACTTCCGTGGTTGATATAAAGCCGGGAGATCCAGCTGAATGGTGGAACTTTGGCGTCGAGCTTCAATGGCTGCCCCCTAATTGAGTTGTTGCTTGTTGGGATGGTGACCGGTCATTGTGATGATGTCGGATCAAAAAGGTCTTTGTATTATTGCGTGTTTTTGTTTTTGAGTTGCTTTGTTATGGTCATGTATGGTGGCTCTTATTTTGATATGAACCCTAGTCAATAAATGGTTGTTCAAAATTTTAGGTCATAAGATATCCATTCTAGCTATATCTTTGTATTGTTGCATGTTTTTGTTTTTGTTGCTTGTTTTTCGAGTTGCTTGATATGGTCATGTATGGTGGTTCGTATTTTGATATGAACCCTAGTTAATAGATGGTTGTGCTTAAAAATATTTGCTCATAAAGCTACTCACTCTAGTTAGGGCTTCTTAAGGTATGCTCTTAGAATACTTATATGTTAAGAAGATTTTAAAAGTTGGTATACTTTTTTGTTACATGCACTTTAATGCAGAATGCGCAACAATCTATGTTTGGATCTTAGATTTGTATGGAAAAAAGAAAAGAAAAAAAAAATTGAGAAAAAAAAGGTAATAGATGCTAAATTTATTTATTTATCTTGGTTGGATTAGAAAAATGAGAAGAAAATAAATAATTATTTATCAAAAAATGTATTTTAAAAAAAAATATTCATAAAAACAGAAAACAAATAAATAATTTTATTTTTATTTCTCTTAACAAATCTAATACCCAAAAACATTAGTCTTAATTGAAACATATGAAGATTAGTAAGTAATTATATATATATATATATATTAAGCAATAGTGGTGAATCACATAATCTTTTGATGAGTAGGTTAAAATTAGAACAAATTAACCTCATCCAAGAGGGTTGACTTAGTAGATAAGGTGCTTGAATATATGTTGCACAACGCATCATTCGCTAGGTCAACTTTCTAATTTGTATTTGGATATTGAATTTATGAAGGAAAAAAAGAAAAGAAGGGATTTGTGAGAAAAGTCCACCTTCTATTTCATTTACAAATCCCTTTTATTTTTCCTGGCTTTTATAAATCCTTACATAAATTTAAGATCTAAACATATATTTTAAGTCACATTTGATTGTCAAATTATGTTGGTTGAAGTTATGAATAGTGAGATTGAGTGAATGAATTATTGGTATGATGGTGTACTAGATTGGCGATGTAAGTTAAATTGCGTTTATTTGTGTATGAAAATGGTAGTATTAATTAGTTGAGATTAAATCTACAAAATTATGAAAAAATTCTCATGATATAAAAGATAATTTTGTTATTTTGGTTAGGTAGGGGCAAAATGGGATTGCAAATCCTGCGAATGTTAATCAATGAATGTTATTATTAGCATTTCATTTTTTCCTTTAGACCGCTTACTTCTTTCATTTTTTTAAATTACAATTTTAACCCAACACAAAATTTCAATTTTATCCCTATCATACCATCTCTAATCTCCCAAACCCATATCTAAACCCTAACCATCCCAAACTAATCACTACCAACTCCGATACACTTTCCCTCACTATTCACAGCACCGGCAACCCACCTTTAAATTGAGAGATTAAAAATGACTTTTCTTTTTTAAAAAAAAGAAAAAATATTATATTATTTCAGAATAATTATATAATATTGTCTTATATAATATTTTCAGTAAATGAAAAAACACTATAATTTTGTCTCCTAACGTTTTAATGAAATATTTCGTTATGTTATTAGTTTCAAGCAACATACGCTATAGTCTCGTGGTATTACGATATTACTAAATAATTATAAATTACTTTTTTTAATATATATATATATATATATATAAAGAAGCAGTTGAGTATGCTAGTTCAATTGAAAGTTAGACATTAAAATTATATTTAGATCATGAATTTACATAAAAACTTGAAAAGAAAAAAAAAAATAGAGAAAAAACAATTATATTTCATTAAATCCACGATCAAAACGCTGCGTAAATCAGCCTTTTATGTCTGCCAAATCCACAAACTAACAAGGTGAGCTCATTCCATTTTTTTTTTGGCCATCTCTTTTCTAGATGATGCGGCTCCTTCCACTTTAATAATACTAATCAACTTGTTTGGTTCTAGTTTCTAAAAAATACTTTCAAAAAAAGAGAATTTTTTTTAGAATCTCTGGTATTCAGATTTTATAGTATAAAAAACATCTACTATTTTAATAATATCTAAGGTCCTTCAAATTGATTTAGAGAAAATTCGATTCAGAGAATTTCTCTAAGCTCCACAGAAAAATTTTGGGAAGAATTTTTTTAGATTTTCTAGAGAAATTTACTTCAACTAAGAGAAATTCTCTCAAACCCAGAGAAATTCCATTTTTTGTAATTTCCAATGGCAGGTCTCTACTTATTCTCAAACCCACTTCATCTTCTTCATCATCTTCATCACAGAGCTTCACTTTGAGTTTCATTTTCATCCTCACAGTGATTCTCCTTGAGACAGATCAGGGACCCAAAGTAGACGGAGCGACGGTGTAGGAGAGGACAGCCAACGAGAGTGGAACGCCGTAGATGGAAGGGCGACGACGATGCAACTGCAGTTGACGGGGCAACAACAGCGAAAAAGAGAGAGAAATGAGGGTGGTGCGACAAGGTGGTAAGGGGTTGCAAGTTGTGACGGTGGCAGCAATGTAGCAGCGAGGCGAGACGGGACACAGGTAGAGCAACAACGCTCCAGTGATAGCAGCAGGGACGTCGACGGTGATCAACAAGGAGTAGTCCGTGGGTGTGACAAAGTAAGTGAGAGTAAGAGTGGAGAAAAGATTGCGACGCTGGCAGCAACACAGCAAGGGGCCGAGAACAGAGGACAAACGATGGTAGTGTAGGCAAAGGAAGGAAAGATTGGGTTGCAGTATGGCATGTACTGGAAAAGGAGAGAAAGGGGATTTTTTTGAATTAAGATAGTCAAATTTCTCTGTGACATATGAGTATGGAGTTGAGGGACTTTAGACATCACAAAATAATATTGTGAACCTCTTCTATTACTAAAAATAAGAGAAGAACCTTATACTAATTTTTCCTTTAAAAAATTCTACTTTTTTATTTTCCATAGTTTTTTGTTTTCAATGAATTTTTTTAATATTTTAAACAATTTTTTTTAAAAATTTTTTTAGACACACCTAACATAAATACGCTTTTTAAAAAAAAATTCACTAAATATCAAAAATACAAAAAAAAAAAAAAAATTCAATACATTTTTCATATTTTTGTGTACTTATTAAATTTTAAAATATTTTTTCACAAATATTTTACTATTTAGATACATCTAAATAAAATGTATCCAAAAAAATAAAAATAAAAATTATTTAAAATTTTAAAAATATTCACTAAAAACACGAAAAATAAAAATAAAAACTCAATTTCTAGAAAACTGAAACCAAACATACTAAATAATAATTAAATGTTCCCCCAAAAAAAAAAAAAAGACGGTATAATAGATAACAAGAAATGCCACAAATATATTTAAAAATTAAACAAAGATCACATGGGAAGAGGAGATTACAATTTGAAATTCAGTGGACAACGCACAATATACCAAGCGAATATTCCCCCCACAAGTGAGGCTTACCCAAGAAAAGGCCACTACTGTCTACCACTGTCAATTTACAAGTCCTGTTTTGCCACTCCATATATACACTAGTCCAGTGAGGCTTACCCAAGAAAAGGCCACTACTCCCAACCACTGTCAATTTACAAAGTCTTGTTTTGCCACTTCTTCATATATACTCTAGTCCATTTATGCAGTGGCATAATAATTCACCAAATTTCAAATCCTTTTGTATACTTTTGATCTAAACAAAGAATTTGAAATACACCCAAGTATTTCAAATCCAAATCCAAGTCCATATATCCAAACACAACCTTGAGCAAGCAAATGATTGGATATAGCAAAGAAATTGTAGTCATATATGATTGGATATAGAAAACAAATGCATAGTCATGTATGATTGGACATGGCAAAGAAATTGCACCATAAACTCATATCAAATAAAAGTAGTATTTTCAAGTAACACAAATTTGAAATAGTGAAGGGGAAGGTTCTTGCCTATAACCAAAATTTTGTGTACACTGTACCTACTTAATTTTACTTCGTGGGTGTTTGGGAAGTGAGTTTTTATGTAAATTTTAATAGATGTAAGTTTTTATGAGATAAAAAATTTTTAGTGTTTGGGAAGATAGTTGAGTTTTTATGTGGTTGGATGTGATGTTTGTGAGAGAAAAAGTGAAATGATTATGGAGTTGGATGTGATATTTTGTTTGGATGTGTTTTTTTTGGTTTTGCAAAATTTTTGTCTTTTAGTGATTTTTATGAGATAAAAAATTTGGGATGTTGCTTCCCAAACACCACCGCCGCAACAGATTTTGGTGAACTATATTGAATTTTGAAAAAAAAATATAATAAATCTCATGAGTTTATCATAATTACATTGACCTCCTTTTTAGTAAGGCTAACGCAATCAGAACTAATACAGGTGGTATACACTAAAATATATATGTCGATGTAAAAGAGATGACTATGACAAATGAAGATCAATGATATGGGACTAGAAGTTATATGAGTATGAATTAGAATCTTAAAGCAGCAGAGTGTAATTATGGCAGATTTGGGAAACTTTTTTTGCCAAACCTCAAGGGAGGTTAGTATAATTTCACCTAAAAAAAAAAGTACAATAACAAAATATAAACATGTCCACACCTTATTTCTGTCCAGTGTACTTGCCCTTATTTTTGGAAATTGGGAGGCACGATAATGGGTAGTAAAACCAAAGACAAAAGATTTCATTTAGAAACAATCATTTTTACTTGCATATTCAAACTGTTAGCAATCAGACTATCACAATCATATGTATCAGATAGCATGTTTGTTCTGTGTCAGAAAGTCCAACAGCCGAGCACAAACCAGAATCAACACACTTTTACAAATCTTAAAAACACCTAACCTTCCGAATCTCATACTACATTTCTTACACACATCTATAACAATGACCGCCGCAAAAGAAAAAACAAGCATGCTCACACTGCCAGAAAAAAATGAATATTAATATTTACTGGTTTACCAGATTATGCGGTCACCGTTGGTCTAATGGCCCTCTTTCCTTCCATTGCATCTTTCTTTTTCCGACAGTTTGCGCAGAGGAAGGGGCCTTCCCATGGCTTTGACGCAGGTGAGAAATAGGGTCCAGAGTTAACAGATAAACCATCACTTGGGGTTTGATCTGCTTGGCAAATTGCACATCTGAGGAGTCCAGAGTTCGAGTTCAAAGGACAATTCTTACCCAGCCTGCATTTCCAGAGAGGATGGTCATAAATACAAAACAGCCCAAGATGACAAAACCTCGGAGCCCTCTTTCCTTCATAGGGATCAGAAGTCGTGTAATCTATGTCAAGAATAGAGTGGCTAACAGAACATTTCAAGAGCAGGCAATAAAATCAGCATTAATTGGCACAACAAAGACTATTTGTTGAGAAAAAGCCAAATACTAGCGATCATACACAGGAAGGGCTAATTGAACAACGATAACAGTAGGACTGCAATGAAGGAATCTCTTAAATTTCTGTTTATTCCTGCTTACTTGTCTAACTGATATCCATCTCCACATTATTATATATTAAAGTATTGTTCACTCAGAATGGTTTTCGAGATCCCGGCATACAAGGGACTAAAAACAAGATTTTGAAAATATTCTCTTAAACCTAGTTGATTCGAATATAAATTTGAATAAAAGACGATCCAATACACAACTTCTGCTAAAGCAGGGACTGGGAAGGGCAGGGTGTACACAGCCTTACCCCCCTTTTTTGAGACGTTTTTGTCACTCGAACACATGTCACTAGGAATGTTAACAATTACCATAGTTAATGAATTGATAAATTTTTAATTTGTGAACTTCTTGGGCCTCAGGTCTATTCTCTTGGATAGTTCTGATATAGTTGCCAGAAAGGTGAATTTTTTTTTGTTCTTAGAAAAGCAATGGACTAAATCTCCACCCATCCTGTCACCCATGTTTACATTGCAAGGTGGACACCTCTTTGTCACATCACTAGAATTCCAAGAGCAAGAGGATTTGGCAAGTTAGATGACAGCCTCTAATCAGTCAACCATCAGGAAAGAAAGGAACAAATAATATCTAATTATGCAGAATTGGTAAAGGAGCAAAATGTCTCCAGATTCACCTGCCCCTTGGAAGATCCTTTATGTCATGCATGGAGGCCTTAGTTTGAGACTTCAAGAAGTTCCGTTATGATGACAAATTTTAGGATAATCCAAACCATAAGAAAATGTGGGGCTATCAAGAGTATAGGGTTCATCACAAAGATTCTGATCTCCAAGAAAGGAGGAATCTACCATCACAAGTTAATAAGGAAAGAAGTCCATTAAAATGTTTACCTTTAAAAAGAATGCTTTGAATATCTCTAAAAACATGGTTACAACTTCTTACAAATTCCTGAATTGGTTAACTTGAGTCTCCGTCCAAAAATGAAGGGAACAACTTACGAATATCCATTGAAGTGTATTTTTAACATCAGTTTGATTTTTTTGTATTGCAAGTGTAGTATTCTCCCCACTTTTTGTGACTTCCCAGATCAGCTAATCCAAAACCTACCTTCCATCTAGTCTTGAAAGAAAACTAACCAAACATACTGAGATATATACATGTCTGCTCTCCACATCTCTTCCTCATTCTCCATCTCCACTTCTAGTAAACTCTCATTTCTAATACCAAAAGAGAAGGAAAGAAACAACAGCTACCAAATATTAACACAACTGTGAGTGAAGTTCAATCATAGTCTCTGCTTTTCGCAATGACATTAATTTATTAGATTAGTGTAGTGTATCAAATCAGGTAGAAAGCACGTTGACATATCACGTGTTCAAATTCTGGCATACACGTACAAAGGCACAATTAGAAGAAGTCAAACCTCTATCTCCACTTGTAGCTATAAAAACAGTAAGACTTTATTCCATTTCTCTTTTCAAGCTTTAACCATTAAACGTAACAGCAAGATATCAGAGAGTGAACCTAAACCTCAACACAGAGTATGTGAGACACCAAACCACCAGGCAATATAGGATGAAGAAAAAGATTTTAGTCCTGAAAATCTTCCAGACTAGTAATGTTAAGAGTTGGTTGTCTTTTTCCAAGGTGAGTTATGGTGACATACCTTTCCGTAAGCATTGCAGAACCCTCCTCAAACAATTCCTCCACAACCCCAACGGCAGAAAGTTTCGTTGCTTTGTTAACAGAAGTTTGAAATCTCTTTCCAAAGATGAATGAACCGAGAAGATTTTGTTTCTTCCTTGGTGTCGGTGGCAAAATTGGTTGGTCAAAAGGGATAATATCAACAACAAGGCAAGTTGTATCATCCTTCAGGCCTCTTGACCTGAGAGCCTCCTAAACAATAAAACAGGCAAGAATTAATACAGAAATAGTAAAATTGGAAGCATAAAAATGCAGACAAGAATAATGCTCATGTTAGGCATCACCTTAACAACCAGCTTTGCAGCGATTTCTGCAGGTAAACCCCTGCAGGATTGTGCTGCCATATCAGATGATAAGGCATCCCAGATACCATCAGATGCAATTATAAGCCTTCCTCCAGCGTTTGAAAGCTAGATGACCAATAAAAAATATTGTGAACTTCGGATTCTATTACCATAAAAGTCAAGAAACCATCATCAAGAGGACCAGATTTACACACCTTCACTTGCTTAACATGAGGTATAGGGACAATAAACTCCCCCACGTCTGTGTCACCAATTGACCTAGAAAGGCACAATCCACCAGGCCAACATCGAAGAGGACCAACCTACGAACCAAACAAATAATCAGAAAAGTTCACATTTAGACTTCTTGACCTAGTATTACCATGAGGAAACAACAGATTTATTTATTTATTATTGTTTCACCTCATTGCCTCCAAAAACATTGAGCCGTCCTACTTCACCCCCACTGGCAGTGACACGCTCCCTCTCTTCTGCATTATCTTCCAGCCTATGGTCAATTGTCAACAGAGAAACCACACCCCCTTGTGTGTCCAATATGCATCGAGAATCCCCAACAGATGCAACAGTCACAGTCCACCCATCAATTACAACAAATGTAACTGTCGTCCCAGACGTCTCTCCTATCATCAATATCAAACAGTAAAGATAAAAAAATCACAAAACAAGATCCCAATCCCAAAACAGAGCACATAAATTGGTATAATGGAAGTGGATTCATACCTTTCTGCTGAAACTCTATGTCAGTTTTCACAAAACCCGCGACTAATGCACGGGGAAGGGCTTGAAGCCACTCTTCCCTACCAATGCCTTGAGGAATCGCACTCAAAACATTATTCAATAGATTCTCCTTTGCAAATATAGCAGCTGATATACCATTATGCCCATCAAAAATCTACAAAATGAGACCCAAATTTAGAATTCTGTTGTCTAAGATAACCAATGTGGCTATCACAAATTCGATAAATTTTCAAACAAACTAGTAAAAATCAAGCAACTACCGCAAAAACCAAAAATGGCGTTGAGGGATTGCCAGGAATCCTCTGGCAGTCAGGTTTGATCAGAAAATAATCCTCCCCTTTCTTGGCCAGAGCAGCCTGCCCATACTTAATTGTGGGTTTCTCAGCCTTCTCAGTCCTGAGCTCGCGACCAAGCAGGGTCCCGAGAGGAACAAGAGGTGGATTCGACTTCATCCTCAAAACTTCCGCAAGGTTTCAATTTAATCTACGTTTCAACATTCCCAAGGCCTTCATTTCTAAACCCTAATTCACAAAATTCAAACAAGAAAAAGTTCTTCATACCATTCAATCAGTTGATCTAAAACACTTCTCTACCCAATTCACAGCACAATACAACAAATTAAAGCATACATTCAACAAGAACCAAAAGAACTTTCAAAATGTGAGTATATTTCTTGAACAAACACATATATATACATTACAAATTATACATACATATGTATCTCCATGTGTAGTGAAGAAGTTGATAGAGTTAGAAACCCCAGACTTACAGTGGAGACAATTAATGACATTGATGGATCGAGCAGAGAGGAATGGGCATTGATTGGAGCTCAAAACTCGGATGTGGATCGTTCACTTCTGGCTATGAGCTGAGCTCGATCGGATTCTGAAAAACCTAGAGAGAGAGAGAGAGAGAGAGAGAGAGAATGTGATTTGATTGGGAGAAAAATCTAGAGAGAGAAAGGTGGGGAGAGAAAACCGGGTTTTCGGGTCCGATATATTTTATGTCCCACATTTCGTCGTAATCGAGGGAGCTCCCCTTTCCGTTCAAAAAAAGAAAAAAAAAAGAAAAAAGGGGGGCTTCTCATTAAAAACTTCGCTTTACAACCATTATTTAATTAAATATATTTATTTTGAAATTTTTAGAATTAATTTTTATTTATTTAAATGTTGATATTGTTTGAAAGATGTTGGATTTTTATCACACTTGCCTATTTTGGGGTCCAAATAAAAAAAAATTATTTTATTTAGAACATTCTAGTATATGTTATTTATTTGATACAATACAAATATATATATATATATGATGCTTCACTTTTATTTTTCCTTATGATTTGTGATTTGAGCATATAAATTCTCATCAATTTTATTTTTAGGTCTGATAAATAACTCTTCTTTTTTTTTTTTCTTTTTCTTTTTATAGTTTTGCCTATAACTAAAGGGTCCTGTTATGGTGTGCAACTTACGCCTTACACTTACGCCTTTCTGTTTTCCGTCCTGTTTTATGTTTGTACCTACCACTTACACTTTTTGTGTAAGTGGCATATGGTGTGCAACCTTGAAGGTTGCACACTTAAGAAAAGTCTATAACTAAAAGTCTTTACTTAATAATATCATTAGTAATCTTAAAAATTTAAAAAACTTTCTCAAATATAAAATCATAAATAATTCTCTAACTCGTCTAATCATTGAGTCATTTTTTTGAACAAGTAAGACTTTTTAACAAAATAATACTTATAAGTGCAAAAGGTTTTGGTGGGTTAGCTGACAAAAATTAGTTGCTACATACAAATTACTTGTCAATGTAGATGAAGTAAACCATATTTTTCTCAATTTTTTAATGAAATAAACAAACGGAAGAAAATACAAAGAAACAAGAAACCTACAAGAAGCCAAAAACATCGTTTACTTTTGTTTGATTTGTGTATGTTTCACACAAAGCTCTTGCATCAAATAAATAAATAAACAAAAGTGATTGGTAGCTCGAAAGAGAGGCCCCCGAAATCAAAACGACGTCGTTTTTGTCGTTTTGATTTTTTTTTTTTTTTTTTTTCAGAAGAAGAAAATCAGAAAAAGAAGAAAGAAGAAGAAGAACTGGAGGGGCCATCAACCATTCATCTTCATCATCAACCATTTCAGAGCCAGAAAAAAAAAAACAAAACAAAATCGGGCTGGGGCGGAGGCGCGGCAATCGGCGACGGAGGCAGAGGCGGAGGCGGGGCGATCTGCGACGAGCTGCGACGATCGGACGAGCTGCGATGATCGGCCGGGCTATCGACAGAGGCGGAGCGGCCTCTCTCTCTCTCTCCATTTCCCCTCCATTCCCTCTTTCCCTCCTCTTTCTCTTCTCCTCTCTTCTTCTCTCCCCTCTCTGTTTCCCTCTCTCCTCTCCTCTCTCTTTCTCCCTAAAAAAAAACGGGGGATTCAGGGAATGATTTTTCGGGGAAAAAATCATTTTTCATAAACAAATTTCAAAACATCATTATTGGACATGTTCACTATTGCAAGAATTTAGCATTCATCCCTCCAAAAAAATTGCATCAATTATGGACATTACATGAAGAAAGTTCTATACAAATTAATATATCATATAATTTGTTCTTATTAATTGATGAGTAATGAATTTTTTTATAAAAAAAAAGTTAAAATTTAAAACAAAACTCATTTTAATAATACGATAGATCCATGCTAATAATTGTTGGCACTAAAATTTATTTTCTCTATCAAATAAGCATAACAAATACAGAGAGTTGATCCAGTGGATACTAGGAGTAAAGATCACGAATTTACAGTGGGAGATGGATCCCAAAATGTACATCAAGTGGCAGAAGTGTAACAATTAAAGGAGCAGATGTAGCAATTGCAGTTTTTCCTGTCGATTTATCTAGTAATGCAGTAGGATGTGGCCAAATGTGGCCCAGGTGTCAAGCCATGAAGATAGGCACGCAAGGGATGCATGATACGTGTCTTATTTGCAAGAGAAAGAGAATGTTGTAGTAGAGAAGCAGTTACCAACGGTTATGAAGATCATGGGCAGTTATACAGGAAGTGGAGGTAACTTGTTCCAGGATGGGACACGTGACAGCAAAGAAGTAGCAAGACCAGCAGCACAAAGGCTGGAAATTTGAAAAAAAGAGGATCTTCAATCAAATTCATAACCTATGTGGAGTTAGGAGTAATTTAACTTAGTTAGCAATAGCTTCTGTACTTAGGAATAGTCTGTTTGTAATTCAGCCTCTATGGCTAAGTTTTCCTCTATCGATTGTTATGTTCATTAAACTTGAAATTTAATTCTTATAATTAAGTGGCAAGTTTACTTGTTCTTCAATTGATTTTCAGCCTATTCATACTTGTTTCTTCGCATTACAACCTCCAAAGAAATCCTTGAATCTGTTAAGGCATTAGGACGTTCAAACCACAATTGTTTGTTATGTTGTTGTTTGTGAAATTTTGGTTCTTTTATTGAATCTCCTTTGTCAATTTCACACAAACCAGATTTTTGCTAACATATTTTGGCACGCCCAGTGAGACCTGTCTAATTTGAAGCGATGGCTAGGAAGAAACAACACGAAGTCTTTGAAGACCCTGAGAAAAGAGTTGAAGATGGAGAAAAGTTGGATGGCGAACTTAAAGGAGTGTAGGACAACCTAGGTGATGGCCATTTAGTGGCCAGACAGGAAATAGGCCAAGGAAATGGCCAAAATGTGGCCAAAGCTGGCCAGTTTAGTTGTCCTCCTATTGATCCAAGAAAAGCTCTTTTACTGCATACTCAGCAAACAATTGGTTCTATGCCTGCATATGAGAACCAAGTGATGATAGATGACTTGCTAGCTTTGTTTGAGAAAGCCAACATCAAGCCCAGCCAACCAAGAAGGGTTGGGGATGAGACTCAGGTAAATATAACACAATTCATACCTCCTGTAGCCCCTCAACAGCATGAAAGTGTAAATGAACTTGTGTCATTTTATAGACCTTCCATACTCCAAGAAAGATATGAGGAGGGAATGACCACAAATCCTATGTTTGAGAGGGAAAACCCCACAAACCCAATGTTTAATCACAACTTAAATAATATGGGAATGAGACCAATGGGGCAATCAAGGCCACAAATGTATGGTACTCATGCATTTGATGGGCTTGTAGCACGTTATCAGGCTATGGCAGAACAAAGAAATAGGCCAATTAATCAAATAAGGCCTCAGAATATACGAGACCATGCCATGTAGCAACCATATTATGAACCTAACATGATGCATCTAAGGCCGAGAGGGCTTGATCCCCCTTTTCCTTACTTCCAACTAGAAATCCAATGAGGAGGACAGCAACAACAATACTTAGACCCCCAGATTAATAATAGGCAGCAAATAATGAACACCATACAAGAAATGTATAGCCCAGGCCTAAGAAGGCCAGATAGGCCAATGTTTAGGAGTCCTTACCTTCCATGGGTAGAAACAACCCCCATTCCAAGAAATTATAGGATTCCTGAGTTTACTTTATTTATAGGGGAAGAGAGATAATCAACCATAGAGCATGGAGGCAGGTTCATACTCTAGTGTGGAGAACTTGGCTATGATGACAATTTAAAATTAAAACTCTTTCTTCATTCTTTGTCGAAAGTGACATTTACATGGTTTATTAACTTGGCAGGAAGTAGAGAGTTAGTTTCATGCCCAATTCTTTAGAACTGAGCCTGAAGTGACAATGGCGGATTTGTCAAAATTTAAATAAAGGCAAGGAGAAAGTATAGAACAGTACATCGACAGGTTTAAGAAATCAAAAAGCAGATGTCATGTGTACATGCCTAAAATAGAAGTTATAAGACTAGCCTAGAATGGTTTAGACTTTGAACTTAGAAAAAAATTTGAAGGTACGATGTTTAGAGACCTATTTGAATTGTGTTCAAGGGCAACTAGTTATAAGGCCGTTCTTAGAGAAGAACAGTAAAGAAATGCAGCCTCATTAGAGACTTATTACCAAGAGGTTGAGTTTGACATGGATATCGACATAGATGTGGCTCAAGTAATAGGTAAAAAACCTGTGGTTTGTAAAACACTAAGGAAAGCTGATAAACCTGTGAGCATGCCAGCAACACAACCAACCAAAAAGAATGTGTTTGTGTCACATAGGCAGTACTCTTTTGATTTATCAAAAGCAGATGCATTATTTGACGAGTTTGTTAGCAAACAAGTTTTTAACTTTGACTCCTGACCACAACATTCCCAAAGAAAGGAACAGGGTTGGCAAAGAGTATTGTAAATGGCATAATGCTTTCAAACATTCCACTAATAATTGTGTTACATTTCGAAATTGTGTGCAGGACTTAATTCAAAAAGGAATGTTGAGATATGCTGAAAAAGATAAAGGGCTAATGGTAGTCGACAGTGACCCATTCCCAAACATGGTAGAGATTAACATGGTATCAACTAACTTCCAGTCAATTGATCAAAAGAAAAAGGACAAAAATCCTAGAGTTCTCTTGGTAGAATTAAAGAAGCTCCACAAAGAGAGGATGAAGAAGATAGCAAAAGGGAAAAAAGTTCAGGAAGAACCTGGTGAGAGGTTCATTTGTTTCAGATGTGGTACTAAGAAAGAAAAAGCCAAGGCCATTGTGATTGATAGAATTTAGAAAATTGGAAAGAATGTTGGCTTGAGGTTTAACACTATGGGTAGTGGTGATCTGCAGATTTTTGAAAATGATTGCTTGTTCTATGATGGAACAGACCCAGAGATATTTGGTCCTGCAGAGAATTATGGTAAGGATGATGCTCCATTCTTGTTCCAAGGAGCTCCTATTCATCCATATTTTGGTGGATTAAGTAATGTGAGGGCTATGCTCAAACAACACAAGGGTTTTAAGCCCTATGGAAGTCCAAGGGTTCTGACTAGGCCATACAATGGCCAGCAACAATAGTTTGGTACAACAACAGTTTTTCTTGTCAATTTATCTAGTAATGAAGTAGGATATGGCCAAACGTGGCCCAGGTGTCAAGCCATGAAGATACGCATGCAAGGGATACATGATACGTGTCTTATTTGCAAGAGAAAGAGGATGCTGTAGCAGAGAAGCAGTTACCAATGGTTATGAAGATCATAGGTAGTTATACAGGAAGTAGAGGTAACTTGGTTTAGGATGGGACACGTGGCAGCAGACAAGTAGCAAGACCAGCAGCATAAAGGCTGGAAATTTGAAGAAAAGAGGATCTTTGTCACGACCCAAACCCGCCCCTATGGGTTTAGCACCGTAACCGGCCAGTAATCCGAGATTACCGAAGGCCTGCTTAACAGTAATACAATATAACAGAGTACAGGGGCATGGCGGAAGCCAATACAGTAAATAAACAATGTCCAATGAGCTGTGACAGTCTGTATGCCAAAAAGATTTTTCATACATTCACATATATATATATATATATACAGTACAAAACAGTATGCAGAACAGTTACAAACATTCGGAACAGGGATCGAGTCCCTATTAACCAGTACAGTGCAGACGTTCAGTCTATACAGTTTATACAGTAAACAAAACAGTGCAGGGGAAAACTAAAACACCCCTAAGCCTTAGCTTGGCAGACTCGGAACCTCGCAGTGAGGCACATTGGTTGGCTTGACAAAACTGGGAATCTACCCCGACGCCTCTAGCATTGGTCCGGTGCCTGTACACCTAGATATATATATGAGCAGTGAGCTAAAGCCCAGTGAATAACATAAAGCGTAAAGAGGTTTAGAATGAATGTCCTTACGGTAATGAAAATAGTTCATTTCAATCAGTATAACAGTTGTTCAGTACAGTAAACAGTCATATGTGGTACACCCATTAGCATAATAGTAACAGTAGGTCTTAAAAGACCGAACAGTAATGATGGCCATCAGTCAGTAAACAGTAGTGGTTCCACAAGGAAACCGACAGAGATCTCTGTAACAGTAACAGTTAACAGTAGGTGCTAAGGATGCCACAGTACAGTTCAGAAATAAAGGACATACATTCATTCAGTAATCCATATCAGTTCAGTAAGCAATTCAGTTCAGTATTCAAAAGATAATCATTTTGAACATATCGTTACACAATTGTTACTCACAGAGTTCTGGGCTACAGTGAACTAGAGCGTCTCCTCAGAAAGCCAACCCTACACAGTTTACAGATTGAACACACACTAAGCTACACAGTTGGGAAAGATAATAACTTAATCCCTAATTTGCCTCGGTGTGGTTCTACATCTATATCCTCTTTAAGATGCCTTAAATATGCCCTAGGAATGCCTAGGATGGAAAGAGGATGCAAAGATGCACTGTTGAACACTCCACAAATTTGCTGAAAACAGGGGTCTCGCTCGAGCGAGGCTTTCTTCGCTCGAGCGGACATGCAGACAAAGGAGCTTCGCTCGAGCGTGGATTCCGTCGCTCGAGCGGACTGCGTGCTATAGTAAAAATGCTGGATGCTCCAATTTTACGCTCGATGCTCGCTCGAGCGTGAGACACAGCTCTTCGCTCGAGCGCACGCCTGCGTGCACCAAGATGCTGAGAGCTTGCAATTTACGCTCGAGCCACCATTCCCTCGCTCGAGCGGAGCTCAGAAGAAACGATGGTCGCTCGAGCGTAGAATCCTTCGCTCGAGCGTAGAAGGCAAATTCTGGAATTTCCAGATTTGCCTCCCAAGCTCAAACCAAGCATTCCTAAGCTCAAAATTCGACCTCTTGGGCCCAAATTCTGGAAAACATAAGTAAACTCATAGAATAACAAGTTTCAAAGCTCAATTTGAGAAATCAAGGCCCAGGGTGTATCAATTAAAACCAAATTCAAACCCATTTTCATGAACATGAAGAACATGCAAACATGCATGAATTCAAACCTTTCAAAACTTCCAAAACATGCTCTAATGAGCTCATTCTTCTCAAAACAAGTTGGAAACATGGACTTAAGCTTAATTATGAACATGCATGTGACAATTTGCCATGAAATCAACTTAAAATTCATCATTACACACATGCATGCATGAAATGAGCTACAAAACAACATTTTAAAGCAAATTCATGACTTCGCTCTACAATTGACATGAACCATGCAAGAATTAACTTAAGTACACAATAAAGAAGGTGAATCTCCTTACCTAAGTCTTGTAGTTCAAGCCTAGAAGCTCAATGTGGCAATTCTCTAACCAAATCTCCAAGCCTCCAAGCAAAACAAGAAGAACACAACTCTCTCTCTCTCCCTCTCTCTAAATTCGGCTAAGCTCTCAAAAAGGCTGAGGGAAGGTTTGATCAAGTGTTGTATCTAGTGTAAAGAGCTCACAAAAACAACTCCATGTAGTGGGCCACTAAGTGGCATTATGGTAATTAATGCAATTCATGTAATTTAGCTTATTTTAATCCGATTTAATCGTACCAAATCACATTTTTAATAAATATACCATAAAATCACATAAATTATGATGATCATGAAACACTAAACGATTTCGAATTCGGCCGCCGACAAGGCCTTCAATTAACAGTTTAAACACAGAAAACTGAACAGATAATTAAACGCTCAAACAGATAAGAATGCAATATAACACATATAAACTCAGTCAATTCAGTTCTAGTTTCCAGTCAGTCAATTCAGTATTTTATCCAGCTCAACTATCAGTCATAATCAGTTCAGTTTAACGGTAATCAGGGGTTATTCGGTAAACAGTGGTGAGGGTCATTACAATCTTCGATCAAATTCACAACCTCTGTGGAGTTAGGAGTAATTTAACTTAGTTAGCAATAGCTTCTGTACTTAGGAATAGTCTGCTTGTAATTCAGTCTCTATAGCTAAATTTTCCTCTGTCAATTATTATGTTCATTAAACTTGAAATTTAATTCTTATAATTAAGTAGCAAGTTTACTTGTTCTTCAATTGATTTTCAACCTATTCATACTTGTTTCTTCGCATTACAATCTCCAAAAAAAGTCCTTGAATCTGTCAAGGCATTAGAACGTTCAAACCACAATGTTGTTGTTTGTGAAACTTTGGTTCTTCTATCGAATCTCCTTGGTCAATTTGACACAAACCAGATTTTCGCTAACTTAAAAGAAATATAAAAGATTCATTAATTTATATAGTATTACTTTACTTAAAAAATCAACAACCATTTGATTTTAAGATTTTTTTTTTTTTTAAAAATTTTCTTTTGGGTAACTTCAATTTTAAGATTTGTCAATCCTCATAAAATATCTTCCACTTCCCATGGAATGTGTCTAATAATTAATAGGAAAATACTATAGATTCCAAATTTTTTACCAAATAAATAACCACCAAGTCATCCGTTATTTTAGTAGTAGTTTATTGTTAGATACATGTAAATTATAAGAGTGAGAATCATCTAGAATGATTTTTTATAGAGTGATCTTACAATAATTTTTTAACAATAATGTTTGGTAGCTCGAGAGATGCCCCCCCGAATCCCCCTAATCGTAAAACGACGTCGTTTCGACGTTTGAATTTTTTTTTCCTTCCTTCCTTCCATTTTCCTTCGACTCTGCAGAGGGAGAGAAAGAGAAGAGAGAGGAAGAGGAGAAGAGGGGAAGAGAAGCTCGCCGATTGTCGCCTGTGCCTCTGCCGCCGCCGATCGTCAGCTCGCCGCCGCCGATCGTCGCAGCAGCAGCAGCTCGTCGCCTCCGCCGATCGTCAGCTCGTCGCCTCCGCCCCCTGCCTCCGACTCCAGCCCCATTTGTTGGGCCCCCTCCAGTCCCTCCTCCTCTCTCCCTCCCCTCCCCCTCCCCCTCCCCCTCCTTCTTCTCCCTTCTGATCTGCAAAAAAAAAAAAAATTCAAACGTCGAAACGACGTCGTTTTAAGATTAGGGGGATTCGGGGGGCCAATCTCTCGAGCTACGTAGCCTGACTCATTTTTTAAATGATTGAAATTTAATTCTACTAAAGTTGAGAATATCACTTTTTAACTCTCAAAACTTAATCTTATCACTTTATAACCACTTTATGAAAAATCACTCTAAATGATTTAATTATAAATACTATCCACAAAAGTTTGAACTGTTCCAAAAGGGATTACTAAGTAATACTGCTATTAATACATTAATTTCAAATATATGAATTTTTTTTGTAAAAGATATATTTTCTATTAAAAAATATTTTTTTGTGAAAAAGTGTTAATGACAACCACAATTGGAAAGCTCACGAAACATCAGTCACCATTATAACAAACTGTGACATTACATCAAGCTCTTTTGTTGTTTTCTTTTGGTAGAAGAAAACATTAGCAAACCTAAGTTGACGAAATGTCATTATAATGTCTCTATGTATTCATTAAAGTACTTATCCGAATTGTCACACTTTCACATTATCTTTTGAAAGTTCACCAATTGCAAAAGTTTCTAACTTTTGTATCAATTGATTTTGTAAAGCAAAAAGAAGGAAACAAAATGGAGCAATAGCACAAGAAAGTGTACTTTTAAGTATCTTTTTATTTATTTATTTATTTATTTTTGTTTTTGATAAAAATTATAGAACTTCATAGTATACAAAGAGCATGCTCTAAGTTAAAGGAGATTGGAGAGAGGGATGATGGGTGGGGGTCATCCAGGCGGTGAAAATAGTTGATGGAGAAGAAGGAGTTGGGGGATGTTTAGGGTGGAGAAGATTTTGGGGGTGGGTTGAGCTTTTGTAAGATAAATTAATATTTTGGTTTTTAAAATCTATATAATCTTAGTTCAATTCCTCAAAAATCTAAATAATTTTGCTTTAATCCTCCTTTTATATAATTTCTACGTCTGATTGGCTAGAATGATAAAGAAGGAGAGGGAGGGTTAAAATTTGAGAGATTAGAATGACGTTAAAACTCAAATATTGTGTGAAGAAAAAATTGTAATAAAAAATATAAAATGAGTGAGGATCTCAAAAAATCAAAAGAAAAGAAAAGAAGTAGATTTAGATTGATACTGGCACCACACTTGAGAAGAGCCTTGTTTGGTAGGGCTTATTTTCCAGCAAAAATGAGTGAGACTACTAAAAAGATGAGCACTAATAGCTATAAAGTGGTGTGGGTCCCACATGATGGGATGTTTTGCTCTTGTATTTTTTTTTTTTTTTGAATTTCCACCTCATTAGTGGTCCATTAGTGTTCCCAAATTAGTGGGATGAATCATTGTTGTATTTCCAGCTTATTTCAGCTTTTAGCTTAATTTAAGCTATTTTGATGTGTTTGGTTCAGCTTAACAATACAGATTATAGCTTTTTGTAAGTTAAAAATTAACTTTTTCTTTGAGTGGGGGAGGAGAAGCTTAATTTATAAGTCAAAAATCAGCTTAAGCCCGTAGCTGAGATGTGAGGAATAAAATGACTAAAATGCCCCTCACAATTTCAAATTATTACAAGTGTGCCATATATATAAACCAAAACACACTCATTTTTGTCCCTCACACAAGCCAAAGAGGCGATTTCCGGTGAAGGGGATTTCCGGCGACGGGGTGATTTCTGGTTCTCTCTCTCTCTCTCTCTCTCTCTCTTTTCGTTATCTCTTCTCTCTCTCTTGTGATCTGAAACCCTAACTAGAGGGACAAAACCCTCCCGTCGTAGAGGGGCAAAACTCTCTCTCTCTCTGTCTCTCTGTCTCTCTCTTTCACGAACCAAAAGGGCAAATCCCTAGCTCGCCATCGATGAACCAGAGCTCGCTATCGATGACGTGACGATCGAACGGTGACGAACCAGAGCTCGGGATCGACAACCCTAACCACACCCATCATGATCGATCGCGATCTGAACCAGAGGCAAACCCTAGAGTTGCAGGCGGTGGCTAGGGCTTGCTATTATTGTAAAATGAAGAAAAATAAAAAAGAAAGAAGAGAAAAATAAAATAAATTAAAATTGTTTAATGAATTAAATAATTAAGCCATTAATTGATAATTAATTTTATATTAAGCCATTAATAAAAAATATGAAATAATAATTAAGCCATTAATGAAATAAATTTTATATTAATTGATAGAATTAAATAATTTTAGTATTAATTGATACTAAGTAGCCATTAATTGATAATAAATTAAATTTAAAAAATATTAATAAATATTAATGTATTTATAAACTAAAATGAATATAAAAAAATAATATGTAATGAAATCACAACTTTAATATAAATACATGAATATAATTAATATGTAAGAAGAGAAGAATAAAAAAGAAAAGAAAATAAAATGAAGAAAAAGAAAAGAAAAAGAAAAAAAAATAAGGAAACACGAGAATAAATTGAAGAAATGGAATCACAACTGTTATATTAAAATTAATGAAAACAGAATCATAATTTTAAAAAAAAAATTAAAATTGAAGAAAAAAATGAAATAATTTATATTAAATGAAATAAAAAAATGAATATTATAGCTTCTATTAAATTAATAATTGAAATTAATATAAAGAAAAATAATATGTAATGACATCACAACATTAATATAAATACATGGATATTAATTGTAATGTTCATAAGGGCAAAAATGACAATTATATAGCAAAAAGCTATTTTACAGTTTATTTACCAAACACTACTCTGCTGCTTAAATCTATAATCCCACAGCTGCACCAAACAAGTTATCAGCTTATGTTCACAGCTGTAAATTATAATTTATAATCACTTTCCCACAACTCTATCAAACGGGGCCAAGGAGAAACACCAAAATCCCAAAGGTCAATAAATGAGTGCATCTCATAATAAGTCGAAAGTTTTTGTTTTTATTTTTGTTTTTATTTTTATTTTTAAAATTGTAAATAAATAAATAACACCAAAGAGAGAGAAAGAATTGTACAATATAGGCCAAGTTTGGCAAGTTTAAAAAAAGTCAAAAAGTCAAAAAGTTACTCAAAAAGTTAAAAAGTTATCACCATTCACCAAAAGTCAAAAATTACGGCTGCACAACTCCCAATCCTAATTTTCCCTTACACACTAATTTATACAATTTTTTATTACATATTTTTCATAAAAAGTCAAAAAGTTAACCCAAACATCCATATTTTTTTCCTCAATTTTTTAGTTCAAAAAGACAAAAAGTACACTTATTTAGGACACCCCAAAGTCATTTGAATGATTTTCATTGAGTAAAATGACTTGGGTGATTCTAATTTTTGAGTGATTCTATTTATACTATATTTTATAAAAAGTCAAAAAGTGCACATATTTAAATAATGTCAAACCACCCCTAAAAAGATAAAAAGATAAAAAGATAAACTAAAATAGGTTATGCCAAACAAGGTTTAAAAATTGGGTCATGCTAGGTGTCATGAAAACTTTCATGAAAACCATCATGAAAACTCATCTGCACCGTTAGATCATTAGATCATATCTGATCTAACGGTACAGACAGTTTTCCTTATAATTTTCCTTAAAAATTTTCCTTACACCTAGCATTTCTCTTAAAAAATTTTCACCACACTTAACTAACTATTTGAGAGAACACAGTTTCAATGCTCGTTAGATAGGTGAGCAAGATGAGAAAAAAAATTTCACCACGCTTTAACTATCTATTTGAGAGAACACGGTCTATTTGAGAGAACACGGTTTCAACGCTAGTGAGATAGGTGAGCAAGATGAGAAATTAGTGGGTGTAAATAGAAGCACCCAAATGACGTGCATATAAATAATCACGAAAATGATATTATTACAAAATTTAGGACTAAAAATAATATGAAAATGATATTTTTATAATTATAAATCACAGTGATAGACATTTTGACTTTCAAAATTTGAATATAATGAAACTAATAATATTTTCCACCTAATATGACTAATTACTACAAAATTTGACTATTTACCATACAATATGACCATAACTAATCCTACTTACTACTGAAAGTGATTCTACTTGCGGTTAAGATGGAAAAACAACAATGATGACACGATCCAAGAACAGTAGAATACACCAGAAAAGAGAAATTTCACAAGAGAAAGACCGAGTATTAAGGCTAATAAATTTAAGACAATTGGATATCATATTTTCCAATGACCACAATGCTAATGGGATAAAAAATAATTACAGATGAACTCTGCCGCCTATGATTTTCTCTCTCATTTCTTCTGAAACCATTGATATTGTTACAAGGACCTTGAATTTGTCAAATTTACATGGAATTCAGATCAAGTGGCACGATAATCTTAAACTTTCTGGCAAATAAAGAACACACTTTCGCTTGAACGGTAAGGGGTAACTAGAGGAGTCACCACTTCAAAAATGGTTGATTGAGCAGGATCCGGATCAAACAGCTAAAATATACAAGTCATAAACATACCGAGCCAGATTATCTTGGCGGGCAAATGCTGTTGATCAAGCAAGCAAGAAGGCACACCTTTTTTCTCCCATATATAGCCCTCCTTGCAAGAAAAATTAGCCACTCTGATCACTACTTGAGTGGGAAAAGTAACAAAAAAGGTCGAGTCATCTTCTCCCAAATCTTAAGCACTTGTTGGGTTTGAATTCTGACATACTATCGTTGGCAGCAAGGCGTGGCTTGCTTTCTTTATTGGAAGGGAGTTTCTCCATCGCGTTCATGAACTTGCGCAAGTGTTTAATGTACTCGGGATAAGTTTCGAGGTTGCAATGACCGCCTCCCTTCACCCATAACGGATCGTATTTTTCCTTGGCAAGTTCCCACAATCGCTTACCATGGGACAAGTCAACAATGTCGTCGTTTGTTCCCTGCAAAATAATTCATCAACAGAGGGAAAATGAAAAAAGCAACATCAAATTAGGATGATAGAAACAATAAAGTAGGAAATGACCTTCCTTTGCTATCAGTAAAAGAAAGTATAACAATGTATTAATCTGGATTTTGCGAGTACTCCTATGATTGGAGCACAAGAACAATAAATTTTTTCAGAACAAGCCCTTCTCATGTCCATAATCAAGGAAATGACATCAATTTGCTTACAAGAAATTTTTTTAAAAAATGTAAATCAAGATAGAGTGAAAAATCACAAGTTACATTCAATTTCTTTTTCAAAAATAGGTGTGTGAGTTAGGGCTGCATCCACAAATCGGCCCTTTTGCGGATCATCGCTATGGAAGTTTATCTCATTGTCGCTAATGATTATTGATTAGTATGTCAAACAAAGTAACAACAGGATACATGCGCTCCCGTGCATTTGAGACTAGTTTGGAAACTAGCAAATTTATCCAACTTCGCTTCACAACTGTCCTAAAATACTTGGTCAAGATAGAAAAAGGCCATTGACTGCAACAATAAGGATAAGTGATTTGTCTCATGTTGCAGGTAACACCAACAAGCAGGAGGTGAAAATTTGGGATGAGGTGGTGAAAATAGACACAAGGAACTTGTTATTTAGCAATGGATATAATTTGTACAGAATTGAATGGTAAATAAGATCTATGGTATCCAAAGTAATTTGGATATGTATACTGTATCTATATATGTACATATATGAAAAGCTAGTTCAAAAGGAGACACTAGTGCATTTCAGACATGCCCTTATATTTTTTGTCCCCTGAAAACATAAGATTTTGAATATAATAAAATGAAAAAGAATTTTAAAAATTCAATACTCTAATATAGATTGTGTTAAAAATATAAAACTCAAGCAATCATAATGGACCATACTTTGAATATATCAACAAATGTTTCTGGTAAAGAAAGAAGAAAGAGCTAATAAATGAGGTAAACTTACATGTATAACTAGAACTGGACAGCTGACATTCCGTATTTTGTCTATATTCTGAAGATATCAACAGAGGTTTCTCAATACAAACCAAGTAATCAAAACAAGGAACGAGAAGAAATCAGAAGAACAACCGATTGAAACTTACTTTGAAAATGTCAAACCAGAATGTCATTTTGACAGGATATAAAACTCGTATGCCCGATAAGATGGCACTATGAAGAACAACACCTCTCAGCCTCTGTAAACGAGCAGCTAAGTGTAGTGTAGGCCCGCTTCCGACAGATTGGCCATACAAAATCACACTCTCCTGCTTAATTCCGTATTCATCCTTCAAACAATTGTAGACAGCCTCTATGTCATAGTATGTGTTGAACTCAGATGGCTGTCAAAATCAAAGCAGTTTCCCAAAATAGGTGCAATAATGAGCTGGATAAATAGATCATAGCAATAAATAAATAAAAATTTCATTTATTTTTTCCATGTATTTTCCTAAATCTTTTGAATAGTAAAATTACTGAGTAAAGTATGGGTTCATATAAAGCCTTCAAGAATTTTAACTCGATATAAAGATTGGCTTCATATTTTCCTTACCTTACCCGTGGATGCTCCATAGCCCGAATAATCATAACTGCAAAATAACAAAATGTACCAAGTCAATATTGAAGACTAAGTTCTAAGCCATACTAAGGCCTCGTTTGGGAACATGCTAATTTAGTAACTTTTTGGCTATTTGACTAAAATATGAGCTAAAAAAAATTAGTATGTTTGGGATGACTTTTTGACTTTTTACGAAAAGATGTGCAAAAAGTAGAGAGAAAAGAGAATCTTTGACTTTTTGGTATGGGTTATTGGCTTTTTGGCTAATTTAGGCCTCGTTTGGGAAGGCTATGTTTTAGCCAAAAAGCCAAAAAGTTACTAAATTAGCCAAAAAGCCAACAACCCATACCAAAAAGTCAAAGATTCTCTTTTCTCTCTACTTTTTGCACATCTTTTCGTAATTAGTCAAAAAGTCATCCCAAACATACAAGTTTTTTTTAGCTACCTTTTTAGCCAAATAGCCAAAAAGTTACTAAATTAGCCTGTTCCCAAACGAGGCCTTAGTAACTTTTTGACTTTTTAGCTAAAAATGAGGGTTCCCAAACGAGGCCTAAATGCATCAAATTGGTGGCTTTTACCACTGAAAAATCATATCAGCTGCAAGTTAAATTCCACTGTCTAAGACACTACAACTTCTAAAGTACAAGCATTTTCAAACAAATAAAATCTACAAACTTAATGGTCAATAATTTGATATGAATAATAAGCCCATAAAAACCAAAAAAAATTACAAAAAATATGAGCCTGGAAAGCCATAAAGAACCCTCTTCTCGCCATTTCACAACATCAATTAAAGCTTTGGCAGAACTATTCACAAGGAAGGAAAACTTTAACAATTATAAACCGTGCACAGAAGAAAACAAGAAACTAGAAGCAAGCAACCAAAAGCCAAAAACAAAAGAACAATACAATGGCACTGTGGTTGGCGTTTCCATCACTAGAGCTCACAAATAGACAGAAATGCAGACCATGAATAATAGCAAAGAACCCAATATTGCAACGAAAAAAGAGTTCAAAAGAGCAAACTAAGCCTTCGTTTGGCAATGCCTTTTTTAGTTGGCTTTTTGGCTTTTTTGACTTTTTTAGCCTGGGACTTTTTTGTTCGTTTGGTATTCTTGATTGGCTTTTTTGGCTTTTTAGCTTTGGAATAGTGAATTTTTTTGTCTTTTTGTGATTTTTGGCTTTTTGTGATTTTTTGACTTTTTTTTGTTCTTTTGTGATTATTTAGCCTAACATGAAAACCAAACACCACCTAAAGCTAAAATTTGGGGATTTAATCAGTTTCAGCACCAAGCCTAACACACAAGGATGCATGAAGAAAATACAAGAAAAATAAAAATCAGAGCAAAGGTAAACAAAAACCTCCCACCGTGATTTCAGATAATCAAATAAGAACACACAAACACAACCAGCAGAAAAATGGTATGCAAACAATTTACAATCAATCAGGCAAGACGGAACTTGCAACAAATGTAACATAAGAATGACCCATGATACCACAGAAAATTTTAGATTGAACAAAATACGCAAGTGATGCCTGAATTCAATAATGAGAACAACAATGATGGGGCAAAGAATCCTATGTCAGAAGTGATGCCTGAATTCAAGTCTTACCGCTGTGGTATTAACCTCCTTCCCTTATTACCCTCCTATCGATTGACAAAAAGAAAAGAAAAGAAAAGAAAAGAAAAATCCACTGGGCCTTAAAAAAACAAAAACCAATTTCAATCCTAAGTGGTATGGAGAAAACAAAAACAAGATATCTATGAAAAGGAAATCATTAATGACATTAAAAAACCCAGAGACCAATTACATCAACATACATAACAAAAATAAAAACCAACCCATAGCAGAATAAGAATTGACAGAAACAAAACCACAAACACCTCAAAAGCTATCAATGAAACAAATATTACTCATATTCCAAATTCATAAACGACATATATACATAGTCCCCTCCACATACTACGTTTATATAATAAATAAAAAACCCACAAGCACATTGCAAAATCATCAAAAACAAGCAAAACCCATCATAACCCAGATTCCAAAAAACAAAAATACATACACATATACCTCATGATATTGACACGGAGGTGAGCTCTGAGCTCAATGAAGAGCTCTTTCATCTGACCCAAATCAGCGGCGTTGCCATGAGAGTAGAGAAGCGTGAAGCGCCCAGAAGGGTGGCGCCAGAAGGTGGCGACAACCTTGTTGCCCCCCTTGGTATCTAGCAAATGGACATCAACGTTCTTGTCGGCGGCGGAGAGTCCGGTGAATTCGAGCTTCCCATCATCGTCTCTTTGAACATCGTACGTTGGTGGGTCAGGTGGAAAGAAGGCGAATTTCGCAGCCACACTCGACGTTACATTGCCCATTAACACCGACCCACCAAAGAATATCGACCAATTGATGGAATCAATGGGGTTGGGATTGATTTCATGAAATTTTCTTTTGGTTTTCTGAGAGAAAATTGGGTAGGAAAAGGTATGGAATTTTTGATTTTTTGGGGGGGTTTGTTTTGTTTGAGATGGGTTTGGTGTTTGATGATGAATGTGAGGGACAAGTGGCGTTGGGAAAGGGGGGGTTTTGTGAGGGAGAGAATAGATCCGATCTAGTCGGTACGAGCTCGAAACAGAGACCTCTGATACAAAAAGACTTAAAAGAGAACAATGGACAAGGTGATGAAGATGAAGATGATGATGCTAATGACATGTACACACCTCTATAATTTTAGTTTTATTAATTTATGTAAAAGTTAAGAAAGCTTTTTTTAAATAATTTATTAGGCATAGGAATTAAAACATGTTGTGATAATAATTTATTAGGCATAGGAATTAAAACATGTTGTGATCTTTTTTATTTTAAAATATTTAGTATAAATTATAAATTTTATTTAAAGTACAAAAAAAATTATAAATATTTCTTTATCAAAATTTTTTATTTAATAAAATTAACTTAAAAAATAAAATTTCTAACTGCCCTCTTATACAATAATAAAATTATTTGAATTATTAATTGAAATAAATTTGTAATATCATTAAAAACGATTAATTAACTCAATAATTTATTAATAAAATGAGAAATTAGAAATTTCAAAAGGTGAGATTCAATTTTTAGAATTACAAAAAATAATTTATATTTTAAGCAAATTTCAATAGCTATGTTTTTAATTTATCCAAATATTTATTTAGTATTTACTCGTTATTTGCAGAATTTTTTTTATTGTTTTAACTTAAGAATTAGGCTTATTTTGGAAAGATGATAAAAAGTGATTTTTTGACTTTTAACTAAGCTTTTGGCTTTTTTAGAGCATCTCCAATGGTTGTTGCTATAATACCGTTGCTATTGTTATAATTTGGCAATGAATAGTACTATTTTGCTAAATTATAGCAATGGTGCTCCAATGGTCACTTGTTATTTTGGCAATTTTCAACCAACTTTCCCACCTAGTTTGTAGGTGTTGTTTGAATATAGGTTTTTTTTGTGATTTTATTTTTGTATATTTTTTTGTCTTTTATGACTTTTTTTAACTATTTGTAAAAATAAATTATATATTTATATTATTCCCGACTAGACAAATATAAAAAAAGAAAAAATTTGAAAAATTAGAAAAAAAAATTAAATATAATTCAATTTGAAAAATTAAATTTGAAAAATTACTTGGTTTTCTATTGTTTCAATTATGTTTTTTCAACTGAATTTGGAGTCACAAATACGTTCATATTTGCTGATGTGACATGTTTGACAGTGCTATTTTACTTGCCAAATTTGAGAACATATATGGTATATGCCATCTTTGGCAAGTAAAATAGCAAACCATTGGAGACTCATTTTTTATCACTATTGCTAAATTATAGCTTTGACAAGTGTTTTGAGAGCTCTAGCGGAGATGCTCTTAGATGAATGATTTGGGAAGTTGGTAAAAATTTATTTTTGGCTTTTTTGATTAATATTTATTTATGATGTCAAATTACAATAAAATGACTAAACTATCCTTATTTAATTTAAAATATTTACAACTTCACCCATATAACACATTTTGACCCATGGGGGATAGAATTGTAATTTCACCATTGGCTAAAAACCAACTTCTCAAATGAAAAAAAAAAAAAAATCAAAAAAACCAACTTTTAACTTTTGTTACAAACCAAAAAAAGTGACTAAAAACTATATTCCTAAAAGAGGTCTAGTTCTGTCGGGTTGACCACACAACTTGAGAGAGTAGTCGGGCATAATGGAATTATGGACCAATTTGGGTGATACGAAATATTCATTTTTTAAGTTTTATTGAGTGGTGTTTTAAGAGAGTTGGTAAAAAGTTAATTTTTTAAGTTTTTTATTTTATTTTGTCTTTTTGTGGGTAAAAATATGGGAAGTGATGTGACTCAAAATGAGTAAAAAGTTAAAAGTTGACTTTTTATTTGGTTGCCAAATATCCACGCAAAAATTAATATAATCGAACATTTGTAACTATATATTTGAATCACAGTTATCTTTAAAAAAATAAATGACAAATATAATTTCAATAATAGTTTGTAATATAAATATTATTCAAATATCTAGCTATCGATATCCAATCATTTTATTTTTTATACGAATATTCTACTCAACGAATCTTAAAAAATGAATAATTTGAATTATTGAAATCGGCCCCAAAATGGGCCCATCAAATCTAAAATGTTCTTTCATCTTGTATGATCAATTTGGAAAAAATTAGGGTTGCAAACGAATCGAACTGAGCCGAGCCGAGCTGAGCCGAGTTTTGCTAAGCTCGAGCTTGGCTCAATAAGAAATTGGGCTCGAGTTCGGCTTGGCTTGTTAACATTAATGAAACTCGAGCTCGGCTCGATAAATTTTTTTTAATATTATTTATATTATTTAATATATAAATAATGTATTTATATTATTATATTTATATATTTATATATTATTTAATATATAAATAATATCTTTATTATATAATTTAAATAAAGGTAAATGAGCCAAGCTTATGTAAGCTCGAGCTCGGCTCGTTTACTAAACGAGCCTAACAATCGAGCTCGAGTTCGGTTTGTTTACTAAACGAACCGAGCAGAGCTTGTTTATGAATAGCTCGGTTCATTTGCAGCCCTAAAAAAAATCCAAACACTTAACTTTATCATAAGAGAGATTAGTATAATTATGATAAATTTATGAATTAATTATATTTTTTTTTCAAAGGAGGTGAGTGCAATTTACCTTTTAGTTATTTGGACACTCCTGTGAAAAAGTGAAGTTTAGCCTTGACATGGTTTAAGATTTTTTCTATTTATTTATAGATTTTATTATGTGAAAATATTCCTAATAATTAATATTAAAATGGCATTGTTAAAACTAAATTTTGGTATGTTATGGTGAAAAAATAATATAAGTTGGCAATGTTGTGCTAATTGTGTGGGGGAAAATGAATTAGAAAAAAGATATTTGTATACATAAAATACATTTAGAATAATGTGTGATTTTTTTTGCGATTATGAACCATAAGAATGAGTATTTTGACCTAAAATGAAAAGACTAAAATCATTTTTGTATAAAATTTATGTATAAATATTCTATGTATATAATATTTCCCTTGTGGAAATGTCATTTCTTTATAAAGATAGAGAGAAGAGATTTTGCCAAATTTTAATATTGCTATAATTTAACAAAGAATAACACAAGATGAATTTCGACGAGTTGTTATCAAATTTTAATTTCAGCATGAAAAAAAAGCACACCATTAACAACTTAAAGTAGTTGTATTATTTTTTATAAAACGCATGTCGAAAAAAGTTTACAATTATTTTAAGTCCTGATTTGGCATTTGTATTGGAGTTAAATAATCATAAAAATACAAAATTGACTATAAGGCCAAGTTTGGGAACATCCCAAAAAGTCAAAAAGTCAAAAAGTTACTCAAAAAGTTAAAAAGTTATCACTATTCACCAAAAGTCAACAATTATGGCTGCATAACTTCCAATTCAAATTTTCCCCTACAAACTAATTTTTACAATTTTTTATTACACATTTTTCTATAAAAAGTCAAAAAATTTACCCAAACATTCATATTTTCAACCTCAACTTTTTAGTCTAAAAAGACAAAAAGTGCACTTATTTAGGACACCCCAAACAACCCCTAAAAGTCAATAAGACAAAATACTACTTTTTACTCATAATCATTACACTTTTTCTTTCACAAAAGTTAAAAAAGCCTCAAAACAAAACCAAATAAGGTTAAAAAAATCAGACTAAAAAAAGTCTCAATACAAAAAAATTAGCTAAAAAAGCCAATGCTAAACAAACCCTAAATTTATTAAGTAATGTTCTTAGAATCGTCAATAACCAGACTCTCTATTTACTTTTTCTTCAAAGGTCTATTTTGATAGCATTTTAGTTTTAGTTGGTTGTACTATAGTAAGCTCTTAGGCCAATTTTGAGAACATTATATTTTACTTTTTTTTTTAATATAGTTTTTTTTATCTAAAATATCAGATAAGAAAATAATTTTGAAATAATTTTTTAATTTTTTACAAAAAAAAAAAAAAATAACTTGTATAATTTGTTGATTTTTAAAACTTTTTTGATGACTTTTTTAGTTTTAACCTAAAACTACAAGTTGCCAAACCTATTAATTTAATTATGGTAGGGTTTAATGGAAGTAATCTATTTGTTTGATCCAGTACTTTAAAAGTTAGTTATGGGCTTTAAAAAAAAAAAAAAAAAAAAAAAAACTTGTAATAAAAGTACAACTTTTAATAAATTATCGACTTATTTGGTAACCATTTCATTTTCGGTTTATAGTTATTAAAATTTAAAAAATTGCCATAAAAACTTGTTTTTTGGTTTATAAATGGTTGCCTCAATTTGTAAATTTGAGGATGACAAAATATCAACTCAAAAAAAGAGTTTACGTTAGTTTTTAAACAAAAATTTATAAATTTGACTAATAATTTTTTTTAAAATTAATTTTTTTTCAAATAATTTTTTTCAATTATTTTTTTTTCAATTAATTTTTTTAATTAATTTTTTTCAATTATAATGTGTATGATTCCATTGTCATAAAATAATAAAAAATAAATATAAATATTTTAGGCCTGAATAAACATATTTTTTAGTTTATGTTTTTAAAATTTTTCAAACATTTTGTTTAAACCAAACGCGTTTGTAGTTTATATTTTTCTAAAAATAAACAAAAACTAATTTATAAATTTTTTGTAAACATAAACAAAAAACGTAAACGTTAGAAAACGCTATCCAAATGTTTCGTAGTTTTTTTTTTTTTTGCTTGTGTGTGCGTTTTTTTTCCCTAAATTCTAAACTAAAAAAATAGCTTTTAATTTGTGTCAAACATGGAACTAAAAATTGGACTTCTTTTAATGTTTATCAAATAACTTTTCTAAAATGGGGGGAAATGAAATGATAAGGGTTTGCCAACTTGAGAAAATAGTTTGGGTTTGATGAGCCTATTTTATACTGAGCTTGGTGATATAAATTGTTTACCCTTTAAAATTTATTAAATAAATATTTATACAAAAAAAATTAAAATTATCAGATATCAATAACTATATATTTAAATCATATTTATATTAGAAAAATTGAATGACTATTATTGAAATTATATTTATCTCCTATTTTTTAAGACAAGTGTAATTAAAAAATACAATTATTAATATTTAATTATTTTAAATTTTTATATAAATATTTTACTTATTAAATCTTAAAAAATAAGCCATTCGTATCACTGAGATTCATCCCAAAACCACCTTACTAAGAGAAAGCACAAATGATAAATACACAAAACAAAGAGGGAGGTAAATGTAAATAAAAAAGTGAAAAAGGTCATTGGTGGGTAGAGGATGAGGATGAGGATGAACGGTTGTGATTTGGTCAAAGGCTGCTGTAGTTGGAGATCTAAATAAAGAGAGAGACGAGGAAAAGGAGAGAGAGGAAAAAGAATTAGTTGATTTAGGAGCACGATGTCGCCATATATCTAAGCCAATTACAAATCTTTGTATTTTCTTATATTCTTTAATAACTCAATATAAATTTATAAATTTTATTTTTTTACCAATTAGAGCATCACATGCTTATGCCCCGAATCAACGAATAATTTCTCGAGAGAGACTGAGGCAAGTATAGCGGATTTTGGCATTGTTTGCCGGAGTCCAGATCCTCTGCCATATTTTCCTGCGGTTGTCTCTGCGGTGGTTCAAAACGACGTCGTTTTGAATCATTTTTTTTCCCCTCTCATTTCTTATATTTTGCTTCAGCTTTTGTTGTCTGGTGTTGAACCCTAGTGAGACGAATAGAGAATAGAGGCGACTACAGCGAGGAGAGGAGAGACAGCGGTGAGGCGAGGGGAAGCGACAGGAGATGGACAGAGAGGGATTGGCGACGGCGACGAGGTCCGTTCGTCTTCATTCTCATTTTTCTCTCTTCGTCCCTTCGTGTTTTTTTACTTTTTTTTATATGATTTTGTTGCCATAGTTTGATTTGTTGTTCAAAAAAATAGATGCTTTTGATTTGTTGAGTTTGATGGGTTTGATTTATTGAGTTTGATGGATTTGTTGTTGTTGATTTGTTGCCATAATTCTAGGGTTTGTTGTGGAAACAGATTTGTGTTTAATCTGTTTAATTTTTCCCAATTTTGTTTGTGTTAATCTGTTGATTTGGTGTTGTTCCTAATTTATTCCCAATGTTTGTGTTAATCTGTTCAATGTTTGTTTTATTCCCAATTTATTGGAATAATGACATTAATCTGGGCCTCAAGAATGATTGGGAATAGGGGGTTCCACAGTATGAAGAAATATTTGTCCAATTTTCATTGAAGTTGAAGTTGAGGAAACATTTTTTCAATTTTCATTGAAGTTGAAGTTGAGGAAACAATTTTCCAATTTTCCTTTTTGTGGTGTAGGAACAGGGGGTAATACTAAAACAAAGCATATTGTTGTTGCATAAACTTAGTAAAAGAAAGCATGATTTTGAGCAGGTTGGACTCTGTTGACTATTATGTATATAACTTAGTGAAAAAAATGATTTTTTTTTTCCTTTTATTTGATTGAGTTCTGAAAATGAGTCCTGAATCAAGGTTGAGTCTTGAATTTGGACTCTGTTGACTCTTTGAGTTCTGAAAATGAATGAACATGAATCAAGGTTGAGTCCTGAATTTGATTGCCAAGGTCGAGATTGTGATTGAGTCTTGAATTTTTTTTTTTCCTTTTATTTGATTGAGTTCTGAAAATGAGTCCTGAATCAAGGTTGAGTCTTGAATTTGAACTCTGTTGACTCTTATTTCCTTTTATTTTTTTTCCTTTTATTTGATTGAGTCCTGAATCATGAACATGAATGAACATGAATAAACATGAAATCAATTCCCTCAATCATGAACTAGGAATGAACATGAACATGAATAATTGATGAGGCATATGTTAAATGAACATGAACATGAACTAGGAATGAACATGAACTATGTATATGAACTAGCATCAAGGTTTTCCTGAATCAATTCCCCAAAACCGTATATGACTAGGAATGAACATGAACATGAAAATGACATTAAGAATGAACATGAACATGAAAATGATAATGGTTATTAGACAAATGGTTATTATATCATTGATTATTGTTTTATTTTACATCTTTGTTTGAATGTTGTCTTAAGTTGTAATGAACTGATTGTATCATAAAATGCTTTTACTAGGATCATGTTAATGGTTCAAACATTGATGCTGGATATTTGCAAAATAGAAGATGCAATTGTGGAAAAAAAGCTGCAGTGTTCATATCAGAATCAGAGAAAAATCCAGGGAGGCTGTATTTTAAGTGTGTAGATAGGATGTGCGAGTACTTTGGGTGGGGAGTGGCTTCGATTGGGAATGCATCAAATATCCAAAAGAAAAGTAAAGCTAGTCATATGAAGAATGAAGATGAGAGAGGCTATGATTATGATGTTGACAAACTCAATGAAATTATAAATACATTGGAACGAGTTGAGGCAAACCAAGAAGCTATGAAACTGTTTATGTTCACAACTGTAGTGTTGGTTTGTTTTACCATGCTAATAGCACTACTGAAGTGAATGTAACCTTTTAGTTATTTTTTTGTTTTTTGTTTTTTGTTTTGGTGGTTGTATTTGGGTTTTGAATGTTGTAAACCTTAAACTATGAGTTTTGATATACAAAGCTTAATGAAATTACCTATGTTTGACGAATGTGATGCGCTTCTTTTTTGTTTCTGTTAATGACATTACTTGAAATTACCTATGCTTGACGAATGAAATTACCTATGCTTAACGAATGAAATTACCTTTGAGTTTTCATTCATTATTTTATATTGTTATTGTTGGTCAGGTCATACTTGTTTTTCACCTGTGAAATCTGTCCAAAAGAAATGAAATCTGTCCACAACATAATCTGTCCAAATCTGTCCTTATTTTATATTTGTTCATTCATTGTTTTATAAAAGAAATGAAATCTGTTGCACAAGTTTTGAATGTGTCTACAACATAACACAACCAAATCTGTCCACAACATAATAAACCTGTGCAACACAGAATAACACAACCAAATCTGTCAAACACAAATGAAATCTATCCAAAACAAAAGAAAACTGTCCAAATCTGTCCAAATCATTCCAAATCTGTCCACAACATAATAAACCTGTGCAACACAAAATAACATAAACCAAAACCAAATTTGTCCAACACAAAATTTATGAGACAAAATCTGTCCAAAACAAAAGAAAACTGTCCAAATCTGTCCAGATCATTCCAAATCTGTCCACAACATAATAAACCTGTGCAACACAAAATAACACAAACCAAAACCAAATCTGTCCAACACAAAATATATGAGACGAAATCTGTCCAAAACAAAAGAAAACTGTCCAAATCTGTCTAGATCATTCCAAATTTGTCCACAACATAATAAACCTGTGCAACACAAAATAACACAACCAAATCTGTCTAACATACATGAGACCAAATCTGTCCAAAACAAAAGAAAACTGTCCAAATCTGTCCAGATTATTATAAATCTGTTCACAACATAATAAATCTGTCCAACACAAAATAAACCAAACCAAATCTATCCAACACAAATGAAATCTATCCAGATCATTATAAATCTGTCCAACACAAAATATATCTGTCCAAAACAAATAAAGATAAAATAAACTTCTCAAGGATGTCCATCTACATGACTGTCAGCAGGACTATGTGACGCTTGCGAGACTTGGACTGCAAAGTTTTGATCACTTGTACCTCGAAGCATCTCCTGAAAAGATCTGTGAGTGTGATACACAGAAGGCATTGACTGATGCGTGTTATTTGCCTGCAATAGACCAAACCATCTATTAAACTTTGATTACAATGTATACTACATTTTTAATGTAAACTATGTAACTAATGATAACTCACATCATATGTACCATACGTAAGAGGAGGACCACTTGTACCACCCATAAGAACTTGAGGTCGAGGTTGAGATGGAGAAATGTAGATATCATGACGATGATCCTAAATACAGCCAATATAAAGTATGTAACCAAAAATTTTGAAAACAAAAGAAACATTATTGAACATTAATATTACCTTATTATAATTAATACCCATGACGAAATGAGGTTGTGATTGAGAAATATTGACACCAAGACCATGATCCTAAATACAACCAATATAAAGTATGTAAACAAAATATTTGAATAAAAAAAGAAACAATATTTAACATTTTCTTAAAAACTTACACACAAATAAATATTACCTGATTAGAATTACTACCCATGATGAAACAAGATTGTGATTGACCTTGGCAAGTATAAAGAGCAGTACCCGACTGCATTGCCATGCAAACCAATTAAAGATAACAAAAATTAAATGCCAGGCAAACCAATGAAAGGATATAAAGTATTACATATTACCTGAATAGAATTACCACCCATGACGAAATGAGGTTGTGATTCACCTTGGGAAGTGTAAACAGTAGCACCTGACTACATTGCCAAGCAAACCAATTAAAGATAACAAAAATTAACCATATAATGAACGGACTGAATGAAAGGAATTCATAAAACTAACCATATAAAGACCACATTACTATTACATATTACCTGAATAGAATTACTACCCATGATGAAACGAGGTTGTGATTCACTTTGGGAAGTATAAACAGTAGCACCTGACTACATTGCCGACCAAACCAATTAAAGATAAAAAAAATTAAATGCCATCTGGATAGTTCATTATTTGATAATAGTGAACGAACTTAATGAAATGAATTCATAAAACTAACCATATAAAGACCACATTATTATTAAATATTACCTGAATAGAATTATTACCCATGCCGAAATGAGGCTGAGATTCACATTGGGGAGTATAATCAGCTGCACCCTACATACAACGAAAAACCTTAATCAAAGTGGGTCATTAATAAATAAAATCAATGTTTTAGTTTATTAATCTACTGTATTTTAATCATATGCAATTTTTCATGTCCAAACCTGAATAGATTGCATCCTTTTCTTCTTTGCAATAGATTTTTCCATCCCGCCTTTGATCCTCATTCTTCCCTTACTAGTTGATTCTCTTTTCTTCAGTCCCTTAGCTTGGATTAGACAATCTACTTCATCACTCTGTGGGCATGCGTTGCTTGACGAATTTCTCAAATCAGTTACCTCCACTTGACCACAAATGTGGACACTTAATTTGTCTTCAACCATTACACTTAATTCTTTACCTTTTGAAACTAACAATTGATAAGTTTCTTCACTTTCAGCGGCTCTACTCGCTATTGCTCTAAACATGGTCATTAATGACCGATATTGGTCACTTTGATGTAATTTCACATCAGCCTTCACTTCATACCCACGTCTATCTTTCACTCTTTCAGCCCTTGCTTTTTTAGTCGATTGTTTGAGGATATGTTGTGGAGGAAGTTCCGGTGCATTGAATATATCTCTAAGCACCTTCACACAATGTCGACATAGTATGTCCTTCACTTCAAACTTCTTACAACTATAACTCAAAGAACCCCCTCTATCCATTGTCACAATCTTATCTTTTTTTCCATCTACCACTGTTCTTATTGTGAATATGGTACTCTCACTATCATTAATAGTGCCTATAATGGATGCTTCAATGGACTGCACATATTCATTTTGGAATTCCTCAAAAATTGTTTTCGTGTAAATCTTTGCCACTTGCTTTAACATCAAAGTTAGAATTGAAACCCTCGGCAATTTTTGGGACAAATTATACTCGGCTTCCAATTCCTTATACCTCTTCTCATAAAGCACCCTCTCAAAATACATGAAGAACTCCATCAAGTTATGGTCACAATTCAGATAATCCTTCAGAAATGCATTAAAGGATTAACTAAGTTAAGTAGTACTCATTCCAGCTGCCCAAGAATTCATAATATATGGCTATCCCCATTTCTCCTTCACGCGAAAAGTCTGCTCCAACCAATGATTGTCGAATGCATCATTTTTGATGATACAACGGGTTCCAGATGGAACGGGTCGGACTGATCCACGCTTCCCAAACCAGTGCCCCAAGGTACCAAGCCCACCAGAAGACCTGCACAAGAGTTCAACGGGGAACGTGGAGTCCCCCAGCGAACCCTCTGACGAGCAAGTTAGAAAGAGAGATGGAATGTAGAGATAGATTAGAGATAGAGAGCTTAACCTTCTTCTTGTCTTCGACATCTGCTTATATCCTCTGGTAATCATTTCGTTGTCCCTTCTGACCTGTCATCTTGGCCAAAAGTCTATGCTCTAGCTTGCCTTGTTCATGGTGAGGCCGTTCTGTCTCGACGAGGAGGGGTTATCACCATAAATGCTGTAAGGGGCCTCATTAATGGCTGATGTGCAGTGCAATAACTTTGCAGGATCTTTGTCTGCTTATGTGGCTTGTCCTTTTCTTGCCACGTGTTTAGATGTCATTGGTTCTTAATGCCATGTTGAGTTCTAGCAACGTTGGGCTTTAGTAGTTGAATTATGTATTGGGCCCTAAATGGGCTATAACCTTTATGGGCTCTAACCTTTATGGGCTCACCCATGTCAGTAGTCCTCCATTCCCAAGTGCAGCTTTAGTCCAATGAAGGGAATAATAAAGAAATGGATGGTTGGGAAAGACTGGCGGGGCGAAGACCAACCGAGAGGCGATGGGTGGCCGAGCGGAGGGGCCAACCATGAGAAAGGCCGACCGTGAAGGGTGACCGAGTGGAGGGACCGACCATGAGGAGGGCCGACCATGAAGGGTGACCGAGTGGAGGGACCGACCATGAGGAGGGCCGACTGCGAAGGGTGACCGAGCGGAGGGATCGACCATGAGGAGGGTCGACCCCGAAGGGTGACCGAGTGGAGGGCCGACTGTGAAGGGTGACCGAGTGGAGGGACTGACCATGAGCGAAGGGTGACCGAGTGGAGGGACTGACCATGAGGAGGGTCGACCCCAAAAGGTGACCGAGTGGAGGGACCGACCATGAGGAGGGCCGACCACGAAGGGTGACTGAGTGGAGGGACCGACCATGAGGAGGGTCGACCACGAAAGGTGACCGAGTGGAGGGACCGACTATGAGGAGGGCCGACCCCAAAGGGTGACCGAGTGGAGGGACCGGCCATGAGTGGAGGGGCAAATGGCGGTGCGCGGGGCTCGAGGAGTGGCAGGGCACGTGGTGATTTGAAGTGGAAAATACAGGGTAGGGGAAGGGGGCAGTCGATCGTGGTAGCATACGTGGCCTAATCCCGCGATGGGGGAGATTAGGCGTTGGGCACGAAACGAAAGGGTAGGTTAACATAGGGTGTTGAAAAGGTGGTTTTGGTGGATTTTTTGAAAATTTTCAAGCTGGCAAAATTTAATCGTGACCCTTGGAATACAAGAAAGCCTTGGGCTTTTGGTATTATCCGCTTTACCGACCTTTTTGCAAAGAACCAAAACATTCCAAGAGTAAACTCTTTTGTGTCGAGTGATACACCTTTGCAACATTTTGTGAACTGCCTTGTACTATCATCTAAAGCTATATGCAGGCATACCAGAGAGATGGCTCGAGGGGAAGTGCTCGATGTGAGACTAGATGCCTTGGGGGACGACAAAACAGTGGACCTGGCGAAGCAATATAGGATGGAGAAGCGAGTAGGGAGTGAGGGGGGACCGGCAGGACGACCGCGCTCGTCCACGCTGATAGCGGCTGCGAAGCCAATCAGTCAGGTTGAGCCAGATCACTGGCACACGAAGGCCGACAAGTCGACCTTTACTGCGAAGGAGTTGGAGGGTCTGCGCGAGAAATATCAGATTCCTACAGAAATAGAGTTAAAACTATCGACATCAAAGGAGAGGGCATCCGATGCTCGACCTGGGGAATTCGCCCTGTACGAGGAGGCGTTAAAGGGGGGTTTGAGGTTGCCATTCCCCCGGATAGTAGTAGACGTGTTGGATCGGCTAGAGGTGGCTCCGGGCCAACTGATGCCCAATGCGTGGAAGATCTTATTGGCCTGTGCAAGCGCGTGGCCGCAGGCGAACGAGGGGGCTGAAATGACGGTGGATGAGTTTTTTGCATGCTACAAGGCTTCGGGCCAGCAAGAAACTTGGGTCACTTTACAAGCGGCGGCAAGGAAGGGTCTGGTGGCGGGGTTCCCATCGTCAATTAAGGGGTGGAGGTCGCGGTGGTTCTATGTGTCTGCCAACAGGGGAATAGGAGTGTGCACCGTGTGGAGAGTGCCAACCAAGTCGGTGGAGCCAAGGTTGGGGGCAGCGGTAGAGGAGAGGGTGAAGAAGGTGAAGGTATGGAGGGAGAAGGAGGGTGCAAAGTGGGACGACCTCGTTCAGCCCTCAGCCTTGTTTGCCTCAAGGCTGGGCCCCCAGCCGACTGGTGGAGATTTTGCGCCCGCAGAATTAGAGGCGAAGAGGAGGGCGCAGGAGGCAGATGATAGGGCGAGTTTTGCCAAGGCTAATAAATACAAAGAGTCACAGGTAGACTGTCCCCCGAAGGCGATCGCGAGGCTTTAAGTAACTCAGTTTGGCTGAGCCCTTCGTGCTCAGGCTGGCTGAGGCTTTAAGTAACTCAGTTTGGTTGAGCCCTTCGTGCTCAGTCTGGCTGAGGCTTTAAGTAACTCAGTCTGGCTGAGCCTTTCGTGCTCACTCAGGCTGAGGCTTTAAGTGACTCAGTTTGGCTGAGGCTGCAAACAGGATGTTATTGAAGTACCACGCAGATAACTGAGATATAAGAGTGTTGTCATTTAAAGCGTAGCCCATTGATCACAAATTTGCACCATGCGAGAAAAGGACAAAAACATCCAAGTGCGTAGATTGTCAAAAAGAACATATAGCAATTGATCGATACAAAAAATGCAGCTTTTATTGAAAATAACACTTCAAGTGCTCAGCGTTCCATGGATGAAGGAGGTCTCGGCCTTCCATGTTCTCAAGTCGGTAAGTACCCGGACGAGGTCTGGCCTTAACAACGTAAGGTCCCTCCCACTTGGCTGCCAGCTTGCCCTCAGCCGGATTTTTGGTGGCAAGAGTTTCTTCCCGCAAAACAAGGTCCCCAACGGAGAACTCCCTTGGTCGGACTTTGCGGTTGTAGCGTGTTCTCATTTTCTATTGATATGAGGCTTGCCTGACAGCAGTGGTCTCTCGGAGCTTTTCGATCAGGTCCAAGTCCGCCCGACGCAGCTCTTCAGTTAGTTCCGGATTCGGGTGCAGAACCCTTGGGGTGGGCAGACCGATTTCCACTGGGATGACCGCTTCGTCGCCGTATGTTGAGTGGAAGGGGGTATTCCCAGTGGGGGTTTGGGCGGTAGTGTGGTAGGCCCAGAGTACGTTTGGTAATTCCTCAGCCCAGAGTCCCTTAGCAGCTTCCAACTTAGTTTTGATGATCTTCAGAAGAGAACGGTAGGTAACCTCAACTTGGCCATTGGCTTGGGGGTGACCTGGAGAGGAGAAGCATGGCTGGATTTGAAGCTCTGCACAGAATTTTCTGAACTTGGCATTGTCGAATTGTTTGCCATTGTCGGAGATGATGGCTTGAGGGATGCCAAATCGGCACACGATCGATTGCTAGATGAATCTGGTTGTGTTCCATTCGGTGATGGTGGCGAGGGGTTCCGCCTCCACCCATTTAGTGAAGTAATCAATGGCAACGACTGCGAATTTGGTTTGGCCTCGACCGGTGGGCAATGGGCCAACTAAGTCGATACCCCATTTGGCGAATGGGTAAGGACTGTAGAGTGTGATCAGTTCGGTAGGAGGAGCATGAGGGATGTTGGCAAAGCGTTGGCACTTATCACATTTAAGTACGAATTCAGTGGCATCTTGATTGAGAATAGGCCAGAAGTAACCGGTGCGAAGTATTTTGTGGGCTAGTGACCTGGCACCCAAATGATTACCATATATACCCTCATGAACCTCCCTCATCACGTAGGTCGCTTGAGCGGAATTGAGGCATCGCAGGTATGGGCGTGAAAAGCCACGCTTGTATAAGAGACCGCTGATGAGGATGTAGTTGGACGACCGGGCCCTGACTTTGGCGGCCTGCTGTTTGTCGGATGGCAGTTCCCCCTTTGTCAAAAATAGAAAGATGTCGGCTGCCCATGGAATAGGTTCGTTTTGGAGGAAGTGGACTTGCTGCTGGTTTGGGGAAATGACAGGGTGGGCCAAGTACTCGAGGCGGACGCCATAGCTGAGGTCGGACTGGTCTGCAGAGGCTAATTGAGCCATTTCATCTGCCTTGGAGTTTTCCGCTCGAGGGATATGCTTGATGTGGAAAGTATTGAAGAGACGGGCAAGGGGGAGTGCAATATCCCTGTAAGCCCGCATTGTGTTTTCCTTGGCATTGAACTCCCCCGTAATTTGTCCGACAATAAGCTGGGAATCGGTGAACACTCGGATATGGCTAACACCAATGTCTCTGGCTAGGCGGAGACCTGCTATCAATGCCTCATATTCGGTCTCATTATTGCTTGCGTCGAACGAGAAGCGGAGAGCACACTTGAAATAACCACCCTCGGGGGCGGTGAGGATGAGACCAGCCCTATTGCCTTCTTTGTGGGAGGATCCGTCGACGTTGAGGGTCCAAGAATGGGGGTCTTCTGCCTCAATGTGGGGTTGCGGGGGCGGGGGGGCCGTGGTTGGAGTGGGATTGGTGAATTCCAGGATGAAATCGGCAACAACCTGACCTTTGATCGCCATTTGAGGTCGGTATGAGATATCAAATTGGCTGAGCTCGACCGACCATTGCATGAGTCTGCCAGACAGCTCGAGCTGTTGTATTATTTTCTTCAAAGGTTGATCAGTGAGGACCACTATAGAGTGGGCTTGGAAGTAAGGACGGAGTCATCTTGAGGCGGTGACCAAGGCCAATGACATTTTTTCTAGCAATGGGTAGTTCTATTCGGCGCCTCTGAGAGCCTAACTAATGTAATAAACTGGGCGCTGTACTGAACCGTCCTCCCTGATGAGGGCTGCACTGATTACAGTGCTTGAGACGGCTAGATAGAGAAAAAGAGGCTCGCCCGTGAGTGCCTGGGAGAGTAAGGGGGGGTTGGCCATGTACCGCTTCAGCTGTTGAAAGGCCTCTTCGGATTCGGTCGTCCACTCGAAAGTCTGCTGAAGAACTTTGAAGAAGGGGAGGCACTTGTTAGTTGCATGGGAAATGAAGCGGTTGAGGGCGGCCACTCTGCCAGTAAGCCTTTGAACTTCCTTAACCGTTCTGGGTGACTGCATTTCTATCAAGGCCTTGATCTTTTCGGGGTTGGCTTCAATGCCTCGCTGACTGACTATGAAACCCAAGAACTTCCCAAAACCTATGCCGAAGGCGCATTTCTTCGGATTGAGCTTCATTTGATAATTTCGTAGGGTGTCGAAGGTCTCTCGCAGGTCGGCCAGATGATCAGTGGAGAGTTTACTCTTGACTAGCATGTCATCGACATATACTTCTATGTTCTTGCATATCTGATGATGAAAGACGGCGTTGACCAGCCGTTGGTAAGTGGCTCCGGCATTTTTCAACCTAAATGGCATGATACGATAATGGTAGGTTCCCCGGTCGGTAATGAAGGAGGTGTGTTCCTGGTGAGACAAGTACATCAGAATTTGGTTGTACCCAGAGAAAGCATCCATGAAGCTGAGCATTTGATGTCCAGCCGTGACTTTGACAAGTAGATTTATGCGAGGAAGGGGATAGCTATTTTTGGGGCAAGCTCAATTGAGATCGGAGTAGTCGACATAGAGTCGCCACTTACCATTGTTTTTACGGACCAGGACCACATTTGACAACTACCTGGGGTAGTCCACATTTTTGATAAACTGTGCCTCAAGGAGCTTATCTACTTCAGAAGCGATAAGAGTATTGCGCTTCGGGTGAAAGATGCACTGCTTCTGGCGGAAGGGTCGGAAATGGGGCTCAATGCTGAAACGATGGGTGATGAAGGAGGGGTCGATACTCGGCATGTCGGAGTGGGTCCAGGCAAATACGTCGTTGTGCTTAATCAGGAGGGCAGTAAGGTCGGCCTTGGCCTGGGAGGATAGTTGGCTGCCGATCTTGGCCGTTTTTGTCAAGTTGGTAGGGTCGATGGGGACCTCAACAAGCTCTTCCACTGGTTCCCTTCTGACCAGCTCATTCTCGTCCTTGACGTCGAGCCCTTCAATGATCATAGCCTCCTTTAGCTTGACCTCTTTAAGTGAAGCGACGTAACATTCCCTGGCCACGGTCTGCTCGCCCCTCACTGTGCCGACCCCAAGGTTGGTGGGGAATTTGATGGCAAGATGGAAAGTGGATGTAATAGCTTGGAAAGCATTTAGGGCGGTGCGGCTGAGGATGATGTTGTAAGCAGAGGGACAGTCGACGACGAGGAAGGTGAGTAACTTTGTGGTCTGTCGTGGGTATTCTCAGATTATGATGGGAAGATTGATGGAGCCGATGGAGGTCACTCGATCTCCAGTAAAACCGGCCAATGGAGTTTGGAGAGGGGACAAACTTTCTTCCCCGATCTTGAGTTGGCAGAAGGCATTTAGGAAGATGATGTTTGAAGAACTGCCGTTGTCAACGAGAACCCGTCTGACTTTGAAATTGGAGAGGAGGGCAGAAATGACGAGAGGGTCGTCATGGGGGTAATGGATGCTTGTGCAGTCGGCGTCCGTAAAGGTGATAGGCTCCGTCCACTGCTTGGGCTGTTTGGAGGGTCGATCCAATGTGGTAACTTCTTTGTCTGAGCCCTGCCTTATTTTTCTGAGTTCTGCCCGCTGAGCCGAACGGGATGGTCCTCTACAAGCAAGCCCGCCTGCAATAACTCTGATCTCTCCAACAAGGGGGGCGGGGTTCCCTTGTGCCTGAGGTTGCTGTGGAGGGCGATCATGACCTTGATTAGGTTGTGTGGGTTGCGAGGAGGGATGCGCCGGCGGTTGTTTCTAATAGGTTCAGTCCTTTGCCTCTGTTGAGAGCGGGCTTTTGTGAACCAACTGAGATGTCCCTGGCGTATCAAGCCCTCGACCTGGTCTTTGAGGTTAACACACTCCTCCATGTTGTGGCCGTGGTCCTGATGAAAGCGGCAGTATTTGGACTGGTCTCGCCGGTTGGAAGGAGACCGTGATGGTTGGGGCCATTTTAGGGGGTAATCTCATTGAATCTGGTTCAAGACTTGTTCCATGGGGGAGTTGAGGGGTGTGTATCATTTGAACTGGCCGGGCGGTCGGGTTGGTGTCGACCGGTCGGCTCGGGGTGGTCGGTCGGTATACTGAGGTGTTTGGTTATTGTACTGGGTGTTTCTAGTTTCTGAGTCCTTTCTCTTCTCTTTGGGGGTCGGGTTTTTGGCTGTAGGATCTTGGCGAGAGGCTAGGGAATCTTTGGCGTTCATGTATTTTTGGGCTTTGGAAAGTAGGGTTGCTATGGAGGTCAGGAGGTTTTTGGAGAGGGAGAAAAGGAAATCAGATGATCGTAGGCTGGCCATGAATGCCGTGAGGATGACCTTGTCATCGTTTTTCGCTACCTGTAGGGCTTCGGTGTTGAAGTGGGTGACAAAGCTGCGCAGCGACTCCCCCTCAGTCTGACGGATGTTGAGGAGTTGGGTTGCCGGACGACGTTGGCGCTGGGCTCCAATGAAATGGCTGAGAAAGGAGTCACTGAGGTGCTGGAAAGTGGAAATAGAGTCTGCTGGCAGTTGACTAAACCAGAGTTGAGCCGACCCCTTGAGTATTACGGGGAAAGCCCGATACATGATTTTATCAGGGAATGCATGGAGGATCATGAGGGTTCTGGAGGTCTCCAAGTGATCGACTAGGTTCGATGTACCATCGAAAGAGTCGATTGTGGGCATTTTAAACTTAGGAGGTAGAGGTTTGTCCCGGATGGAGGCAACGAATGGTGAGTTGGCTATGGTAGATGGTTTATTCGGTATGTTCTGCATGACTCCTTGGAGCTAGAGCTTCATGGCTCGGAGTTCTGCGTCCCAGAAAGGGATGTTGTCACTGCCGGACTGGAGCGGAGGCTGGACGCTATTGGCCTCTCCCTCGGGGTGGGTGCCGGGGTCGATGGGTGCGGGACCCGAGGTAGAGGGTTCATATTTGGGGGAGGGGGTCGCAAGCCTTCCAAGTTGGGTGGATGGGGCTGCTGGATAGTATGGCTCGGGGCTCGCTCTTGGTTGGGTGGAATATCTAGAGGTGGTGAAGGAGGCATAGGAAGGTTTCTTTGGAGTAGAGCATTAATCAGGGCTTGGTTTTGCTCGGCCAGGCGGTTGATGCTGTTGGTGAGCTCGGTGAAATACAGTGGGGGGTTGTTTGGATTGGGAGGGTCGGCTTGGTGGTCGGCAACATTGTGGTGAGAAGCCATGGATCTAGTTGTGACCATCCACCCTAGTGGGTGGCAGGAAGAGGTTATTGGGAAAGGGTCTCCGGCGACAATGAGCACAACTGGCGTGCGGAATAGAAAGGTTTCCCACAGATGGCGCCAACTGATGATATAGCGGGTTCCAGATGGAACGGGTCGGACTGATCCACGCTTCCCAAACCAGTTCCCGAGGTACCAAGCCCACCAGAAGACCTGCACAAGAGTTCAACGGGGAACGGGGAGTCCCCCAGCGAACCCTCCGACAAGCAAGTTAGAAAGAGAGGTGGAATGTAGAGATAGATTAGAGATAGAAAGTTTAACCTTCGTCTTGTCTTCGATGTCTGCTTATATCCTCTGGTAATCATTTCGTTGTCCCTTCCGACCTGTCATCTTGGCCGAAAGTCTATGCTCTAGCTTGCCTTGTTCATGGTGAGGCCGTTCTGTCTCGACGGGGAGGGGTTATCGCCATAAATGCTGTAAGGAGCCTCATTAATGGCTGATGTGCAGTGTAATAACTTTGCAGGATCTTTGTCTGCTTATGTGGCTTGTCCTTCTCTTGCCACGTGTTTAGATGTCATTGGTTCTTAATGCCATGTTGAGTTCCAGCAACGTTGGGCTTTAGTAGTTGAATTATGTATTGGGCCCTAAATGGTGGGCTATAACCTTCATGGGCTCACCCATGTCAATACTTATCAAGCATTTGGTCCCACTGTATTCGGAATTCTTCTTCATCATTAATGTCATGCATAAATTTTGAAAACACAGCCTTGACCCCTACATCATCGACAACAGAACTTACATGCTTGACAGCATTTTGTATCAAATGCCACGTACAAAGATGATGGTTTGTATTGGGCATGACAATTGGAATGGCCTTAGCCATCGCAGCATCCTGATCTGTGAAAATAGTTTTCGGAGCTTTGTTTGACATTGCCTCTAAAAAAATTTGAAACAACCATGTAAAAAATTCAGCAGTCTCATCATACATCAACGCTGTACCAAATATAACTGTTTCTCGATGATGATTAAATCCAACAAATGATCCAAAAGGTCTATGCTCGTTATTTAGTTTGTAAGTAGTGTCAAATGTCACTACATCACCAAACTGAGCATAGTCCATGATCATTTGAGCATCGGCCCAAAATTTATTACTTATCTGCTCTTCACAATCTAATTGGACTGCATAAAAAAAAGATGGATTTTCCATAGTTTTCTTACGAAAGTAATGCAACACACTACCCGCTTCCCCATATTCCAAATCTTTTTGTCTCTTCGATCTTAGGTAATTTTTTTGGTCCAATTTGCTGAAACCAAGTGATGCTCTTCCACCAGATTCCCTACCAAATAGTTCATACGCAGACCTAAGAGGAATTCCAGATTTTGAAGCTAATTCTACTTCAATTACTTGGGTGGTAGATATTTTTCTTTGGGATGGCTACATATGAATGCAATCTTGAGGCACAAGATCATGATTATGATGTTCAACAAAATCACAAGCAATATATTTTCCTGAAATTCTATCTAACTTGATACTAAATCAGGCACCACAACCACATCTTAGCTCTTGTCTTGGATTTTTGACAAGTGGATCTCGTTTGTCAATACCCCGACTTCCCTCTTTGTAACATACAAACCTACGTGATGTTATCTCCTTCGTATGTTTGTTCTTGTTTGCATAGGCCTTCCTAATTCTAAAGCCCACCTTTCCCTCATACGTATTGTAAAAGTCATATGCGGCTTGTTCAGAGTCAAATGGCATTCCCACTTTCGGCTTCCAACCACAATCATCAACAATATTATTTTCTTCCATTACCTACAATTCATATATATAAACCACATTTATACTTAATTGTAGGTTCTGGGAGTGAACCACATTTATACTTAATTGCAGGTTCATATATATAAACCACATTTACCTACAATTCATATATATAAATCATATAATGGAAGCAAATTATATGAATCCACAAATAAATGTATGAATCTGAAAATAGATCAATGTGATTAACAATATATATAGAACATAAAATTTCATATGAAAAAATCTAACTTATATATATAGAACATAAAATTTACCTACTTCAGTGAGTGAACCCATTTCAGTTAGTGAACCCATTTCATATGAAAAAATCTGAATTAATTGATTTCAAAAAAATCTAAATCATGGGTTAAAATCTGAATCAAATAGATTAAAATATGAATTAATTGATTTCATATAGATTAAGTGAAATGGGTTAAATAAATCAACATATATGGGTTAAATGACTGAACCAAACCATCAATGAATCAATAACAGGTTAATTGATTTCAAAAAAATTTGAATCATGGGTTAAAATCTGAATAAAATATGTTAAAATTTGAATTAATTGACTGAAATGGGTTAAATAAACCTCGACAACAGATTAAAATTTGAAATGTGTTAAATAAACCATCTATGAATCAATAACAACCCATCTATGAATCCCCAATAGATTAAGATTTTAATCTGTGAATCAATAACAACCATCTATGAATCAATCTGAAATGAGTTAAAATCTGAAACAAATCTATACATATATACATATATATAATATATATATATATATATAATAGCAAGATGATGAAATAGACCTCGCTGTTGCCGCAATGTCGCCTTTCCGCCATCGCATCGCCGCCGGACTCACCGTCGCCCACGATCCTTTGCTCACCATCGCGTTGCTCCTCCATCTCTGCCATCTCTTTTGTCTCTAAGTTCCTCTCTCAGTTCGCGTTAGTTCTCTTTCAGTTCCTCACTCCGATTTTTCAGTCGCCTCTCACGATGTCTCTCTCTCTCTGCTAGGGTTCACTGACTCAGATAGATGGTGCAAAGGCGAAGAAGACGATACAGAGAAGGGAAAAAGGGGGAAACAAGGGAAATGAAATTTTTGAATTTAAAAAAAAAAAAAAACTAAATAAAATGACGTCGTTTTACACAAAATGACGTCGTTTTGTAGACCACCATAGGAACCACTACAGGAAAGTATAGCAGATGATCTGGACTCTTGTTTGCAGTATCGGAAGAAGTCAGACATTCCCACGTTTGCCTTTTGTCAGTCAAATTGGTTTCCCTAACTTATCTATCTTGCTTGGTTTATACCTTAAGAAATAATTTTTAACAAAAAATTTTAAAATTTTGTTTGGTTCAATTTTTTTATTAAAATTTTTAAAAATTACTTTTTTTCTTACACATTAATTAATTATTTTTTCTCTCTTCTCTTTCATTTTCAATTACTTTTTTCTGTTACATACATCTACTTAACTATAATCAAATATTTAGATCATCTCAAACCTCTAAACTCTAAAACTATTTTTAAAATATATAACAAAAAAAAAAAAAAATTTAAACTCACCTCCTAAAATTTTTTTAAAAAATTTATCTCAAAACCACATAACAAACACACCCATCAACTTTGACCGTTGAAGTTCAACCCCCTTTGTAGGCTGAATTGGGTCAATTACACAGAAGTTTGGAATGAGTTATATGGTATATATCAACTATTTCTTCTTTCTTTCTTTCTTTTTTTTATTTAAAAATTTAAAATTTTAAGTTTATAATTTGTCGTTACAAATCGATGGGACACTTGAGTTTTTTCAATCATTTAATTATAGTGGTTTTACATATCCAAAAAAATATAATCACAAAAATATTTAAAATTCATAATCAATACCTTAGATTGATTCATGGTTACTTTTAATATGCATTATAAATCTTACATTTTGGACAATTTTTTAAGTATATTGTTAAGAGATTCTTCATTTATTGTGAGTTAATTTTTAATATCAAAACTTTATTACTTTATGTTATATTAGATTGTAAAAAATGATAAATTACATTAACTTTTCTTGAAATTAAAAAAAATATATATAATTTCACGATTTTTGCGTAATTAGAATGACTTCCATTTTAGTAAGGTTCAAAAAATTACAAATTAATGCAAATAGTGCGAACACTCAAAGATGAGATAATAAATATATATATATTTTAATATAAGAAATATGACATTGTGTGAGTCGATTTTTGACCACACTGCCAAACAGGTACTCAGCTGGAGAACACTAGCAGAATAGATGGCGCCCAAAAGACCTGCCACAGAAAGAAGAGATTCCAGCGGTGGTTTGTCCACCCGGGGGCACTCCGACGATCAAATCAATTATCTCTTAAAGATAGCAAAAGTGCTTAACTTACTATTCAGAACATAAAAAGCGTACCTTGGATCCATGAGGGTGCCTCTCTTTTATAGCCAACACAAACCTAATCCTATTAGAAGCCTAACTCCAATGGATTCTGTCTCAATGTTAATCTTGGACTCCCAGTTAGATTAGGATAAACTCTGTATGAGTCTTATCTTTATCCAGACTGAAATCCTCCTCAATTCTTGGACTTTTGTCCCTTATCCGCTTATCCTGGATTCCGGTATTCTCGCAGATAACCTCGGCCTAGCCGAGATTACCTCGGCATCATGTCCAGGACACGTGGCACCTCGGTTGACACTTTGGTGCCACCTCGGCCACTTATTGCCATTCAGAATTTATGTCCCTACAACTGTCCCCTAGATTCTATTACCTCGACATCCTGAGGTGATGGAACCTATATCATTTCTTCCACTTAGCACGTCGGCTAAGCTCTCTTTATCTTTCATTACCAAGGTCATCATTCGTTGCCCTCATATGACCAAGACCTATGATCTGTTTTCATCAATGCCTTAAAACAAATAACCAAGTCTGTTCAAATTATTTAGCCGAGATCATCCTCCTAGCCGAGGTCTTTGCTTCATTAAACCAAGAACTTCAAGAGTTTCAACACACGTTTGAGCTGTCGCACACAATACTTCAACCGTTTCTGCCACGCGTCTTTCCCTTCTGACACGCGCCTTTAAGTCGCCTTTCTTTTACATGCGCCGTCTGACAAGCACGTCGCCCTAGGCACATTGATTGCAATTTTGCCGCCATTTCATGGTTTTGATCATAACCACTTCTCTCTCTCTCCGTCTTTTCACTTTTGCATCCTCAACATCGTGCTAACTCTTTCTCTCTACTCTCCCAAATCCACCATTGTTTCAAGCTTTCAAGCTCTGCAATCACTGTGTTCACCTCCTTCGGCGAAACTTTTACTACCCTTCTCTGATTGCTACCATCATCTGACTCCGACGTACCTCACACCGGCTTCATTCTCTTCGGTGAGTTGTTTCTGTCCCCTTCGTTTCAATTTGTTGTTGTACTTCAAAGAACTCTGCTGCTTTTGCAAACTTGCTCATGTCTTTGATCGTTTAATTTGTATCTCGATTTCCACCATGTATTGAGCATGTTTGCTTCGTGATTTTGTTTTTGCCCAGTCCATTCTTGAGTATATACATATTGCTTACATATTTGTTGATTTTTGCCATTGTTCTTGGCCTTACACACCTGCACAAACTTTATCACTATTCTTGATTCTGAATCATTGTTCTTTGTTTCTGTTTTCTGTGTCTTTTCCAGATTCTTACCTTCAATCTTTATTTGCCTAGACTTAGGTTTGGGATTTGTCGTAGAACTCACGAATCTTAGGGAAAACTGAAACGAATTCCCCTTAGATCCTCACAAATTCTTACCCCAGCACACATTTAGGTTTTAGCCGAGGTCCCTTAAACCTCTACAAAACACTTTCTTCTGAAATCCAATACTTTCTCCCCAAGTTGACGTCATGGGTATGTGGAGGTATAGGATAGACACCCTAACTAAGTTAGAATATTTCAGGCATGAGTTTTCCATCCCGGCCGACGTTCATCTGAGGTTGACTGGGGAGGATGACTCCATCATGCCCACAGTCAACTCCATGCCCTTCCTAGTTGTAGCTTTCATAGAGTGTAGACTCAAGCTTCCACTTGACATCCTTTTCCGAGAAGTCCTTCACTATTATAAACTCAACCCAATGCAATTAGCCATTAACTCTTACAGAGTCATCAATGGCATCATAGCCTTAGCTAGCCGAGAAAAAGCTAGGGTAACTTTAGTCGACATCCAATACTGCTACACCACGTGTGGCCTCAAATTAGAAAAAGACTATATCTACTACCTCAAATCGAGGTCCACAGAATACAAACTTGTTGCCGACCTCCCAGACTCTAACAAGGGAGCCGGGGACAATTACTTCATTGTCTCGGGCAACTGGGAGTTCGCTCCAGATGAGGACCTTCACCTCTACCCTCTTAGCCGAACAGCATTCATAGAGGGTAATGGTAAGAGCCTAGTGTAGACACCCCATTTTTGACCGTCCTCAAGACTTGGACGTCACCGCTTGAACACTCGGTGATCATCCATGTTTGTGTTCGTCTTGAGTTCCCGGAGGTCTCGACTACGCGCCTTGCCTCAGGATCTCTCGACTCGACTGTTTTGTGTCTGGTTTTGCACCAAACACTTGTGTTTTGCCTTTGAGGGGCAGGGTAGGGCTTGTTGACCATCCCCACCCATCACTGGCCATGGCTTAAGGCCACCGGCTATGTTTTGTTGCCACCGGCCACATGTTTGGCCGGCCGGCTATCTTTCTTTGGTCAGTTGCATTTTTGGCTGGCCGACTACTGTGCATCTGCTTTTGCAGATATTTTTGTGCAGCTGGCATGCACTTTCCCCCCCTCCATACACGTGTATGGAGGGATTTCCCTCTTGTTAGCTTCATTTGGAAGCTTTACAAGACTAATTGTCTATAAGAGAGAGTCTCTTCTCTCTTGTTTGAAGGTTAGACAAGTTAGACAATTTAGACAACATTTTAAGAGCTTGAGCTTTAGGGTTAGGGTTTACATATATCCTCTATCTCTATATCTCTCTCTCTCTTGTGTTTAGTGTGTGTTTAGTCTCATTTTTGTGCACAAACACCCACCATCACACTTTTTCTTGGTTGCTGAGGTACCAGAGGTCTTTCCTTGAAGCTTTTGGACTGGTTTGGAACCAAAAGAGCTGCTGGAACATTGTTTGTGAAGAGGGTCTTCAAGGGTAAGACTTTTGTCCCTTTTTACCCCATTTTTGTAAAGCTTTTTAGCCTATCTTGCATCTATTTTTGAGCTTAGCATATAACATATAAAAGTCTTGTTTTTGTCTGCTCTAAATAGTTTGTTAAGGGTGTTTTAAGCTTTGGGGTTGTTTGACTCCTCTTAAGGCTTGTTTGGCCTTTGTTTTGTGCCATTTTGGTTGAGCACTAGGACCATTGTGTTTGGGCCTCCTCACCACTGAAATCTTAAGGGATTTCAGAGGTGGGGATGGTGCCTTGAGGTCCTAGGAAGGAGAGGGCCACCCCCTCTCCTTGTTGTCCTTGAAAAGGGCCATTTTTGCCTCTTTAGTGAACACCATGTTTAGGTTCATGTTGGCCATGCCTTGACTAATTTTCATGCTTATTATGTCATAATATAGCATTGTGTTTAGTTGGTTTTAGTACACCATGCTTGCTTAGCATACATGCCTTGTAATGCCATGATTTGCCTCAATACATGCATAGCATTTAGACTACCATGCTCATGTATTTTGGCCAAGCTTTGTGAAGCTTTTATGCATATCTTAGTGTGCTTGAGGACTGTTTTTGGTTGTTTGGGTCATCCATGATTTGCTTTGTATAGCTACCATGCAATCCCTCTTGTATGCCTTGAGCATTGGCCCCTCTAGCATGCCATCCTTGCTTTGTTTCAGTGGTTTGGAATCACTTAGTATGTCATTTCAGACCTCATGATGTGCTTATATGCTTGCATTTGATGTCCCTTTAATGTTTCATAAGGTTGTCATCTCATGCTCCATGTTTAGGCCTCCATGCATGCCATCCTGTTTAGCCCCTAGGATGCCATGTCATTGTGTTTTTAGTTATGTTTCAACATCCTACACCTCTGATTTTGGTCATTCAATTCATACCATGTTTGGTTTTGCTAAGGGTAGTTCAATACCTCCTTAGCTTGCCTTGAGTTTTGGACCTCTAATTGCATGCTTATGCTTGTCTTGTTGGCTTGGTTTGGCACCATTTTAACATGATTTTCAGAGCTTATGTTGCATGTCATTAGTCCATGTTTTTGTGCTTACAAGTTGTCTTTATGTGCTTAAGTGTTGGACCATATTTGCATGCATGTGTGTGTGTGTGTTGGACTTCACTTCCATAGTATTGGCTACTGATTTTGGCATGCTTGCGAGCTATCCATGTTAGTTTCAGACCACCCCTTTGCATGTTGTTGTATGCCCACCTTGTATGTTGTTGCATATTTGTGTGTTATTGCATGATTGGGGTTGCATGATTGAATGAAGTCACATGCTTGCTTGCATGCTTGAACACCCACATTGTGCCTTGCATACTTGTTAGTTGCATTGTCTCATGCCTTATGTCTTGCATGACCATTGTATGCCTTGTATGCTTCTTTGCATTCCTATGATTGCATGTTAGCTCACATGCTTAGGATTGCACTGCATTGGCATGCATGCTTTACCTCTTGAGTTGAGTATGATAAAGGTTGAGCCCCTTTGTTTGATTATGTGCATTGCATTCCATATCAAAATGCACACTTGATTCTTTGGACCATCATGCATGGAAATGCGCGATTGGTGGTCCGAGAATCGAGGCCCATCCTCCTTTAAGTCATTTACATGATAAGGGGTGTGGTTGGTGCATACATTGCTTGAAATGCATTGCCATGCTTTGTTTTGCCCTCTGTTGCTGTCAACACAGATTCTGCAGGAAGATTTGGCCGGCCGGCCATCTTCAGTGCCGACCGGCCATCCATCAGTGGCCGATGACTCAATTTGTGGCCGGTGACCATTCTCCATGGCTGGTGACCAATCCCTTCAGCCGGTGGTGTTCCATAGTGTGCAGAGAGCATATCCTGAGACTTGTATAGTCTTTAGAGGAGCAGAACAGCCAAAGCAGAGGCATCTTGTGCATGGCAGTGGCCTTCCGAGCGGAACCGAGCGCGCATGCATTGGACCCTCTTCCCGAGGCTGTTGTTTACTGCTTAACTAGATTAGTTAATTTGCTTAGCTAATTTAATTGATTTGTAATATTTAATTAGCTTGTCGGTTAGTTAAATTGTATTATTCTTTCGGTCCCTCCGAGCGAGGGCAAATTTGTAATAAGCGTGGGTGCGTGTGTGCATGTCTTCCAAACCCCCACTTCTTTCTCCCTTTTACTTACTTGCTTTCGATGGTTAGTTTAGGGCATGTTTACTTTAGCATACTTTATGCTATGCATGCGTGCATCATTCATCAGTATTGCATGCACCAGGTTCGGCGCATCATACTAACTGCATAAATATTTCAAATCTAACTTGAATACATGCTACTTGTGCATTTTCACATGTCATTTATAGACTAGCCGAGCCTACTCTAGTGACATTCCGTATGCGTTGCATTAGGCATTTAAACATGAACTTGGATCATGCATGATTGCTAACATGTTCTTGTTTTGGCGCGAAGTACTAGGTGAGTTCTTTATGCTTTAGCATCTCACATGAGTGTGAATGTTAACATGACAGTATGCTTACCATGCGGCTAAATGCTTATTTGATTAACTGTTTGAATGCCTGTGGGTGAAGGTTGGATTGTTTGAGTTGGGACAACTCATTGAAATCCGTATTTTAGCCTACTTGCGAGTAGCAAATTCCAAAGCATTTTCCAAACAAACGGATATGCAATGCTTCGTTCCAAATTAGGCAATCTAGTCTATACTTTTGTGTTGTGCGCATCACATAGTAATTTTAGCTAATTAACTGGAACAAGAATACATAACGTTTTCAAAATTGGATATCATGGTTAGTAGAGGTCGATCTTCTGATCGGGCGAGAGGGGGTGCTCATAGCTGACCTTCTCCAATCGTACCCAAGTTCCCGAGCCGAGGCAACTTTGGTGATGACGGACACGTGGCCTTTGGCACCGAGTCAGGGTTTCCTAAATTCCTCTATAAAAAATATTTAGGTGGCGACTCTGTATCTGGCGAAGCAGTCCATGTTTGGCACTTCTTTCAAAATCTGTTTTCTCAAAACGATTTGCTGGATTTGGACTCTTTGGTTCAGATTAAGAACTGTGACAATTTGAGTCCTGAACTGTAGAAGACCCACAGATGAACAAAACGGGGTTCATCCTCCCGGGACGTTCGGGGACATCTACACCTAGTGTTACATTTACTTGTTTTTCAAGTCATCAATACTCTGTTCTTTTATATGTTCTAATGTCTGTTTTTCTTGCAGCTCTTCCACAGCCGCCAAAAGACTTCCGTAAGTCCTTCTTCTCTAGCAAGGACTTGAAGAAGCTGTTGGATCTACCAGTTCAGAGGTGGAGAGCTCCCTTACTGGTCAACTACATCCCAACCTACAAATTCGTTTTGCCCGACTCCCCGAAGAAGAAGAGCAAGTCTCTTCCTTCCGCCACAACTCCACTAGTAACTTTGTCACCTCGGCCAGACCAGGGATCAACTTCCGATCTAGCTGAGCAACCATTAACCTCGGCTCCACATCTGATCCCTCCGTCTCAACACAAACGCCGATGCCGAACTGCAATCGCTGCCAAGATGGGTCGCAAGAAAGCAGTTGCAGACGATTTTCTGGCCGACATCCCTGACATTATCAACGCAGAAACAGCACCATCCCAATCTCAGCCAAAGCCGAAACCAAAAAGGCTAAAGAAAGCCCAACCCAAGGCAACGGTGACTCAGATTGACACTGAGGACATCCTGCAGATTTCAAAATTGGCCGAGAGCGAGAAGACCTCCTCCGCTGCCGAAAAGAGGCCTGCCGAGGCTGAACCATCCCAATCAACTCGGTCGAAGAGGCCGAGGTTTGAATCAGCAACAACCTTGGGCTCTATGAAATCTAATGCCCCCTGGGCTCCCTCCATTACAATTGAGGACAAGCCGATTAGAGCTAGTGACAGCGCCGATGATATTGAAGTCGGCGTTGCTCTCTCTACCGCGCTGCTCCTCCCCCAAGATCTCAATCGCAATGCCGAGATGAGCGAGTATGAGAACTTTGCTCTAATGTTGCAACGCTCCATCCAAGTAAGCCCTTAACACTTGGTACTTTTTCATTTTCTGCTATTTCATACTTAGAGAGTTTTACTAATTTGTTTTTTCCATTTCTTCTAGGCGATCCAGCATGGCCACTCCTTTGCGATGCAGGCCTTTGCCATCAAGAAGGAGTTGGCCAACAAGACCAGGGAGGCTGCTGGCTTGCAGAAAACTATCAACAAGGCTGAGGCAAAGATGAAGGCCTTGACAGATCAGGCCGACGCAGCCAAAAAGGTTTAGGACGAGACCGAGGAAAAGGCTGACGCTGCAGAGGCCATTGCCAAGGTCCTTGCGGCCGAAAAGAAAGAGGCCGAGGTAAAGATGGTCGAGGCCCAAAAAGAGCTTCAAGATGCCCTGGCCACAAAAGAGGCCGAGATCAAAGCGGCTGATTAGAAGGCGTACGCCGATGGGGCAGCTGACGTCAAAGAAGACTACAAGAAACAAGTCAGACAGGCATGTAATAAGGGCTACACCCTTGGTTGGATGGCTGCTCTGAAGGCGTTGGCTGTCCCTAAGGACTCTCCGCTTAAAGATGCAAGCAACCTCATCCTGCCATTCCTCCCAACTCCAAGCCAATCCGAGGCTGAGTTCGAGGAGGAGGTTGAGGTCGAGAAAACGGTAGAAGCTGCTGGGGCCAAGTCCCCAACTCTGAATGAGCAAGTCTTGGACTTAACTCAGAATGAGGATGAAGTCTCAAAAGGTGCCCCCTTCCAGAAAACAACTTTTGAGGTGCCAATCGCTGAGAAGAGTATCGATCAAACTCTACGGGAGATTGACGCCGAGCTCGAGGCTAAGAAGGCTGCCGAGAAGTTTTCACAACTGTCTTCTGGGGGTGAGACATAGGCTGCTGCCAATGCCGAGTAGTTTCGTTTATGATCTTTTTTCTTTGTACTTTGTTTATGTAAGCTTTTATTTGGCCGATGTGCCTTTGTCTATTCTGAACAAGTAATCTCCAATATCAAGCCGAAGTGTCTTTTTGTATTTGAACTTCTTTATCTGAATGCATTCTCTAATTTCTTCTTTGAATGTTTGTCTTCCTTTTACTCTTGTATGATTCTATACTTAGAATAATTTACATGTCTTCAACATACACCTTAACTGTGTAATCTTCTCGGTGTGGAACACTTCAGCTGTACCCACTAACAATTTATCTCGGCTTTGGCCTAACACTTGAAAACATTTATAATATTTTCACAAGTGTTACTTACAACTTGCCACTTCGCTTAAGACCTCTGTTTTCTATTATAACCTTGGGTTAACTTTAACTCATAAACTTTTTTAAAATTTCAACAAGTGTTAAACCAACTTCCTTTAACATAACATCGGCTTAACTTTAACTTGTAAATTTTTCTTAAAATTTCAACAAGTGTTAAGCCAACTTTTAGTTTGTAAGTTCCAACTCCCAAGCATTACTCTCCAGCCCTCTGCTCCCTAATGTGAACTTAAGTTCCACTTGGGTTCTCATTAAATATGTGGCTTTGACCCTGTCACCGAGGTCATATTCAAACAAAGACTGGCCGAGGTTACCAACCTTGGTCTCTTTGTTAATCTGACTGATATGCACTTAGTTCCAATATGTGTCTGACTCTGCCGAGATGGCAAGCCCAAGTTAATCCAACTTAGTTCAACTCTATTATATGCAAGTATAATTCAACTCTACCATATAATAAGTCTAAGTTATTCGTCATGTTTCAATCAGAAACATCGCCAATTTAGTTCAACTCTATTATATACAAGTATAATTAAACTCTGCCATATAGTAAGTCTAAGTTATTCGTCATGTTTCAATCAGAAACATCGCCAACTTAGTTCAACTCTATTATATACAAGTAGGAACTCTGCCATATAATAAGTCTAAGTTATTCGTCATGTTTCAATTAGAAACATCGCAAACTTAGTTCAATTCTATTATATGCAAGTAGGAACTCAGCCATATAATAAGTCTAAGTTATTCGTCATGTTTCAATCGAAAACATCGCCAAGTAACTGATCAATCATACTCCACAAGTTAAAAAATCAAGTTAAAACTTTATTATTACTTCGGCTAATAACAAAACAAAAGAAAACTTAAAAAACAAGAAAATCTAGTGATAGAAAAACTTCAGATTGCAAGTATTCCAAGGTCTTGGCAACTCTTTGCCTTCACTGTCTTCAAGCCAATATGACCCATTGCCTAAGACCGAGATGATTCTATAGGGTCCCTCCTAATTTGGGCCAAGCTTGCCCTCTCTGGGATCCTACTTATTGCCAACGACCTTTCTCAGGACAAGGTCTCCAACTTAGAACTCTCATGGGTTGACCTTCTTATTATAAGCCCTAGCAAGTGTAGACGTCCCCGAACATCCCGGGAGGAAATCCTGTTTTGTTCATTGGGCTCACTACAGTTCAGGACTCAATGTCACGGTCCTGTATCTAATCTCGCAAAGTGCAATGCAAGACCGATGAATCATCAAAGAGTCCAAATCTAGCAAATCGTTTTTGAAAACAGATTTTTTGAAAGAAGTGCCAAACATGGACTGCTTTGCCAGATACAGAGTCGCCACCTAAATATTTATTTTGGGGGAATTTAGGAAACCCTGACTCGTTGCCTAAGGCCACGTGTCCGTCATCACCAAAGTTGCCTCAGCTCGGGAACTTGGGTACGATTGGGGAAGGTCACTTCGTGAGCACCCCCGCTCGCCCGATCAAAGATCGGCCTCTACTAACCATGATATCGAGTTTTGAAAACATTATGTGCTCTTATTTCGGTTTATTAGCCTAGATTTACTATGTGATGCGCGCAGCATACAAGTATAGACTGGATCGCCTGAGTTGGAACAAAACATTTCATATTTGTTTTTGAAAGTGGTTTGCTACTCGCAAGTAGGCTAAAATGCGGATTTTGCCACCCTCAAGTGGGCTTAGAAAACATGGTGATTTGCCACTATCTAGTGGGCTTAAAACTCGCAATCAATGAATTGTTTCAATTCAGATAATCCAACCTTCACCCACATGCATTCAGGCAGTTATATCACATAAGCAAATAGCCTTATGGTAAGCATGCAATTATGGCAGTCACCCACACGCATGCAAGGATGCTAAAGCATAAACACTCACCGAGTACTCCAAGACAAAACAGAAATTAGTTAGTAATCAATGCATGATCCTAGTTCATGTTAAGATGGCTAATGCAACACATGCAAAATGAAACTAAGATAGGCTCGGCTATTCTAAACATGGCGTATGAAATGCAACAGATAACATGTATTCAACTTGGAATTGAAATACAATGCAGTTAGTATGATGCGCCGAGCCCGGTGCATGCAAGACAGATGAATGGATGCAAACATACGAGCATAAGTATGCTAATTGAAACGTGCCCTAAAACTAACCATCATAAGCCGGTAAATAAAAGGGAGAAAGATGTGAGGTTGGAAGACATGCATCACACACACGCACACTTATTACAACATTGCCCTCTCGCAGAGGGTCTGAATAAATAATATACAACCGAATGAATAACGACTTACAGCTAATTATTACATAACCCTAATTAATTAACAAATTAACTAAGATAAATAAGCTAGCATGCAAATTAAACAAAAACGGACTGCCTCAGCTCTGTTCCGAATGATAGGGATGCATGCATGCTCGAGTCGCCTTGTCGGGAAATCCATCGCGACGCCCCGATTTGCCTCTATTTACAATTGACCTCGGAACACTGTACACAACTCCATGGGAACTTGTAGGGATACTGCTGACCAGTTTTTGCTGCTAGCTTCCGGTTTGCTGCAACAGAGAGCAAGAAAGGGGCATGGCAAAGTATTTTTGACATATGTAGCACAACCACTCTCCCCGTTATTGCATGAGCTCTATGGAGTGTAGTCCTCGATCCTCGTGCCACCAATCACGCATCTCGATGCATGATGGCCGAGGAGTCGAATTGCACGACTCAATGTGAAATGAATGCACAAATGGACACCTAAAGCCAACAACTCTATCATGGATAGTCAAGAGTGTCGGCGACCGGGAATTGAAGCACGTTTCGTCATTTTGAGTACGAAACGTCCCTCGTTTCCCGTGTTTGGACTAAACGCTACTCCAAACACTATGCAACAACTAGAATGGCATGGCATGCAAACACAATGCAACAACTAGCATGTAATCCTAAACGAAATGCAACTAAGACACGCAAACATGCGAGGAGTGATATGCAAATGTGCAACTAGCATGCGCAATGCTATGAACTATCAATGGCATACTCAATGCACATGACATAATATGGCATACACAATGCAAGATGGACTTAAACCAATATGAGTGGACCTCAGCCACACTCAAATCAGTGGCCAAACATGATGGAATGAAAGGTAGGAACACTCATGCAAACATGCCCGATGCAAGGGACCGAACCTAAGGCATCAAATGTCACTTTACCAAAGCATGGCAAGGGATGAAACATGGTATTCAATCATACATTTTCCAGCTCTAAAATGATATGCAAGATGGTCCCGAATCATGCAAATATGTCACACAATGCATGCTAGATGGCCCGAATACCGAAACTAGTGAAGTGTGTTACACTAGAGGTACACAAAGCAATGCACAAATGGTAAAACCAGCCCCAAACTGACCCTAGGAAGGTCCAAGATAGTGGGAAAATGGCCTAAAAAGATGGCTCAACATGCATAGAAATGAAGCTCATGCAATGGTCCAAAAACGAGGCAAACTAACACGACTCTCAAACGCATTTAAAGAGTGGAAAACATGGGAATATGGCATACATGTAAGCTCTAAAATATGATGCACAATGGTCCTAAAACATGGAAACACCTCAACATAAGCATGCAATAGGCTTCAAAACTCAAGGCTAGGCATGGATATTGAACTACAACCATGCATAGCATGCATCATTCAACCATGAGGCACAAAAATAGAGCTAAGGTAGTCCAAAATATGCACAAAATCAGTTTAAGGCATGGCCAAAAGGTGCTAGAATAGAGGGCCAAAACAACATGCAATGTGTGCTAGTAAGCATGATTTACACTACAAGCCTATGAACATGGGAGAGGCCACCAAACCAGCCAAAAAAAGAATCATGGCACACCAAAATATGACCAAAAACCCACTGAAACATGGTCAATACATGCAAGAATGACATGCTCCTTTGATAAGCTATGAATGGGATTGCTCTACACATGCAAGAAGCAAACAAAAGGTTGCCAAAAAAACTATGGACAGAGCCTAGGAAGGTCTCAAAAATCACCAAAAAGTGCCTGAACCAAGGCTTGGAAGTATGAAAATATGGGCTCCTTTGTAAGGCCAAAAATGCTAGAAAACAAAACAAGGGGAGAGAGGGTCACCCCTCTCTGATTTTGGCACTCAAAAACACATGCTAGCCACTAAAAATCCATTGGATTTCAGTGGCTAAGAGACCAAACAAAGGTCAATGCAAAGGCCATAAGGCATAGCTCAAAACAAGATGGAATGAAGCATGCAAGGGGGTAGATGGCCCCCAACAGAAAAATAGTCTTAAACAAACATGTTAAGAAGCTCAAAATAAGACTTTTTTCAGTTTATGACAAAGCCCAAATATGCTTGCAAGTATGGCTAAAAGATGAAGCAAAATAATGCTAAGAAGAGGGAAATAGAGTGTTACCCTTGTAGCCAAAAGGACCAGCAGCTTCTGGACCAAAACAGCAAGTCTTCAACCTCTAAAAATGGGCTCCAAGATGCTTAGGTTGATAGTGGAGGTGTTGTATTGGGAGGTGGTATGCAAAAGGGGCAAGAACTATGGAGCTTTGAAGCTAAAATATAGAGACAAATGGAGAGATATAATGTATGCCCAAGACCAACTTCTGAACCCTTGCAAGGGAAGATGAGCCTTCCCTTTATAGCCCAAGAGGTTCAAAGCTGCTCCTAGAAGCTTAAAACCAAGTTTGAAGATCCTCTATACACGTGTATGGAGGATCAATTCTGTGCCTTCCAGCTGGCACAGCTGGAACCAACTCAGTGAGACAGAAAAGGAGAAAGCTGGCCGACCAGTTCAGGTGGTCGGCTGACCATTCCCCCTGGTCAACCGACCAGGGTCAAAAGGTTCAGGTGGTCGGTTGGCTCCTAGGGTGGTCTCCACACTTAAAGCAAGCAAGTGGTGTGGTGGAAGACCCACAAATGTGGCTCAAAAATCAAGGAGACCAGCTTCCTGACAAGAAAATCGGCCGGCAGGAGAAGAGGTGGTCTCCAAGAGAAAAGGTGGTCTCCCACCCTTGTACCACCTTCCAAACAAAGAAAATAGGGTCCATACCAAAAATGAACCAAGATGGATGCAAAACGAGGGTTTGGGGGCCAAAACGCGCAGCCGGGTGCCCTGAAAACTGACTGTTAAACATTGAAAGTGGCGTGCGACCACGAAGGTGGTCTCCTGGGCCACAGTGTCCCTCTAGAGAGAGGAAACAAGGTGTGTGCCAAAAACCGGAGCAAACGGAGAAGGTTAAGCGGTCCCGAATCGAGGCGCACGGTCGACGGCTCCGAAAACTGAAAACTGGTCTCCAAACGGGAAAAGCGGCCTATGACCACGAAACGTAGCCTACGGCCACTGAGAGATGGTCTACGAGACCTCTCCCTCCCTTTGGGAAGAGAAAACAGAACTTGGTTTGCAAACCGAGGCAAAGCACAAAAGGGGTCCGAGGCCCGGAGGCAAGGCTCTCAGCCGAGACTCTGAAACCTCAGAACGAGCACAATATGCGCAATCACCGAGCGCTCAATTGATGACGTCTGAGTCTTAAGGTCGGTCAAAAATGGGGTGTCTACAGCAAGCTGCTGCTGGTATGTCCCCAGCTGAATTGCTACTTTCTTCCTTCTTTCTTCTAGCAGATCCAGATCTCGGGCCAGGAATGTCTCATTGGTCCCATTTTCTACTCCCTGGGTTCTGATCCCTGGGAGGCCGACCTCCAGTGGAATTACTGCCTTTGTGCTATAAGCCATGGCAAATAGGGATTTCCCAGTTGATCTTCTCGGCGTAGTCTGATATGCCCAGAGTACACTGGGCAACTCATCCACCCATTTTCCTTTTGCTGCTTGCAGCATTTTTTTAATCCCATCCAAGATGACTTTGTTGGGTGATTTTGCTTGTCCATTGCTTCGAGGAAAACTTGGGGTGGAATAGTAATTCTTGATCTTGTACTTTGCACAGAAGTTCTTGATTAGCTTACTGTCAAATTGTATACCATTGTCAGCTATTATTGCTTTTGGGATCCCAAACCTGGTGATGATGTTTTTCTATATTAAGTTCTTCACATCGACATCCCAAATTTTTGCAAGGAGTTCAGCTTCTACCCACTTGGTGAAATAATCTGTTGCCACCAACAGGTACTTCCTTTGTCCAGTTGCTTGAGGCAATTGCCCAACAAGATCCATGCTCCATTGGGCAAATGGCCAAGGGCTGGACACCGGGTTCAAGTCTGCTGCTGGTTGGTATATCCAAGGTGCAAACCTCTGGCACTTCTCACACTTCTTGACATAAGCTTCAGCATCTTTTTGCATGTAGGGCCACCAGTATCCTTGAGTAATGACCCTATGAGCAAGTGACCTGCCCCCAGCGTGGCTTCCACATACTCCTTCATGTATCTCATACAGAAAGTCTTCAACTTGTGCATGATGCACACACCTCAGAAGGGGTCCAGTAAAAGACCTTCTATAGAGATTTCCTTCTGCTATCAAACAGAACCTTGTCGACTTCAATTTGATTTTGTGCGCCTCTTTATGATCGTCTGGCAGTTTTCCTTCTTTAAGGAATACTATTATTGCATCCATGCAGCTTGGTCCTATCTCCACACACATTGCTTCATGCTCTGTGTTCAGTGGTTCTATACTTGGTCCAGGCAAGTAGTCAACCATTATTGTTCTTGCCTCTCCTGGTTTTATTGCACTAGCCAGGTTAGCCAAGGCGTCGGCATGGCTGTTGTCATCTTGGTTAACTTGCTGTAGACGACAATTCTGGAATAAGGCTACCAGTTTGCCCATTTCTTTCACATAGCCCGACATCCTTTTATCTCGGGCAGCGTATTCGCCTGTTGCCTGGTTGACAATAAGCTGGGAGTCACAGAAGACTATTACCTCGTCAGCTTCCATTGCTGCTGCCAGCTTTAATCCTGCGATTAGTGCTTTATACTCTACTTCATTGTTTGAGGCCTTAAACCACAAATGAATGGATTATTCCAATATCTGCCCATCTGGAGATACTAGTACTACTCCTGCCCCCGCTCCTCGTCGGTTTGAACTCCCAACGACAAACAGCCGGAAGGAGTTGCCGATGTAAATGCTGCAGGGTCTGAGTTTCTCTTCCTTCCTCTGCTCTACTATCCCCAGCTAGGTTTTTCCTTGCTCACTTGGACCTCGGCTCAACAGAGCCCGATGTATGACGGCGTCCGGTGTGAACTCGGCCACGAAGTCGGCTAAGACTTGGCCTTTGATTGCTGTTCTAGGTCTGAATTCCAGGTCATATTGGCCCAAGGCCACTACCCATCTGGCTATTCTGCCTGTCAGGTCTCCCTGTTGCAATAGGGACTTTAAAGGGTGCTCAGTTAATACCACAATCTTGTGGGCTTGAAAGTAATGATTCAGCTTCTTGGAAGCCATTACTAAAGCCAGTGTTAATTTCTCCAAGGGTAGGTATTTGGTCTCTGCATCTGCCAAGGTTTCACTTACGTAGTAAACTGCTCTTTGCTCTCCTTTTTCTTCTCTGACTACTACTACACTTACTGCATGCTCTGAAACTGCCAAGTATAAGAACAGTTCCTCTCCAGGTACTGGATTTGAGAGAACTGGAGCTGTGGTCAGGTACTTCTTCAAGTCGACCAAGGCGACTTTGCACTCTTCTGTTCATAAGAAGTCTGCGGCTTTCTTCACTAAGTTGAAGAAAGGTTTACATTTGTCAGAGCTTCTGTTTATAAATCTGTTCAGGGCTGTAGCCCAACATCTGCACTTGCTTCGCCGATGTTGGGCTCTTCAATTCTAGGATGGCCATAATCTGATCCGGGCTAGCCTCAATGTCCCTTCTGGTGAGCAAATATCCTAAGAACTTACCAGACCCAACTCCAAATGCATAATTCGATGCATTGAGTCGGAGCCGATATATTCTAAGGATGTCAAAAACTGCCTTTAAGTCTTCCAGATGACCCTTAGGTTCCTTAGTCTTCACGACCATGTCATCTATGTATACCTCCACAGTTTTACCAATTAGATGTCTAAACATCTTAGTCACCAATCTTTGGTAGGTTGCTCCTGCATTTTTTAACCCAAAAGGCATCACTCTGTAGCAGTACAGCCCTTTTGGGGTGATAAATGCAGTCTTCTCCTCATCTGAGGGGTACATAGCTATCTGATGGTACCCTTTGTAGGCATCCAGGAAGCTCATCCTTCTATGCCCTGAAGTGGCATCTACTAATTGGTCAATTTTGGGTAATGGGAAGCTATCTTTGGGACAAGCCTTGTTTAGGGTGGTGAAGTCCACACAAACTCTCCACTTCCTATTCTTTTTCTTCACCACTACTGTGTTTGATAACCATATCGGGTAATTTACCTTTCGAATGGCTCTGGTCTCCAGAAGTCTATCTACTTCCTCTTCTACTGCCTCCACATACATTAATGTCGTCCTCCTTGCTCGCTGGATGACAAGTTTGGCCAACCTCTCCACATTCAGTTTATGGCAAGTGACCTCGGGGTCAATGCCAGGCATCTCGTATGGTGTCCATACAAACACCTCTAGATTTGCTCTCAGGAATGCCTCTAGCTCTTTTTCCTCTTCCTCGGCCAAGCTTGAGCCGAGAAGGAAGAAGCGTTCTTCATTCCCTTGCTGGACAAGGATTTTCTTCAGGGCTTCTTCACTCTTCTCGGCTGGCTCTTTGCCGACGTTTTCCAGGACTTTCACGTCCTCGTCCTCGATCTCTGCTGTTTCTGCTTCTTGTATGTTGCAGGTAGATTTTATTGCTGCCATGGAGCAATTCTTTGCCTGCAGTTGATCCCCCTTGGCCTCCACAATTCCATGCTCTGTTAGGAATCGCAATAGCTGGTGCAATATTGAGGGAACAACCCCTATTGCATGTAGCCATGGCCTTCCCAGGATAGCATTGTAAGGTGAGGGAGTGTCAATTATGGTGAACTCAGTTTTAATCTTCTTGGTGCTAGCCTTTACCTCCAAACTTATTGTTTCCAAGGGCCATGTCGGCGTTCCATTGAACCCGACCATAGGACCATTGGATTGCTCCAGATCGTCTTGATGAAGGCCAAGCTCCTTGTAACATCTGACATACATGATGTCACAAGAGCTGCCCTGGTCGCTTAAGATGCGCTTCACTTGGCACTCTCCAATCTGGAGGGATATTACCAAGGCATCGTTGTGTGGATGTTGCACCATCTCTAGATCATCTTCAGTAAAGGACACCATCGGTCCCTGGCACTCGTCTACCCTAGGTCTTTTCTGACGGACCTAGCATACATGCTGTAAGTGCTTTACCTTCTGAGTCTCCCCACGAATTTCGTTCTCCTTGACCTTCAAGTGAATTACATTGATCACTCGAGGTCCGCCTGCCTACGATTGCAGTGCTGCTGGTGCCTGAGGCAGTCTTGCTTGCTCTTCTCTTGTCCTAGTCTCATCTACCAGGTCCCTTAGATGACCTTGTCTTACCAGGTCTTCTAGATGTGTCTTTAGGGCTTTGCACCCCTGAGTCAGATGCCCATTCTCATTGTGGTAGGCGCAGTGCTTTCCCAGGCTTCGTTCCAAAAACTCGCCAAGAGCCTTCTCTGGTGCCCTATAATACGGTTGGTTTCTGATCCTCTCTAGGACTTTGTAGATCGGAATCCGGAATACGGTAGTGACTGCTTGTGTAGCCCTCAGTCCTGTCTCTGGCTTATTGTATCCACCATCATCTCGGACTTGCTTCAGCGAGCCGCTCTTCTTCTCTTGTTTTGACGCCTTTGTCCCGGCATGTCCTCCTCGGCCCTGGCATATTTTTCTATCCTGGCCATAAGTTCCTTCATACTTTTTGGCAATGTCTTTGCCAATGACTTTCGAAGCAGACAATCATCTTTCAGGTTGTTCTTAAAAGACACGAACGCCACCTCCTAGTTGCATCCTGGTATTCGGTTAAATACCTCATAATATCTTTTGGCATAGGCTTTAAGGCTTTCGTCCTCGCCAATTCTCAGAGCCATCAGGGTGTCCACCCTTAATGGCTGTAGTTTGTTTGTCATGAACCTGGCCACAAACATTTCGGCCATGCCTTCCTAACTTTTCACAGTTCCTTTCGGCAACTTGTGAAACCAGTCTGATGCGATCTCCCCAAAGGATGAGGAGAACACCTTGCAGAGCAACGGTTCGTTCCCAGTGTATAACGCCATTGAGTTTAGGTACAAGCCGACGTGAAAGTTAGGGTCTGACTTACTGTGGGGGCCGAATAATGGGGGTCGTAAATAAGCCGAATGGGTGAACTTGGAAAGCTAGGAAATAAATATAGTGTTCGGCTTCGCCCCACATATTCGGCCTCCTACCCTATTCGGTCGAAAGGCCGGATGGGTGAGAGGCCGAATGCCGAATTGAAGATGGGCCTAATCCTGAGGCCTAAGAAAGAAAAGATATAAATAAAAGAACATCAGCCAGAAAGAGGTATGTGAGAACTATTGTGCTTAACTTAGAATATAAGTAATCTTGAGTGTAGAGATTGACTTGCCCGTCGGAGTGCTAATTCTGGCACCCCCGACCGGAGTGTTTATTCCTTTTCAGGTGACTAGAAGAGGATCAATAGCGTCCCCCAAGATCAGAAGAGTATTTCCAAACCATATCTCCACAATTGGCGCCGTCTGTAGAAATACTCAAATACATCCATGGCGGGCGTAACAGAAGACCCTCCGATAGTCACCGATGAAACCATGCAGAGAGACGACCTCACTCCAACAAACATGCTTGGACCGGAGACTATCCCCATCAGACGCGCTTTGAACTTCGCCTCACCCTCAACTTTAGAGCATGAAGCAATACAAGCGATCATGGAACAAGCAAAGCAAAATGAACAAAGGTTGGAGAACATGATCGCAGAGAATGAACGTCTCCGTCAGGATTTGGCCTTGGAGGTGGCGAAATCCAAATGAGCTGTACACCAAGGCCCGGAACGACCTGTGAGGGCAGGTGGTCGACGATCTCGAGCCCGACAACAAGACACCGATAGTAACTCCGATTCATTATCCCCGGAGCCCAAGAAGAAGGGACGATCTGAAACTTCTAGTTCTTCTGAAGAGAGTCCTCATATAAGGCATAAGCGAAGAAGAAACAGTTCGGATGAAGATTGACACGATCCTTCTGTACGACGGATTGCAAAGGCAGTGCTACCCAAGAAATTCAAAGCACCGTCATTCACCTTGTACGACGGTAAATTAGACCCCACCGATCACATCCGCCATTACAAGCAAGCCATGACATTGCATGCAGATAACGAGGCTTTGATGTGCATAATATTTCCGAGCAGTTTGGGACCACTAGCTGTCAGGTGGTATTACAAACTGGAGCCGGCTTCGATTAAAAGCTTCCACCAACTCCAAAAATCCTTCAGGGCAAGGTTTATCACTAATGAGGTCCAGCCAAAGCAAACCGATTCCCTCTGGGCAATGCAGATTCAACCGGGCGAAACCCTTCATGCCTACTCGATGCGGTATTGGGAATGTTTCAATCTGGTAGACGATGCTTGCAATGACTCCATGGCCATCACCGCCTTCAAGATGGGGCTGCATCCCAACAGTGCCCTCCGCAGCTCTTTGACCAGATAGCCCCCCAAAACAGTTTGGTCGTTGATGAAGAAGGTTGAAGAATATTGTAAAGTGGAAGATGATGCTTTGAGGGTTAAAGCCGGAAATATGACCAACAAGACGGCTCTTGCTGCAACTGCTTAGCCATTAAATTCTGTAGCACCCCAGAGCCCTGAACCACGGCATTGGGCCAAACGGGACAAGAGACGGGATTCCCGCCGATCGAGCGACCAATGCTCTCACCGAGAAAATGAACAGCTGCAAGTTGACAGCAGGCACACGAGGCACGCCGACAAGAAATATACGGAGTTGACAGAGCCGGTCAGTGCAGTTATGTCCAAAAACCAACACCTTCCGTTCTTCAAATGGCTGTCGAAATTGTAGGACCACTCGACACGAGAAGACGGGACAGACGGTGTGAGTATCACAAGGACCATGGCCATGATACTGATAGTTGTTATGCACTGAAGGATCTCCTGGAAGAATTGGTACAAGATGGCCGGCTACAACAGTACGTTCGCAAAGGCAACCCAACCAAAGCAATAGCCTTAAGACAGGATTTACCTCCGCTTGGCATGATCCACATGATATATAGCCTGCCAATCTTATCCGTGGTGCATACGATTCAGTCGAGTCCTGACCCTCAGAAAAGACTCACTTCGGCTAAACGACCCCATGAAGCTGCAAGCATTTCCTTTGATGATTCAGATATGGCCGGTGTGACACTTCCCTACATTGATCCCTTGGTAATTGAGTTACGCGTAAACCGATTCACAGTTGAGCGCGTACTCGTTGATCCGGGGAGCAGATCGGAGGTTATGTACTACAAGACATTCACCAAACTCGACTTCTCCGAAGCGGATCTTTCCCCGGCCCCTTATCCACTATTTAGCTTCAACACCAATCCAGAGTACCCGTTGGAAGAAATCACACTACCCGTTCAAGTGGGCTCCCGCACAGTGGATGTAGAATTCTTGGTCGTCAAGCTGCCATCGCCGTACAATCTCATTATGGGGTGGACTTGGTTGCACACCATGCAGGCCGTTCCGAGTACGTATCATCAGCTGCTCCGCTTCCCAACAGAACGCGGTATTGAACAAATTCATGGCTCCCAGAAATCGGCACAAGCATGTTATCTCCTTGCTGAAAAATGCCAAAGCAGCTGTAGGTGAATTCTATTGAGGTGCCAGATCGAGAGAACCTTGATGATGTTGGGCGGCTCCCCAATGAAAAGGCCACGGAAGGCTTAGACCGAGTTGAAATCGATGGAAGCCTAGACAAATTCTTCATGGTCGGCACATCCCTGAATCAAACCGACAGAGAGCAGCTAATTTCTTTCCTGCTCAGCAACCTTGATGTCTTTGCATGGACTCCATACGAGATGTCGGGTATAGATCCTTCTGTTTCACAGCACCATTTGAATGTTGACCCTAAGTGCAAGCCGATCATTCAGAAAAGCCGGCAGTCAGCCGCAGAGCACACTGCCGCCGTTGTTGATGAGGTTGACAGGCTGCTTGAAGCCGGGGCAATCAGGGAAGTGACTTACCCTACATGGCTCTCTAATACGGTGGTTGTGAAGAAGAAAAATAGGACTTGGCGAGTGTGCGTCGATTTCACGGACCTAAACAAAGCTTGCCCCAAGGATTGTTTTCCCCTACCCAGAATTGACCAACTTATAGATGCGACGGCACGCCATCAACGTATGAGCTTTCTCGATGCCTACAGAGGTTACCATCAAATCGCCATGCATCTTGAGGACCAAGAAAAGACTGCATTCCTCACCCCAAGAGGAACCTACTGCTACAAGGTTATGCCTTTTGGGCTGAAGAATGCAGGGGCAACCTACCAAAGACTGGTCACCGCCATGTTCAAGGAACAACTCGGCCGCACTATGGAAGTGTACATTGACGATATGGTGGTGAAGTCCAAGGAAGAGCAGAATCATATAGCCGATCTGGAAGAGACATTCGGCATTCTTCGCAAATACAGAATGAAGCTGAATGCTTCCAAATGTGCGTTTGGGATTGGCTCTGGCAAATTCTTAGGTTACATTGTCAACCACCGAGGAATCGAAGCCAACCCAAGGCAAATCACAGCAATCCTAGAACTCGGCTCCCCTCGATCAGTCAAAGAAGTTCAGAAGTTAATGGGGATGGCTGCCGCTCTCAACAGGTTCATCAGTCGTTCCACGGACCGCTGCCGACAATTCTTTCATACACTACGGCAGGGAAAGGCTTTTGAATGGTCCGCCGAGTGTGAAGCTACTTTCAACGGCCTCAAGACCTACCTCCGATCAGCTCCACTCTTGACAACACCGTCGGCCAATGATCCACTCATTTTGTATCTGGCAGTCTCCGACCGGGCCATCAGCGCCGTACTGATAAAGGAAAAATTGGGGGAGCAGCGGCCGGTATATTATGTGAGCAAGGCAATGGTTGACGCCGAAACACGCTACCTTCCGCTGGAGAAACTCATCCTAGCCCTGGTCATGGCGGCAAGAAAGCTGATGCATTACTTCCAGGGGCATAGCATTGGTGTGCTAACAGATTATCCCCTCCGATCAGTACTCCGCAGTGCAGAAGCATCAGGACGTGTTTTAAAATGGACTCTTGAACTCGGCCAGTATGATATTCAGTTTTTACCTAGAACCTCAATCAAAGGACATGTGCTGGCCGACTTTGTTGCCGAATTCACTGGGGGTCTTGCCGACTTCAAGTCTAATGAAATTCGATCGAAGCCGAACTGGAGAATTTATGTCGGGGACATCTGGCAGTTGTACTGTGATGGATCATCCAATCAGCAGGGCAGCGGAGCTGGAGTTGTGATCATGGCTCCCGACGACGCAATAATTGAACAGGCCGTCAAGCTCGGCTTTGAAGCATCAAATAACGAAGCTGAATATGAAACCCTTCTGGCCGGTTTGCGGAATGCTCATCTTCTGGGTGCTCGGCGCTTGCTTGTATTTTGTGATTCAAAACTGGTGATCAATCAGCTAAAGGGGGAGTACGCGGCAAGAAACGACCGTATGTCGGCTTACATGAAAACGGCCAACTCTTTGCTTGCAAAATTTGACCATCATGAATTGAACCAGATAACACGTGATCAGAACACACACGCAGATGCCCTTGCCTGCCTAGCCTCCGCCATTAACTCAGAGATTAACCGGACCATCGAAGTAGGTTTCATCCCGGAGCCGAGCATCGGCCCTTCGGAAGAAGTTCAGGTCAATATTATAGAATCTGGATCGAGTTGGATGGATCCTATTGCTGCATTCCTGTCTTCCGAACAGCTCCCAGAGGACAAGAAAGAAGCGCACAAGCTGCGAAACAAAGGCCTGCGATACTACTTGGATCCGCAAGGAAGGCTTTATAAAAAATCCCTCTCTGGTCCATATTTGGAATGTGTGCACCCTGACAAAGTCGAAGAGCTTCTTGCTGAAATACATGAAAGCAGTTGTGGTGTCCATTCTGGCGGGCGCTTTTTGGCCCATAGAGCTATAACACAGGGGTATTATTGGCCGACAATGAGATCTGATGCGGAATGTTATGTGAAAAAATGTGAACAGTGCCAGAAGTTCTCCTCGTTAACCCATCTGCTTGCTGAAGAATTGAGCTCTATCACCAGCCCCTGGCCATTTGCCCAGTGGGAGCTTGATATCGTAGGACCGTTGCCGAGGGCCCTAGGGAACAAGCGATACTTGATCGTCGCCACAGACTACTTCATAAAATGGGTCGAAGTGGAGGCATTAACGCACATTCGAGATTCTGATGTCAAGCGCTTTGTGTGGAGAAATATCATAACTCGATTCGGCATTCCAAGAGCTCTTATCTCAGACAATGGCACCCAATTTGATTGTGGCGTCTACCGGGAGCTGTGCAACAAGTATGGTATCCGGCCCTACTTTTCTACGCTGGCTAACCCACAGAGCAATGGTCAAGCCGAAGCCTCTAACAAATCCATCTTGGACGGCATCAAGAAGAGGCTGGAGAGAGCCAAAGGCAAATGGGTCAACGAATTGCCGAGTGTTTTGTGGGCTCATCGAACTATACCGAGGAGATCTACTGGAGAGACACCGTTTGCTCTATGCTTTAGAACCCAGGCGATCATACCTCTGGAGATCGGCCACCCAACCCTGAAAACTCAAGTTTTTGACATGGGCCGAAACGACATGATGCTGGCTTTGGATTTGATTTTGATTGAAGAACGAAGAAACCGTGCCCTTGCATCCATGGCGCGGTACCAGCAGCAGCTGGCCAAGTCATATAATCAATGTGCTCAGCTGCGCCGTTACATACCAGGGGAGTTGGTCTTGAAAAAAGTACTTCCAGCTGCCAAGAAACCGGCTGATGGAAAATTGGGTCCTAACTGGAACGGCCCCTATCAGATTGATTCCATCGTAGGAGTAGGGGCATATTGGCTCAAAGACATGTCAGGAAGGAGTACGCAAATTTTATCACTGACCCGACTAGTGGGGCATGATACTTGTTCTAAACTGTTCTCCATGTATATCTCATTTTCTGTAATGCAAAGATCGCTATTCACTCACTTTAAAATCCAGTTCAAAGGTGTTCAGAAAAAAGCCCCCGGATTTGGAGCGCCCTTCGTGGATATCACAATTGGCCAAAAAGTCTCCGGATTCGGAGCCCCATCGGCGCATGATGTCTTTGGGCCGAAAAAGTCTCCGGATTCGGAGCGCCCTTCATGGATATCACGATTGGCCAAAAAGTCTCCGGATTCGGAGCCCCATCAGCGCATGATGTCTTTGGGCCAATTAAGCCTTCGGATTCGAAGTGCCCTTCGTGGATATCACGATTGGCCAAAAAGTCTCCGGATTTGTAGCCCTATCGGCGCAAGACGTCTTTGGGTCGATTAAGCCTCCGAATTCGGAGTGCCCTTCGTGGATATCACGATTGGCCAAAAAGCCTCTGGATTCGGAGCCCCATCGGTGCATGACGTCTTTGGGCCGAAAAAGTCTCCAGATTCGGAGCGCCCTTCGTGGATATCACGATTGGCCAAAAAGTCTTCGGATTCGGAGCCTCATCGGCGCATGACGTCTTTAGGCCGATTAATCCTCCGGATTCGAAAAGCCCTTCGTGGATATCACGATTGGCCAAAAAGTTTCCAGATTCGGAGCCCCATCGGTGCATGACGTCTTTGGGCCGAAAAAGTCTCCGGATTCGAAGCCCTATCGGCGCATGACGTTTTTGGGCCGATTAAGCCTTCGGATTCGGAGTGCCCTTCGTGGATATCACGATTGGCCAAAAAGTCTTCGGATTCGGAGCCCCATCAGCGCATGACGTCTTTCGGCCGAAAAAGTCTCTAGATTCGGAGCGCCCTTCGTGGATATCATGATTGGCCAAAAAGTCTCCGGATTCAGAGCCCCATCGGTGCAAGATGTCTTTGGGCCGATTAAGCCTCCGGATTTGGAGCACCCTTCGTGGATATCACGATTGGCCAGTCTCCGAATTCGGAGCCCCATCGGCGCAAGACGTTTTTGGGCCGATTAAGCCTTCGGATTCGGAGCGCCCTTCGTGGATATCATGATTGGCCAAAAATTCTTCGGATTCGGAGCCCCATCGGTGCATGACGTCTTTGGGTCAAAAAAGTCTCCGGATTCGGAGCGCCCTTCGTAGATATCACGATTGGCCAAAAAGTCTCCGAATTCGGAGCCCCATCGGCGCATGACGTATTTGGGCCGATTAAGCCTTCGGATTCGGAGCGCCCTTCATGGATATCACGATTGGCCAAAAATTCTCCGGATTCGGAGCCCCATCGGCACAAGACGTTTTTGGGCTGATTAAGCCTCCGGATTCGGAGCGCCCTTCGTAGGATATCACGATTGGCCAGTCTCTGGATTCGGAGCCCCATCGGCGCATGACGTCTTCGGAGCGCCCTTCGTGGATATGTCGAAGCGTAAGTCTAGAGCCGAATAAATACTTAGTGTACGATTGGCCAAAATAAAGATTTCGGTTTCGAAACCTGAATCTAGAGCCGGCAAAGTCCGTTTACAGTTACACTATGAAACGCAAAACATGCAAATGCGTGACGAATAAAAATTACAATAAAACACAAGATCACAATAAAATTACATAGATTTCAATCAATGTACTATTATTCAAAATCACAATAAAAACGAACGATGTACTTTTATTCAATCAGTCGAAAATTACATAAGATTTCGCATTACAATGTCTACTCCTACACGGCTTCTCCCTCGTCATCACTCTTTTCGACGGAGAAGGGAAAATGATCACGTTGGTACTGCGGTAACGCCGAATCAACACCCTTTGCTCGAAGAGCCTCTGCGGCCTGAAGTGCCTTAATCCAATTGTGCCTAAAGCCGCGGTTCTCGCATCGGCAGACCTCCTCCACAAGCTTCTCCTTGGTTTTGTCGATCCCAACCTTCCGGCCCACATGAAAGCCTTGTTCATACCCCATGGCCCTTGCATTTTCCACGGCAAACATGCTTGCCGTCTCCCTATCGGCTATCGCGTGACTTAACAACCGTTGGGTCACTCTTTCGTCCATGATCGGATTAGAGTGACCTGCCGCGTGAGGCTCCACGGTTTGAGCCTTTCTAAGTTCCCTGAGCTCACGCTCGGCTTTTTTCACGCGAACCTCCAAACTACGTATCCGTTCCTCGTTCTTTTCTATTTCCCGTCGCGCGGCGCGCAGACGCATGCCGACCTCATAAGCGATGTACAGCCCCTTCACCGCACCATGGATGCCTTCTCGAAATACATCGAAATCTTGTCGTCCAGCCATCAACTGTTGGACCTCCGATGGAAAGATCTGTCGAGTGAACTTGGCTGCTACACCTGGATCTTTAATGATGGAATTTGCCTCCGTCATCGGTTTATTTCCCACGAAAATCGCAAAACTCAACGGTCGTGGCGTTGCATCGGGCTCGCTTCTCGGTCGCGATCGCGGGGAGCTTCCCCGTTGCTGTTTCTCCTTTCGGGGTGATCTGCTTCGACAACTAGGGGGCTGACGCCTTTCCCATTCTTTGGACGCCCTTTCTCCCGCGCGTATAGGCTCGCTACTACGATTCATTGCAGTGTCTAACTCAGTCAATGTTCGCCCTTCTCCTCTGCTGTTAAAGAACAACCTGTTTGACATTTGCACTTGTCCCAGGCTAGTTTAAATCAAGTCTGAATAAAAATAAGTGGAATTATTGGCGTAAACTCACCCCATTTATCCTTAATGTATGCAGCAACCTCGATGCGACGTCATTAATTCCAAACGCCAAAAGGTCAGATGCCGATCGGACCATTCCACGAACTAGTCCCATTCGGCTCATGAAGCTCGTGCATTGGCTGGGCAAGGGCAGATTTGTTAATCTGATCGGCCAAGTATCTAGGCCCAATGCCGATCAATCTATGCCTCAGCCAATCCACGAACTAGTTCCATTCGGCTCATGAAGCTCGTGTATTGGCTGGGCAGGGCAGATTTGTTAATCTGATCGGCCAAGTATCTAGGCCCAATGCCGATCAAGCTATGCCTCAGCCAATCCATGAACTAGTCCTATTCGGCTTATGAAGTTCCTGCAGTGGCTGGGGCAAGGGTAGATTTTTAAATCTAATCGGCCAAGTACCTAGGCCCAATGCCGATCAACCTATGCCTCAGCCATTGCACGAACTAGTCCTATTTGGCTCATGAAGCTCGTGCATTGGCTGGGCAAGGGCATATTTGTTAATATGATCGGCCAAGTATCTAGGCCTAATGCCGATTAATCTATGCCTCAGCCAATCTATGAACTAGTCCCATTCGGCTCATGAAGCTTGTGCATTGGCTGGGCAAGGACAGATTTGTTAATCTGATCGGCCAAGTATCTAGGCCCAATGCCGATCAATCTATACCTCAGCCAATCCATGAACTAGTCCCATTCGGCTCATGAAGCTCATGCATTGGCTGGGCAAGGGCAGATTTGTTAATCTGATCGGCCAAGTATCTAGGCCCAATATCTAGGCCCAATGCTGATCAAGCTATGCCTCAGCCAATCCACGAACTAGTCCTATTCAGCTTATGAAGTTCCTGCACTGGTTGGGGCAAGGGCAGATTTTTAAATCTGATCAGCCAAGTACCTAGGCCCAATGCCGATCGACCTATGCCTCAGCCATTCCACGAACTAGTCCCATTCGGCTCATGAAGCTCGTGCATTGGCTAGGCAAGGGCATATTTGTTAATCTGATCGGCCAAATATCTAGGCCCAATGCCGATCAATCTATGCCTCAGCCAATCCACGAACTAGTCCCATTCGGCTCATGAAGCTCGTGCATTGGCTGGGCAATGGCAGATTTGTTAATTTGATCGGCCAAGTATCTAGGCCTAATGCCGATCAAGCTATGCCTCAGCTAAACCACGAACTAGTCCTATTCGGCTTATGAAGTTCCTGCACTGGCTGGGGCAAGGGCAGATTTTTAAATTTGATCGGCCAAGTACCTAGGCCCAATGCCGATCGACCTATACCTCAGCCATTCCACGAACTAGTCCCATTCGGCTCATGAAGCTCGTGCATTGGCTGGTGTAACACGCCCGCGAGGGAACTCACGGGTTACAGTTCGGACTCGATTTGTTGTCACGGTTCTTAATCTTGAACCAAAGAGTTCAAATCTGGCAAATCGTTTTGAGAAACAGATTTTTGAAAAGAAGTGCCAAACATGGACTGCTTTGCCAGATACAGAGTCGCCACCTAAATATTTTTTTTAAATGGGGAAATTTAGGAAACCCTGACTCGGTGCCAAAGGCCACGTGTCCGTCATCACCAAAGTTGCCTCGGCTCGGGAGCTTGGGTACGATTGGGGAAGGTCAGCTATGAGCACCCCCCTCTCGCTCGGTCCGAAGACCGGCCTCTACTAACCGTGATATTTGATTTTGAAAACGTTGTGTTCTTATTCCGGTTATTAGCCTAGATTTACTACGTTATGCGCACAGCAAACAAGTATAGACCAAATCGCCTAATTTGGAAATAAGCATTGCATATCCGTTTGTCTTGAAAAACACTTTGGAATTTGCTACTCGCAAGTAGGCTAAAATACGGATTTCAACGAGTTTTTCTAACTCAGACAATCCAACCTTCACCCACAGGCAATCAAACAGTTTATCACATAAGCATCTAGCCACATGGTAAGCATACTGTCATGATAGCATTCACACGCATGCGGTATGCTAAAGCATGGAAATACTTACATCGTACTCCGTGCCAAAACAATAAACTAGTTAGAAAAACAAGCACGGTCCTAGTTCATGTCAAATTGACTAATGCAACACATACAAGATGCAATTAGGGTAGGCTCGGCTAACCTAAACATGACATGTGAAATGCAATCAATTGATGCACGTATTCTAGTTAGATTTGAAATACCAATGCAGTTAGCATGATGCGCCGAGCCCGGTGCATGCAAGACAGATGAATGGATGTACGCATGCATAGCATAAGGCATGCTAAAATAAACATGTCCTAATCTACCATCGTAAGTAGGTAAATAAAAAGGGAGAAAGAGGTGGGGGTTGGAAGACATGCACACGCACGCACCCACACTTATTACAGATTCGCCCTCGCTCGGAGGGACCAAAAGAATAATACAAATTAACTAACTACGAGCTAATTAAATATTACAGATTACCTAATTAGTTAACAAACTAACTAAGCTAGGAAAAACAGTAAACCGCCTCGGGAGGAGAGTCTGGTGCAATGCATGCCCGGGTCCTGCTCGGAAGCGCACTGCCATGCATAGACTGCCTCTGTTTTCCCTGCTCTGCCCCTCTGAAAATTGCCAAAGTCTTAGGATTGCTTCCCTAGATATTGGGGAACACCGCCGGCTGAGTAGAATTACCACCGGCAGTGGGGCGTGGTCATCGGCACAAGATGCATCCATCGGCCACCAATGGATGGCCGGTCGGCACTATATGTTGCCGGTCGGCCAAAAATGCCTGCAGAACCTGCAACTTACAGCAGCAGAGGACAGAACTTGCATGGCAATGCAATTCAAACCATGTATGCCCTAACCATTCCCCTTATCATGTGTAGAACTCAAAGGGACATGGTCCTTGGTTTTCGGACCACCAATCAAGCATTTCGATGCATGATGGCCCAAAAACCAAGTGTGCACATTTCAATTTCAAATGAATGCAATGCACATAATCACATAAAAGGGCCAACCTCTATCACACTCACTTCAAGAGGTCAAGCATGCACATTGATGCAATGCAATCCTAGGCACATTGACTAGTATGCAACCATGGCCATGCAAATAAGCATACAAGCTAACAAGCATACAAGACATGAAACATCAATGTTAACCAACAAGCATGCAAGATGTAATGTGGATGTTCAAGCATGCAAACAAGCATGTGACTTCATTCAATCATGCAAATTCCAACATGCAACAACTTACCCATATACTACAACACATAAGGAGCATATGCAACCAATGAAGGGATGGACTTAAACATGAATTAGGCAGCTCTAATTAGGCCCAAAACAGTGGCCAAAATGCTCAAATATGAGGGCTAAACACACATACACACATGCACATGTTAAGACACAAATCCAAGCATTAAGCAAGTAACTCTCAAGCACACTTGAAAGGAGTATAACATGGACACTAGGCATGCAACATAAGCTCTGAAAATCATGCTATAAGAGGTGCCAAACCAACTCAAACAAGACAAACGTTAGCATGCAAATAGTCCAAGTACTTGAAGCAAGTCAAAGAGGCTTAAACCATGGCTAAGCCAACCAAGCCCCGTAAGGTCAAGAAGGCTTAAAATAGGTTCAAGGCAGTCCTTGACCATGCAAAAGGGACCTTTAGATGGCATCTAAGTGGCTCAAATTCAAAAGCATGCACAATGGCCAAAACATGGAGCATACAACACAAGCCTTCAAAGCATTAAAGAGGTGCCTAAGGCAAGCATACAAGCACATCAAAGGGGCTGAAATGATGTTACAAATGGTGCCAAACCACTTAAACCGAAGCAAGTAATGCAAGCTACACACTTATACACTTAAGGCCAACAAACCAAAATGCAAAGGGGCCACACAAAGCATGCCAAGATCGACCCAAATAACTATGGACAGACCTTAAACATGGTGAAACAAGCACAAAAGCTTCACAAGACCAAGTCTAAAACATGCTAGAATAAGGGTTTACAACCTAAGACATGTTAAGGCATCGAAGTGGCATTACATGGCATGTATGTTAAACTAACATGATGCACCAAAACCAACACACAACAATGTTATATCATGGCATAATAAGCCTAAAAAAGCAGCTATGGCATGATCAACAAACACTTAAACATGATGCTCCCTCAAGAGGCCAACAAGTGCCCTTTTCAAGGACAACAAGGAGAGGGGGTGGCCCTCTCCTTCTTGAGACTTTAAGGCACCATCCTTACCACTGAAATCCCTCAAGATTTCAGTGGTGAGGAGGCCCAAGCACCAAAGTCTCGGAGCTCACCAAAAATGGCACAAAATGAGGCCTCTCAAGGCTTAGGAGGGGTCTAACACCTCCAAACCACAAAACACTCTAAATAAACTATTAAGAGGGCTTAAAAACAAAACTTTTTTGTATTATACACTAAGCTCAAAAACAGTTCTAAGATAGGAAAAAGTAGTGTGCAAAAATGGGGTAAAAAGGGGTTAGTGTCTTACCCTTGTAGACCTCTTCACAAAAGATGATTTTGTTGCCTCCTTGAGCTCAAATCCAGCCAATAACAGCAAGAACAAGCCTCAGGTCCCTCAAGAACCAAGAAAAGGTGAAAGACTAGGTGTTTATGTGCAATAGTATGGACAAAAGCACCTAGAACATAAAAGAGAGAAAAAGAGAGATAGAATAGTTACAACTTTCTAACCCTAGAACCAGAGCTCTCCTCTGTGTTTTCCTCACAAAATTTCTCTAACCCTCATGCCAAGAGAAGACCCCTTCTCTTATAGGCAACCCATCTTGCAAAGCTTATTCAATAAGCTAACAAGGGGGCCATCCCTCCATACACGTGTATGGAGGGGAACCAAATGCCACACAACTGTCCTAAAATATCTGCAAAAGCAGATGAACAGTAGTCGGCTGCTCAAAATTGCCATTTTGACAAAATTGATGGCCAGTCGGCCAACAAGAGTGCCGGTCAGCCAAATATATGGCCGATGGACACAAACAACAGCCGGTGGCCTCAAGCCACGGCCAGTGGAGTGTGGGGAGACCTCACAAGGCATCCCCTGCCCCTCCAAGGCAAAACACAAGTGTTTGGTGCAAAACCAGACACTAAATGGTCGAGTTCGAAGATCCTGAGGCAAGGCGCGTAGCCGAGACCTCTGGGAACTCCAAACGAACACAAATATGGATAATCATCGGGTGTTCAAACGGTGACGTCCAAGTCTTGAGGACGGTCAAAAATGGGGTGTCTACAGCTGGGCAAGGGCAGATTTGTTAATCTGATCAGCCAAGTATCTAGGCCCAATGCCGATCAATCTATGCCTCAGCCAATCCACGAACTAGTCCCATTCGGCTCATGAAGCTCGTGCATTGGCTGGGCAAGGGCAGATTTGTTAATCTGATCGGCCAAGTATCTAGGCCCAACGCCGATCGATCTATGCCTCAGCCATTCCACGAACTAGTCTCATTCGACTTATGAAGTCCCTGCACTGGTTGCGTCAAGGGAAGATTTATAAATCTGATCGGCCAAGTATCTAGGCCCAATGCCGATCGATCTATGCCTCAGTCATTCCATGAACTAGTCTCATTCGACTTATGAAGTCCCTGCACTGGCTGGGGCAAGGGCAAATTTATAAATCTGATCGGCCAAGTATCTAGGCCCGATGCCGATCGATGCGTGCCACAGCCAGTCTATGAACTACAAGCATTCGGCTTTTTGGAGTTAAAATCGACTAATTATCTACATGAACGTTTTATCCAAAATAACAAAACACTATATCATTAATCAATAACACAATTTAGCACAACTAACATCAAAGTACAAAAGGAATTTTCATTAAGTAAATTGGACACAAATTGTAGCCATTTTACATATGAAAACTACTAAACAAAACGCTACGAGTTCGCATACAAATGCCTAGCAAAAACAAAAAGAAAAAAACATCTGAAATGAAAATGACTGTAGCAATACCAAACGAAAAGCTGTAAAATACATTTGAAATCCTAAAACAAAAACAAGTGTCGCCCAAATCAGTCCTCGGAGTCAGACTCCAATGGCTCAACATCCACTTGCTCGTATGGAATTGGCATAGCCAATGTCACATTAGCAGCAACAAGGGCTTTGAGCTAGCCGTGTTTGAATCCCTGATTATCAAATTTGGGGACTTTTTGCACGTAATTTTTGAGGGCAGCGCCTTCCCCGACCTCATACGCCTTTGAAGCATCAGCGTCGGCTACCTCCTTCACTGCCTTTGATTCCGCCAAGTCCGCTTCAAGTTTGGCGATTGCCTCTTGGGCTAACTTGAGCACAGCTTCGCTCGTGTCCACCCTCTGCTCGGCAGCCAATCTGAGTTGGTCCGCATTTCTGGCCCTCTCCAACTCGGCCTCGGCCCTGGCAGCTTCCATTTTCGCCCTCAGGGCCTCAAACTCGGCACGGCTCCTTTGCCCATCAACTTCGGTTTGTAGACGGCCAATTCGTTCGTTGGCGTTGTGCTGGCGACGGCCTAACTCGGCTATCCTTCCGACCGTCTGTAAAACAGGAGCAGGAGGTTAAATCCAAACATATATACACAGAAAAGACAAGATCAAGATCTTTACCAGAAGAGCCGATTGAGCGGCTAACGCTACCGCTAAGACGTCTGGCTCTGAGCGGAAAGTGGCCTTGTCGGACGGCAATGAGACTGATGAGGCTAGGTTGAGTGCAACGGCTGGGTCTTTTATAGCCGACGTGTCAGAGGAGATCGGCATGTTTCTTACCTTTGGTTGAACCACAAAAGGCACAACTGTATCCGACTCCTCTAAACGCTGCCGTTTGTCGGCAGGCTCTTCTCTAGACCCGAGCTCAACCTCAACAGGACGCTTCTCCGACCGTCGTTCAGCCTAGTCATTTGCTGGCACAATCGGCTCCAACTCGGCATCTCATACTTGAATCGTCTCCTCCATAACAGGCAGGGGCGGCTCAATATCTGTGACGAGCGCCACTTCGGATCGATTGGCCTCCGAACGAATGGCCTTCGCTCTCCGCCGCGCGGCCATTCGTTCGACGTGGGCCTTTTTGGCAAGCTTTGTAAGTGACAAACTGGCCATATCTTCAGGGAACGAGCCGGGAAAATCCTCTAATCCATTAAAGACGTCGTTGTAACCTTCCCCTCGACCTGAGGTGAACGGAGGGTCGACTGAATTGAGGCCGACTTCTTCAAACGCTGGCCTTAAAGCCTCATCTACTTCAGCTTCGGACTGGCCTGATTCGTCGGCGACCTCCTCTGCGCGCTCCGAGTCGGATCCTTCGAAGCCGATTTGGCGCAAGTTTTTGAAGTTGGACAAAATGAGAGCCGTTGGAAACTCCTCGCCCTTTGGAATTGGGATGTTGTCTGCTGCTGAGAAAGTTGTGTACGTCGGCTCGTATTGAAGTAGAATATGGGCCGCCCTCCCTTGTTTCTGAAGGTTTGGATGGCCGAAGTATGTCAAAGCAACTTTTATCTCCGAAAGAACGGCATCGTCGGTTGAGGCCAAAACTTTCTTCAAATCGTTTCCTGCACAAGCAAAACCATTAGGTCTCAAAAGTGAAGCTTTACAAATATAACAAAAGGAAAAATAAACACAACAGGCTGTACGGCCACCTGGTTCACCCCTTCGCCTAGGAATAGGATCGAAGCGATCCTCGCCTTCGCCGAATTCCCAGTTGCCTTGGACAATGACCATAACGTCATTGACTCGCTTCCCAGAGTTGGAAAGCATAGTCACTAGTTGATGGTCAGTGTCCTTGGCCCTAAGGAAATAACGATCGTGTCGACCGGAAGACTTGGCCAAGGCATAACAATGCCGAATAGTAGGAATACCAAGGTTGATCCTAAGATGACGGTTTAGCGCTACAATCCCCATTATGACTCTAAAGAAATTGACATTGGGTTGGGAAGGAATTAGACCCCAATGGCAGAGCACAACCCTAAGGAGTGGGTGAAGGGGGAATCGGACTCCACCCTCTGCGATTGATAGGAGAGGGAAGACGATCGTGGTTTCGTCAGCCCTCTCCATATCGAGGGTGTCGTTTGTCACCAGAGACAGACGAACGTCATCAGGAATAGAAAAATGGCGTCGGAAGCCAGAAATTCGATCCGAAGAGAGGAGATCTTTCAAATGTTTTGCCATGTTCTTCAGTTTATAAATATAGTCTAAACTAAAAACAAACTAGGAAAAAGGATTTAGAGCAGAGAGGGAGAAAACTTACAAGAGACGAAGAAGATCGTGAAACAAAGGAAGTTGCAGAAATAGTTTGAAAGGGAGGCCAGCAACAAATATCTGAAAGTGTATGTATTTGAAAGGACGTCCAAATTTTAAATCACAATAAATAGAAGTGTACGAAGGGGCGGGAAGTTGAAATGATAACTGAGAAGTGTGTGCTCAGACATCTGCATTGGAATGAGGTCAGCCACCGAATTTCAGCCTTGACTTTTCGAGTTCGAAACCAAACACTCCAGCCAACTGTCATTAGTGGGGTGTTTGGGGGGCAATTGTGGGGGCCGAATAATGGGGGTCGTAAATAAGCCGAATGGGCGAACCTGGAAAGCTGGGACATAAATATAGTGTTCGACTTCGCCCCACATATTCGGCCTCTTACCCTATTCGGTTGAAAGACCGGATGGGTGAGAGGCCGAATGCCGAATTGAAGATGGGCCCAATCCTGAGGCCCAAGAAAGAAAAGATATAAATAGAAGAACATCAGCCAAAAAGAGGTGTGTGAGAACTATTGTGCTTAACTTAGAATTTAAGTAATCTTGAGTGTAGATACTGACTTGCCCGTCGGAGTGCTAATTCCGGCACCCCCGACCGGAGTGTTTATTCTTTTTCAGGTGACTAGAAGAGGATCAATAACGTCCCCCAGGATCAGAAGAGTATTTCCAAACCATATCTCCACACTTACCGTCATATATTTGTAACCTCGGCATATTGAACCTTTTCGGGGCCTCAAATTTTTCCAACTCCACCGAGAACGGTGTTCTCTGCTTGACTGGAGAGGTTACCTCGGCATCTTGTTGCTTCCTCTGGAGATAACCCCTCAGATCCTCCTTGGTCCGTCCAGGAGCTCGGCTATCAACGGATTTCAGCCTTTTTGGTGTGCTACTCCCAATATCATTGTGAGTCCTTTTGGACCTCTCTCCATTAGTTGCGTCGAAACACAGCTCATTCTCTTGAACATGCCGATGTTCTTTGTGGTCAGCTTCCTTGGTGCGATGCGTCCTCCGTGAATCTCCCCTTCTTGATTCTCCTCACTTGACCTCCCTTGAAGGCCGGTGAGAGTGTTCCTTGGTCCTATCATGCTGAGGAGTCGTAGGAATTGTCCTCTGTCTTCCTGTCTGGGCATCTTTTTTGGCCGCTGGAATCGGCGTCTCCTGTAACGGAAACGATGGTTGCATGACGTTGTTCTACATCATGAAATTGACGACCGATTGTAGGTCCGCATCATGAACTGATAAAGGATTATGATTTACAAATTTTGTACCATCCGGGGAAAGCTAACACCGTTGCCGATGCACTGAGTCAGAAATCAGTTGGAAATCTAGCCTGTTTACTCACCGGGTAGAAAGAATTGCTATGTGACCTTGAAAAATTTGAGGTTGAAATTGTTTTGCGTGAACAAGGGGAACCTTAGCCGCTATTTCTACTCAACCGGCACTGATTGAGGAAATTAAAGAGAAACAGCAACAGGATGACTTTTTGAAAAAGATCATTGATGAACGAGAATCTAAACCGAGGCCGGATTTCAAATTTGAGAATAATGTGTTGAAATTCCAGGAAAGGTTGTGTGTACCGAGTGATTCTGAACTGAAAAGAAGAATTCTGCAAGAGGGCCACAATTCAAAATTGTCTATCCATCCAGGAAATACGAAAATGTACTAAGACTTGAAATTGAATTTATGGTGGCCGGGAATGAAGAAAGAGATTGCTGACTTTGTGTTGAAATGTTTTCATTGCCAACAAGTTAAAGCCGAACATCAATGACCCGCAGGCTTACTACAACCCTTACCGATACCGAAGTAGAAATGAGAACATATTACTATGGATTTTATTGTTGATTTACCTCGCTCTAGTAAAGGTATGGACTCAATTTGGGTTATTGTTGATAGACTGACTAAATCTGCTCACTTCTTACCTGTCAAAATAATTTATAATGCGGACAAATTGGCTATACTCTATATCGATGAGATTGTTAGATTGCATGGAGTACCTATGTCTATTGTTTCTAATAAGGACTCGAAGTTTACATCGAGATTCTGGTAAAGCCTACAGACAGCATTGGGTACTAAGCTGAGACTGAGTAGTGCATACCATCCTCAGATAGATGGCCAGTCAGAAAGAACCATCCACACTTTGGAGGATTTACTGAGAATGTGTGTCCTTGATTTTCAGGGAAATTGGGAAAGCCACTTACCGTTGGCTGAATTCGTCTACAACAACAGTTTTCATTCAAGCATTGGTATGGCGCCTTTCGAGGCTTTGTATGGCAGGAAATGTCGATCTCCTATTTGTTGGGCAGAAGTAGGAGATGGGCCTTTGCTTGGGCCCGAAATTGTATATGAAACCACTGAAAAAGTGAAACTGATTCAACAGAGATTGAAAACCGCACAAAGCCGACAGAAAAGTTATGCGGATGTCCGAAGGCGAGACAGAGAGTTCGAAGTAGGTGATCATGTTTTTGTTAAAGTGACACCGATGAAAGGGCAGACCCGTTTTAGGGTTAAAGGCAAGTTAGCGCCGAGATATGTCGGACCGTATGAGATTATTGAAAAGATTAATCCGGTGGCGTATCAAGTAGCGTTTCCTCCTGAAATGGAGCATATGCATAATGTGTTCCATATTTCAATGTTGAGGGATTACCTCCGGGATCCCTTCTATGTGATTGAGCCTACCCGTGTAGTGCTAAGTGATGACTACACTTATGAAGAACGGCCTATTCAGATTGTAAACCGACGGATCAAGAAGTTAAGGAACAAAGAAATTCCGTTAGTGAAAGTTGATTGGCAAAACCATGGTGGCGTATATGCCACTTGGGAAAGGGAAGACGATATGATCAAGAGATATCCTGAACTATTCCCTTTCGATCCGGTATTCTTCCAAAATAAAGGTAATTCGAGTTTGGAGGACCAAACTCTTTGTAAGGAGGGGAGACTATGACAACCCTCACCACTGTTTACTGATAATACCACTGATTACTGCTAAACTGTGACTGAACATGATTAAGTAATTGATTTGACTGACATTTTGAACTGATTGATTGAGTGTATTAGTTTAAACACATTTCTATCTGTTTGACTATTAATTAATTTGTTCATGTTTTAAGTGTCGAATTGTGAATTGAAGGTCTTATCGGCGGCCGAATATGAAATTGATTAGTGTTTTATGCTAATTAGAATTTATATGATTTTATGGTAGATTTAATTTGAAATTGATTTGGAATGATTAAATTAGATTAAATAATGTTAAATTACATTAGTTGCATTATTTACCTATTTGCCACATTAGTGGGCCACTTTATGAGGCCTCTTGAGACTTGAATTTGTATCATTTTGTTGCATCATTCTCCATCTTCTTGGACAAAACGACTAGAGAGAGAGAGAGTTAGGATAAAACTTGAGTTCATCAAATTTAGCTTGGGAACTAGAAGAAATTGAAGAGAGATTGCATAATTGAGCTTCCATTCTTGAAATTGAGGACCTAAGGTAGGAGAATCATCTTCTTGAACTTGTATTTAAGTTGTATCTTGCATGTTTCATGGAAGTTTGGTGATTAGAGACTAGAATTGGTTCAAAATGTTGAATTGAAGCTTAAATCATGCATGCATGTACATGTTCTAGCATTTTGAGGTTGTTTTCATGGAAATTGCTACATGCATGTCCATATTCTAGCTTTGGTCCATGAATTCAGCATGTTTTTGCAAGGATTGACTCATTTGTTCTTGTATTGGAAGCTTTGAAGTTGATTAAATTCATGCATGTTGCATGTACATCATGTTCTTGAAGTTTTGTTTGGAAATGGGTTCAATTGAACTACCTTGGGGCTTTGATTTTGCAAATTGATCTTTGAAATATGCCATATTATGAGTTTTAAAGTGTTTTCCAGAAAATTAGCCCAAAAGGATCGAATTTGATGCTTTAAATGTTGAGTTTCATGCTTGGAGACAAATTTGGAAATTCCAGATTTTGGATCCACGCTCGAGCGTACACTCTGAGTTCATGCAGCCTGCTCGAGCGGGGAAAGTAACGCTTCGAGCGTGAAATGCGTGTATCTAGTACTTTGCATGTGTTTACAGTACGCTCGAGCGAGGGAATGCACGCTCGAGCGAGGACTTGTGTCTCACACTCGAGCGGGGGTCGAGCGCCCGTCGAGCGTGAATTTCATGCATCCAGTACTTTTATAGTCCGCTCGAGCGAGTAAAGTCACGCTCGAGCGTAGCTCTTTTGTCTGCATGTCCGCTCGAGCGGAGAAAGCCACGCTAGAGCGGGACCCCTGTTTCAGCAACAATTTGAAAAGTGTTTTAAAGTGCATCTTTGCATCCTCATTCCATCCTAGGCATTCCTAGGCCTAGTTTAAGGCATCTTAATGAGGATAATGCTATAGAACCACACCGATTCAAGATAGGGACTAAGTTATTGTTTCCCAAACGTGCAACTTAGTGTGTGTTCATCCTGTAATTGTGTAGGGTTGGCATCCGAGGACGCTCACTAGCCTATCTGTAGCCAAGAACTCTGTGAGTAACAATGTTGTAAAGATATATTCAATCATGAATATTTTCTGAATGACCAACTGTACTGCTTTCTGAAATGATATTTCTTACAGAATGAATATTTGTCCTATTTGCGAACTGTATTCGTGGCATCTATAGCAATTTACTGTTACTGTACTGTTACTGCTACTGTTACAGAGATCTCTGTCGGTTCCCATGTTGGAACCACTACTGTTTACTGTTATGATGGCCATCAACTGACTGTTCGGTCTGTTAAGACCTACTGTACTGTTTTGCTATGTGATGTACCACATATGACTACTATGACTGAATGACTGATACACTGTTATAACTGACTGTTTTAAATACTGAAAGGACATTTATTCTTAACCTCTTTACGCATATGTTATTCACTGGGCTTTAGCTCACTGTTTATATATATATATATATATATGTAGGTGTCCAGGCACCAGATCGGAGCTAGGAGCGTTGGGTTTAACTCCATTTTTGTCAAGCCAACCACTGTGCCTCACTAAGAGGTTCCAAGTCCTTCTAGCTAGGGCTTTTTGGGGTGTTTTAGATTCATCCTTTTTGTCTCTGTTTTTGTATAGACTGACTGTACCTGTGTTGTACTGTTCTAATATGGATTAGGTCCCTGTCCTGGATGATTGTATATGTATGTATATACTGTTTTGGTTCTGAATGTGAATATGTATGAAAAGTCTTTTTTTTTTTTGCATGCAGACTGTCACAACTCATTGGACATCTTTTATTACTGTTTTGGCTTCCGCTAGCCCCTGTACTTTGTCTTACTGTTATTACTGTTAAGCAGGCCTTCGGTAATCATGGATTACTGGCCGGTTACGGTGCTAAACCCATAGGGGCGGGTTTGGGTCGTGACACTTTTCTTTCTGTCCGTCGTTGGCCATCTATTCTCCTGTCTTTCCCATAGATGGCGCCAAATTGTGTGAGTCGATTTCTGACCAACTGCCAAACAGGTACTCAGCTGGAGAACACTGGCAGAATAGATGGCGCCCAAAAGACCTGCCACAGAAAGAAGAGATTTCGGCGGTGGTTTGTCCACCCGGGGGCACTCCGACGATCAAGTCAGTTATCTCTCAAAGATAGCAAAAGTGCCCACTATTCAGAATATAAAAAGCGTACCTTAGACCCATGAGGGTGCCTCTCTTTTATAGCCAACACAAACCTAATCCTATTAGAAGCCTGGCTCCAATGGATTTTGTCTTAATGTTAATCTTGGACTCCCAGGTAGATTAGGATAAACTCTCTATGAGTCTTATCTTTATCCAGACTGAAATCTTCCTCAATTCTTGGACTCTTGTCCCTTATCCGCTTATCTCGGATTCCGGTATTCTCGCAGATAACCTCGGCCTAGCCGAGATTACCTCGGCATCATGTCTAGGACACATGGCACCTTGGCTGACACTTCGGTGCCACCTCAGCCACGTGTTGCCATTCAGAATTTATGTCCCCACAGACATCATTTTTTTTTTTATCTATATAACTAACGAAAAATTGATAAAAATGAGATTACATATTATGTGAATTAAAACTTTAAAAGAGTTTAATGTAATTATATCAAACTTGTAAAATTTATTATATTTTCTCAAACTTGATGTGAGGTTAGTGTAATTTATTTAAGAAATTATTTGTGTAGTATTTTTTAATTGGAAAACATTATATCAACTAAGAAATTTGATACATCAAATAAGATATTGGAACAACTATTCCATTAGAATTCTCATTCTCACAATAATGACTATTCCACTTAAAAAATGTGAAATGACTATTCCATTCACTTGTGAAATGATCGATTGCAAAACAAAATATGCTATCTATATAAAATAAATAATATATTGTTAAATAAATTTAATTTCTTTTTATTTATACATTTAATTTTAAATATTAAATTAAGCTATCAAACACTCTAATGTAATAAATGAGAGTGATGGTGATTGAAACTGGCTCACAAGCTTGCCCAATAAATGGCCACCCACTGGGGCATGTGGTTATGAGAATTCTTGGGTTTTTTTGTTTGGGCCCCTGCTGGGTCCAGTGTGACTAGAAGTCGATTTCCATTCTCACATGATGGACTTGTACGTCTATAAATAAAAAATTCAAAAATTTATGAAAAATTATTATGGGACGTAAAATTCGAATTGTCACGCTGCATAGTTGAGTAGAACACTTAGCAAGATGGCTGAGAAGAGCTGCCGACCAAGTAGCCAAACTCTTTGATATTTCGGGTGGCCAACTCCGGGTAGTGGGTGCACTAGATCAGCGAAGACATTGAATTTTTTTCTTCGCTACATCGGAAAGAAAAAAAAAAAAAAACAGAGAAGGGGCTAATCCCTCACCCTTCCAGTACCTAACATATCTGCAACCAAAAGGCTGCGAATTTCAGCCGGAGGCTCGTTAACTACTAGGAAATCTTCAGGTTGTTCCGCCCCAAGCTTCGCCAACACATCATCACAAGTATTTTCTTCTCGCATGACATGAATAACTTCACACTCGCATCCTCTCAGAATGATTATTGCATCCTCCACTAATCCCCGAAATGGAAAGTTGTCGCTTGGGCCTTTCTTTAACAGCTGGACTACCTGCTTCGCATCCGTTTTGACGATAACTTTGGTGAGCCCCCTTTGAAGTAGTATGGTAAGACCCTTATAAACCGCCTACAATTCCGTTTCGAGACTACTGCGGCTCTCAATTCTGCCGTAATAGCCACTGCTCCAAGCTCCTTGTTCATCACGGAAAAGACCTCCAAAGCCTCCAATTCCTAGACTTTCTCGCAAGTATCCATTTGAGTTCAACTTAATTAAACCTGCAAATGGAGGAATCCACCTAATTAGAACAGAGGATTTTTTTGGTGTAACAATAGATCGACTAAAAGCCATATGAATTTCTAAAGAAAATTCGAAAATAAACTTCACACTTTTGAAAGAATTAAAAATTTTATTTTCAAAAATCTTTTTGTTCCTGTTAGTCCAAACTCTCCAAAAGGCAACAATGAAAATAGTTCCATATGAAATGTAATTGTGAAGACATTGGATGAGTATATATTTATCCATTCTAGGAAGCTCCAAAAGTAAGCAGCGTACACAATTATTAAACATTTTGACAATTACTATTTTATTGAGAGTACGCTCTTGCAATCACTGATTTGAGGCGTAAATCACAAATACACCATTGAGGTTTGATTAAAATATAAATCGTTTTTTGTGACTTTAAAATTTATATTTTATTTTTTAAGATTTCTAATTTCATAACAAATCACATTTTTAATAATAAATCATCACATCAATTAACAGTTTTTAATGATGTTAAAAATATGTTTCAATTAATAATTTAGATAATTTTATTATTGTATAGGAAATCAATTATGAATTTTATTTTTTTAGTTAATTCTGTTAAATAAAAAATTATAATAAGGGGGTATTTATAATTTTTCAAACTATAAGGGACAATTTGTATTTTAAACAAATCTTGAGAAATGTATTTGTAATTTACCCCTGATTTAAGTATCAAAGAGTTTTTTTGACAGACTATTCTATTTGGGGTTACATATATATTAAGACCTCGTTTGAGAATATATTATTTTAGTAATTTTTTAGCTTTTTATTAAAAAATGTAAGAGAATAATGCGACAACTTATAATAATTTTTTAACTTTTAATTAAAATGTATAATTGACAAACGAGACCTAATTGAGGTTTATAGTGTATTTGAGTTTTATTGTGTCAATTCAAAATAAAATTTAACATAATTTCTATTAGGTAAGACCAAAAAAAAAAAAAAAAAAAGGTTTAATTACATATATATTTAATATTATATAATCATATGTAATATCTTGTGAAATATGGTGATGTACTTATTGCAATATCATACGAAATCCATAGTCACAAGTATACAATAAACCCAATAACGACCCCAATCCTCTGTATAAATAAAAGAGTAGTGACCACCAATTGAAGTAGTAATATATATATATATATAATCAAAATATATATCAGATTATTTAGTATTGAGAGGGTAATTTATGTGTAAACTTGGGCCGAGCTAAAGTCCAGATATTGAAATGGATCGAGCTATGGGCCGAAGTAATGGTCTACGTAGCTTTGTCCTTGATCCCATCAACTCGGTCAGAGGTGGCTGCCAGTGGCCTGGTCTGGATGCTCTAGACCAAGGTATCGATGGAAGGAGGACCGAGCTAAAGGATGCTCAAGATAATATCGAGCTGAGTGAGCCCGATTAAGTCTGGTTTATGGCAAGGCTTTGCTAGCTCGGTTGTGCTGTTACCAAACCGTAGTATAAGGTTTGAACCATCTCATTTGGTTAAGCAGTGAGGAGGGTGTTAAAAGATGAGCATTATCTTTTAGAGGTGTGATTCCTAGGAGGATTCTACATTGGAAAATAAGAGTCCTATTAAGATTGTGCCACGCAGAATCTATAAAAGCTCGTACAGGACCTATGTACAGGTATCACAATTATTACTCTCAAATACACAGAGCTTTTGTCTATTGTCTATTTGCTGACTTAGGCATCAGAGAGATACCCGGCACACACCTCCCGACTAGCTCATGTTTGTGTTTTCAGGTAGTAAAGCGACGACGTTTGGAGGAGTGCAAACTTGATCAACAGGATTATACAAGAAGATTATTTGTGTTCGTACAATTGGCGCCGTCTGTGGGAAATACAATCACAAAGAACAAACCTTTCGATCGAGTTTTTCGCTTTAGTTGAAATCAATGGCGCACAATGAAGATTTGCCGCAATCTGTTATTGATGGGCAAACCCCGGAGGGGGATGGGAGACACGAAGGCTTACCTGTTATCTCACCCATGGCAACGTTAGACCCCCAGTAACGGAACTCCCGGAGGGATACATGGGAGAGATAGGGCTCCAGTCCTCGTCGCTTCCAAAGTCTTGAAAGGCAGAAGCAGAGGTTGGATCCTCAAGTTCTGGAGGATCACGTGAGGGAGCAAGATGAATTGATAAGGAGGATGGCGGCAGACATGGAGACTATGAAGCGCCAGATAAAGGGCAAAGGGGCGGCGGAAGAAGAGGTGGGCAAGAGTAGGGCGCACCCTCGCCACTTAGAAGATCGTGACAGGCAAGTCACACTGTCTCAGATGGAAAGTAGAAGCCTAAGGACAGACGATACACAATCACGAACCTCTAGGGCTCGTTACTCCAGGTCTGAGAGAACAAGGACTAAGAGGTCGTATATGGGAGGAAGCAGTTATCGGCTCTCACACATGCACCAAACAACCTCTAGGCACACGGAGTTGCCTAGGTCAGCAGACTTGCGAATAGTGCTAGAGGAGAGGGCCCGATGAAAGGAGGACACCAGGGCTCACGACTCTCGTAGAGTTTCAGCTTTTCAGCAATTGGCCCGTAGGATACATGGGAGTGTCGAGGTAGGGATGCCAATGCCACGCCTTGCTTACGAACCAACAGATAAAGTGTTAGCAAGGTTGTAGAGCTTATCGTTTGTTCCGGCAATTAAGAACGCACTGCTACCCTTAGGCTTCCACCAGCCCAAATTTACTACTTATGAGGGGAAGTCAGAACCCTGTATGCACTTTAGCCACTTTCGCCAGGTTATGGCTGTGTATCGACGAAACGAGGCCCTAATGTGTATCTTGTTTCCTTCCAGCCTTGGTGACCTGGGTTTAACATGGTTTAAAAGGTTGCCAGAAGGTAGCATAGCCTTATGGGCGCAGTTGGCAGAGGCATTTGTGACCAGATTCAGAACAAACACCAAGATACTAGTGGAGATTGACCAGTTGTTCTCCATTGACATGGGCGAGAAGGAAACGTTGAAGTCTTACAACAGTCAATATTGGGAGAATTTCAATCAGATTGGGGATTGCCCCACAAACCTTGCCATCGCACAATACAAACGGGGTTTATCGGCCGGTAACAAGTTGAGGGATTCAATGACGATGATGCCACTCCTCACGATGGAGGCCCTAATGGAGAGAGTACATCAGCACATCCAGGTAGAAGAAGATAGCCCCCGCGCTAAAGCAAGATCTGGCACAACAGCGATGCCAGATAGAAAAACTACAGCAAAAGTCAACACGGTTGAACAACCAAGTAGAAATGGGCGAGGCAGACGAGCCAACAGGAAGGACCCCCAAGCATGGAAGTTGAGAGTCCACACTACCATCACCACGGTATTCAATAAACCTATATACCGGATTCTTAGCGAGATACGCGATGAACCCTTTGTTCGGCGGCTAGCCAAGTTGGGAGAGACACAGAGGAGCTAAGATGAGAGGTACCGTAGCACATTCTATGATCAAAAGGGGCACCGAATTGAAAACTGTACGCCATTACGGCAACATCTGGAGGAGCTAGTGGCCATAGGCCACCTGGACCAGTATAGTGAAGGGGGAACACAGCCAGCCCTACAGAACCGCAATAGGCTGGATGGGATGCTGGTCTATGACCCGCCCCAAGGCATAATCAATGTAATACATGAGATCGTCGAACCTGAATGGGTATGTGAACTCAGAGGAATGATCAAAAAGGCTGAACACATGAGAGAGGTACTAAGTGCACAACCTACCGTCAAAAAGGGAAAAACGGAGGCAACGAACGCCATCTCCTTTTTTGACAAGGACCTAGCAAGGTTACAATGCTCTCATAACGATGCACTGGTGGTTACTTTGTGCGTCAAGAACTTCGACATCAAACGAATCCTAATTGACTAAGGGAGCTCCTGCGAGATAATGTACTACGAGACCTTCATTTAACTAAAATTAGAGGACAGAGATTTGGCACCCGCAACGTCCCCCTAAGTCGGCTTCAACTCAATGCCAGAATGGCCGGTGGGCAAGATAATTCTGACAGTCAAGGCAAGAATGATAACGAAGGAGGTAGAATTTTGGGTATTAAAAGTCCCTTCCACTTACAACATAATCTTGGGAAGAGCATGGTTGCACGCCATGTGAGCAGTAGCATCAACCTACCATAAGGTGTTACGGTTTCCCAACGAAACTGGAGTGATTGAAGAGGTCTTAGGAGACCAAATCATGTCGAAACAGTGCTTTGTCATAGTAAATGGCAGCCGAGCTGCAAAAGGGTTTGTACAAATGGTAGAAGAGCCAGAAAGCAACGAGCTGTTTGCAGACATCAGCAAGGCAGTCGAACGGAAGGTGGTAGAAGACTTGGTAAAGGTAAGACTAGATGAAAAGAACCCAGAAAAGTTCTTTTTGCTCGGCTCGTCTCTGTCCAGCACCGAGAGAATAGAGATCATGGAATTTTTGACCTCTAACATCAAAGTGTTCGCCTGGACACCGTATGACGTGCCTGACCTTGACCCTAACTTCATCTGCCACCAACTTAATGTCCATCTAACTGCCAGACCAATCATACAGCGAACTCGCCAATCGGCACTCCACCACGTAGAGATAGTGGCGGAGGAAGTGGGAAACTTGTTGGAGGCAGGAGCAATTAGAGAGGTACACTATCCCAAGTGGATCTCCAACACTGTAGTTGTGCCAAAAAAGAACGGCAAATGGCGCGTTTGTGTGGACTACAAAACAGTTAACAAAGCATGCCCAAATGACAATTTTTCCCTACCATGAATAGACCAACTGGTGGACCTAACAGCAGGGCATAACCGACTTAGCTTCCTTGATGCGTATCGTGGCTACCATCAGATTGCTATATATGAACCGGATCAGGAGGCCACATCGTTTACAACACCTAGAGGACTATATTGCTACAAGGTCATGCCCTTTGGCCTAAAAAACATAGGGGCTACATTCCAACGGATGATTACCAAAATATTTGCACCATTGTTTGGCAAAACAATGGAAGCTTACATAGATGATATGGTGGTCAAAAGCAAGGATGAAAGGGATTATCTCAAGGACCTAGATGAAATGTTCCAAATTTTGAAGTCCCACAACAGTGTCTAAACGTATCTAAGTGCGTATTCGGCGTAGGGTCAGGCAAATTCCTGGGCTTCCTAATGACCAATCGGGGTATAGAAGCTGATCCCTCTCAGATCAAAGTCATCCAAGATCTTGAGAGGCCCAACACAATCAAAGAAGTACAGCATCACACTGGCTTAGCATCCACACTCAACCGGTTCATAAGTCGATCGTCAGGCAGGTGTCAACCATTCTTCCACGCACTGAAGGCCAAGTTTGAGTGGGATGATGAGTGTGACCGTGCCCTGGAAAGCTTGAAAGGCTACATGACCTCTCCTCCGTTGTTAGTAACCCTAGTACCAGGAGAAAAGCTCTTTTTGTACTTAGCAGTGTCCCAACATGCAGTCAGTGCAGTGTTGGTCAAAGCAGAGGGAATACAACACTTGCCTATCTTTTATGTTAGCAAGACATTGCTAGGCGCGGAAACAAGGTACCTATCGTTGGAAAAGTTGGCCTTAGCTTTGATGATGGCTTCAAGAAAGTTATCACACTATTTCCATGCCCACACCGTGATTATCTTAATAGTTTTTCCTTTAAAAGCCTTGTTTGAAATGGCAGATTTTTCGGGATGAATATTGAAGTGGGCAGTGAAGTTAGGGCAGTTCGACATTAAGTTTCAACCCAGAACTACAATAAAGGCCCAAGCTTTGGCAGAATTCGTGGCTGAGTTCACACCAGGAAGTCATCATGTTTGTTCAATCGACTTGATCGAGGCAACCTAAAAAGGGGAAAAAGTGTCGCAGGATTGGCGCAGCCCCTAGAGCAGGATGCTAAGTCAAACAGCAGACCATCCAGCCCTGAAAAATGCAAAGAAGGAACAGACCACAACATTACTAGCAAGGACTCACCCAAAAGCAAAGTCTTGAGACAGTCAAAAAGTAAAAAATAAAGACCAACGACAGACATTAACCTGGGAGAAGACATCGGCAACACCCCTGATCCCAAGACATCGTTAGACCCCTCCACTTGCTGGAAGCTTTTCGTCCGAGAGATGTGGAAACTCTTCGTAAATGGAGCATCCAACAAGCACGGTGCAAGACTGGGTATAGTCCTCATCTCACCGAATGACCTAACAATTGAACAAGCAGTCAACCTTGGCTTCCCAGCATCCAACAACGAGGCGGAGTATGAGGCATTGCTAGCAGGTTTGAAATCGGCACTTCGTATGAAGGCCACCGAGCTGATGGTGTACAGTGACTCCCAGCTGGTAGTCAACCAGATTTCGGGCAACTACGAGGCAAATGATGATAGGATGGCTAAGTACCAGGACCTGGTCAGAAAGGAGATCATGAAGTTTGAAGTAGTCCGGATAGAGCAAATCGGCAGGGAAGAAAATATCAAAGTAGATGAGCTGACCGGTTTTGCATCAATGGCTGATACATCTATCCTACACCCATTGCTAATTGACTTCCTACCCAGACCAAGCATTGAAGAACCCGAAGTAGCCGAAGCATGTTGTGCAGACCTAGGCCCTTCTTGGATGGACCCCATCATAATATTCTTAAAAGATGGCATCTTACCTGAAGAAAAGAAAGAAGCCAACAAAATTCGAGCGAAGTCACAGTGATTTTGGCTCTCCCCATCACTATCATTGTACAAAAGGTCCTTCACAGCGCCTTACTTGAAGTGTGTCCATCCCAGCAAGGTTGATGCATTTTTATTTGAAATATACGAAGGCGTTTGCAGAAGCCACCAAGGGGAAGGTCGCTGGCTTACCGAGCAATTTCACAAGGGTATTGGTGGCTATACATGCAAGCAGATTCAGAGAAATATGTCAAAAAGTGCGAGAAATGTCAGAAGTTCGCACATCAAATATATCAACCAGCCAAGAGCTTCTACCATTGACCAGCCCATGGCTCTTTGCAATGTGGGGCCTAGATATAGTAGGACTACTCCCAACTGTGCCCGGCAACAGAAAGTTCTTACTCGTAGCAATGGACTATTTCACAAAATAGGTGGAGACAGAAGCACTCGCATCTATAAAAGAAAAAGACGTCAAAAAGTTCGTTTGGCAGAACATCATAACTTGATTCGGCATACCCAAGGCTCTAATATCCAACAACGGCACTCAGTTTGATGGCAAAATCTTCAAGGGCTTTTTGTGAAGAATACAAGATAGAATTCTACAACTCTACACCGGCGTACCCTCAAGCTAATGGCCAGGCTGAGGCTTCCAACAAAGTAGTCTTAAACGGTTTGAAGAAGAGATTGGAAAGAGCAAAAAGCAAGTGGGCTGAGGAACTTTCCCATGTCTTATGGGCCTACCGTACCACACCTCAACGATCAACTGGAGAAACACCTTTTTTCTTGGCCTATGGCATGGAGGCGGTAATCCCACTGGAAGTAGGCCTCCCCACTATTAGAAGCGAAAATTTTGATCCAAACTTGAATAGTGAGACCATAACCTTGGAACTCGACCTTGCAGAAGAAAGAAGAGAAAGGACATTAGTACACATTGCCACTTACTAACAAGAGTTGTCTAGGAAATATAACAAAACAGTATACCTAAGGCAATTTAAGATAGGAGATTGGGTACTGCATAAAGTAATGAGCAACACTTTGGTATCAGGAGATGGCAAGTTAGGACCTAACTGGGAAAGACCATACAAAGTGATTGGTTTAGCAGGAAAATGGCATATCACTTGGAAGATATGGACAACAAAGCTATTCCCAGGCCATGGAACACGACCAATCTCAAACTATTTTATTTTTAGCTTTTCCTCAAAACACTTGTAATTTTTCTTTTTTCAAATAAAGCAAGTAGTTTTTTCCAAGCACAATTCTTTCTACTGTAACAGTTATTCATAGTTATTGCCAACTGGGGGCAATCAATAAGGTTGGCAGGTTTGACCAACATCTAGTTCTCTTCTTCAGCCGAGATAAGGATCTAGGCTGAAGAAGGTTGGCAGGTTTGACCAACACTTTTTCTTTCTTTAGCCGAGATAAGGATCTAGGCTGAAGAAGGTTGGCAGGTTTGACCAACACTTTTTCTTTCTTTAGCTGAGATAAGGATCTAGGCTGAAGAATGTTGGCAAGTTTGACCAACATTTAGTTCTCTTCTTCAGCTGAGATAAGGATCTAGGCTGAAGAAGGTTGGCATGTTTGACCAATATTTAATTCTCTTCTTCAACCGAGATAAGGATCTAGGCTGAAGAAGGTTGGCAGGTCTGACCAACACTTATTATTTCTTCAGCCAAGATAATGATTTATGCTGAAGAAGGTCGGCAGGTTTGACCAACACTTTTTATTTCTTTAGCCGAGATAAGGATCTAGGCTAAAGCAAATTTGGCAGGTTTGACCAAACATCTTTTGTTCTTCAGCCTAAATCTAGGATCTAAGCTGAAGAAGGTTGGCAGGTTTAATCAACACTTATCTAAAATCCCAAAGTTGTTGTCCGGCCGAGATGTTTATCTTGGCCAAAAAAGGTGGGCAGGATAAGCGAAAGCCAAGCTAAATTAGGCCAGCTAAGCTTGTGGAAAAGTTAGTACACTAAGGGAAAAAGTGCATTAACCGAACAAAAAGTTGCAAAGTAAGAAATTTCATTCCCTGGAAATTCAGTACAAATGAGGGGCTTGTAGCCCGGTTACATTTTTTAAAACTAAAAGTGAAGAGGGAAAAAAATATACAAGAGAAAAATCAGGCAAACAGATCATCTAGGTCGGCGTCCAAATCAACACGGGCTTCACCACTTGGCAGGCCAGTTTCAGAGGCGACCTCCTGAGCTAGGTCGGTTATGTTTGCCCCCTTAACTACACTTGGCATCAGTTGGCTGCACGGATCCACCTGAGCTGGCGGAAGAGGCTGGAGGCCGGGCTCAGTGTTTACAGGTGGGGCATTATGCGGTTTAGGGTTTTCTTCCTCCTTCCCCCTCTTGAAGAAACTTCTATTGGACCACGTTGGCATAGTCTGACATGTAGCTTGGAATAAAGTGAGGTGGAGGTTCTGAAAGATCTCCGTATCTGGCCCCTAACCGAGCTTAACGGCGGCAGCCTTCTACCCGTATTTGAAGAAGATATCATTGGTAGCTTCACACTGTAAGACGTAGGTTGCCTCCCCTTCTTTGAAGCCTTAGTCTTCAGCGTCTTCCATTTTCTTCTGCAGTTCGGTGATCTCGACACTCTTCGTTCTTTCCAACTTTGCCTGTTCGCGCAGGTAGCGGTCTTTCTTTTCTGTCAGCGCCTTTTGCTTATCGGCTTCCGCCACGTTGACCAGTTTGGTGAGCCGTGCGTTTTCGGATTCTAGCTCGGCCATTTTCAACTTGGCCTCCTTTAGTTCGGCTGACTTGGCGCTTGCATTTGCCACGGCTGACTGCGCTGTCTTGCGAAGTTCAAGCATGCGCTTGTGGGCAACATGGTTCTTCTACAAAGCCTACAGATAGGGAGGTAGTGATTATGTTAAACCGAGCAAATAGACAGTTAAAAGTGGAAACAAATAGAGGGAAGAAAACTTACAAGCATCATCGACTTGGTTGCCGAGGGAATGGCCTTGAGCTCGGTTAGGTGGTCATGGTGCTCTATGTCTGGTGGTAGACAGACACTTTTGGAGAGGTTAAATGTGAGCATATGGCCCTTTTCTGCAACCACTGAATCTGTGATGGATACAGCTCGGTTCTTGTAGGACATCGAGGGCGCCTATTCAGAAGAGCTTGCTCGGCCTGAACGTATGTGTCTGGGACTCGGCAGGGCATGTTCAGGTAGTGTGGTCTTTTCTTCATCCACCAGGTGTTGCGGTTCGCTTGAAGAGGTGCGTGCACGTTTGCTCGGCCGGGATGATGTTGCCCTGGTTGTTGGTAGAGCAACAACGGTCTCGCGTGGTTGGTCAGATGGGACTTGTTCAACTTGGTTTTCGGAGAAGGGTTGCTCGGTGATTAAAGCTCGCACGACCCTTCATTTTGCTTTATCCTGTTCCTCAGTCAAGGGAATTAAATTGATGTGGGAGAGAGTGGGGTCCGGCTCGGGCGAAGGTTCTAGGAGGAAGTCAGTGACTCTGGTTTTCCTCTTTCCGCTGTACCGGTATGTCGGCTCAAAGTTTAGTAGCTCGGCCCAATCGCGGTGGCGGGATCGAAGTGCGGCATGAAGGGCGTCTTGATTAGCGTAAGTATACTGCGATTTAAGCTGGTTCAAATCTGTAAAAAAAGAAAGACAAGGAAAGCAATGGGTTAGCGCAGTGGTTATTGAAAACAACAAAGAAAGTTGGACCGAGATGTTCTTACCAGCAGTTCTTTTATTCCAGTTTATGTTATAGCCTGGTATCTGGGCTTCCTGGTCTTCAAACTGGCCAGAGACCCAGAAGAAATCGTCATTGTTCAAGTCTTTGCCCGGTGTGTTTTTTATAATTTTTTCTCGGTCTCTTCTAACTCTGAGGTAGTATACCTAACCGTCGTCATTTTGGCCGAGCGAATATTGGTGAAATAGCTCGGCCAATCTGAGGTTGAAGCCGAGCCGGCGGTTTAGCTCGGCTATTGAAAACAACAAAGAAAGTTGAAAACAACAAAGAAAGTTGGACCGAGATGTTCTTACCAACAGTTCCTTTATTCCAATTTATGTTATAGCCTGGTATCTGGGCTTCCTGGTCTTCAAACTGGCCAGAGACCCAGAAGAAATCGTCATTGTTCAAGTCTTTGTCCGATGTGTTTTTTATAATTTTTTCTCGGTCTCTTCTAACTTTGAGGTAGTATACCCAACCGTCGTCATTTTGGCCGAGCGAATATTGGTGAAATAGCTCGGCCAATCTGAGGTTGAAATCGAGCCGGCGGTTTAGCTCAGCTATTCCATTTATTATCCTATAAGTATTTGTGGAGAGTTGGGTTGGATATAATCTTGTTTGCCTAAGGAACTCGCATATGAGGAGCTGGACATGGAACCGGAGCCCGGCTTCTAAGATCGATATTACTGTAAATGGAACGAAGTCCAGTTTGCCCTAGGGGGTGGTGTCTAGCTCGGCTGAGGAGAAGTGGACGTTATCAGGAATATGGTAGTCTTTTCGGAATTCGGCCATGGCCCCAAGCGAGTCCACCAAGAATTGGTATTTACCTATTATACTTAAAAATTGTGGTGTTCCAAATGGACACAGATGCCTAGCCCGGCGCTGAGGCAGCTTGGGGTGGCTCGGTCGAGCAAAATCGCCCAGGGACAAGGTACAAAAGTGTACCTGGCCAACCTAGTCAAGTCTACAAAGTGAACATAAAAGGTGTTTTGCCTAGATAACTGGATCGGGCTAAGTAAACAGGAAAAAGTTAAAAAAAGTATAATCCTAGCTCGACTGCATCTGGGGTACAGTAAGTTTCCAGTTTGGTCGTCAAACAGGTACAACTCAAGTTTATAGCCCGGTTAGAGATCAATGCACAAGGTTATCGCGTGTTTCTAGTTCAGTCAGGAATAAGCTTAAGGGTCGCAAACAAGTTCCTAGTTCAGTCACAGCGTAATTTTGGATCAAAAACACTGTTTTTACAAATCCAGCTAGTGTGCTTCTGGGCTTGAGCATGAGGCTTTGGGTTTTTAGACTCAAAAACGTTCTAGTGTATATAACACATTTGTGTGGGGATTAGGCGTTGGAATTATAAAAATGAAAATGAAAATGAACTCCATCAAAAGAAGGAAAGGGCATAAGGTACTTACAGACTGAAGGCTGAATCCAACAGGACGAGCTACTGCGTTTGGAATGAGCAAATCAAGCGATTTAGGTGCTGGGTTGGAAACTTGGCAATAGAAAGTGAGGATTTGGGGTTAAAGAATGTGAGAGGTTTTTCAGAAAGAAGGTGAACAGTGACGATGAACAGCAAGAGTGCTTTGGTTCAAGAAATGAGTTTTTGTATAGGCGCGAGAATTGTCGGGACTGTTCAAAATTTCGTAGTACAGAGACGTCTGTAACAGGTGTACTTAGCTAGTGGGGGCTTGCCACGTGTCCAGAGGAATAAATAACGTTTCAGACGTGCTTGAGTAGTAGAATGACGTGCAGAGCAACTGATAAGACATTTCTGAACCGAGCGAATCGGAAGCTCGGTAATATTTGAGCTCGGTTAGAGGCTTGTACTCTTAGCTCGGTTAGAGAAGAATAATCCCAAATCATGCATTGCAGATGGAATTAAGGGGCAATTAAGAGGGTAATTTATGTGTAAACTTGGGCCAAGCTAAAGTCCAGATGTTGAAATGGACTGAGCTATGGGCCAAAGTAATGGTTTACATAGCTTTGTCCTTGATCCCGTCAGCTTGGTTAGAGATGGCTGCCAGTGGCCTGGTCTGGATGCTCTGGACCAAGGTACCGATGGAAGGAGGACCGAGCTAAAGGATGCCCAAGATAACACTAAGCTAAGTGAGCCCGGTTAAGTCTGGTTTATGGCAAGGCCTCTACTAGCTCGGTTGTGCTGTTACCAAACCGTAGTATAAGGTTTGAACCATCTCACTTGGTTAAGTAGTGAGGAGGGTGTTAAAAAATGAGCATTATCTTTTAGAGGTGTGATTCCTAGGAGGATTCTACATTGAAGAATAAGAGTCATACTAGGATTGTGCCATACGGAATCTATAAAAGCTCGTACAGGACCTATGTACAGGTATCACAATTTTTACTCTCAAATACACAGAGCTTTTGTCTATTGTCTATTTACTGACTTAGGCATCAGAGAGGTACTCGACACACACCCGCTGGCTAGCTCACGTTTGTGTTTTCAGGTAGTAAAGCGACGACGTTTGGAGGAGTGAAAAACTTGATCAACAGGATTATACGAGAAGATTATTTCTGTGCTCGTGCAAGTATAATTTGTATTTATAATTTCAAAGATAAAAATAGTTTAAATAAATTAATTAAAGTTGATTAGTAGAAGGGGATGCTTTTTACTTTTTATTTTTTAATTATTAACTTTTAATTTATAAAAAATTACACCAAACTATATTATTGAACCACATAGATATAAGCAGAGAAATAATAAAAAAATACAAATTAGCAAATTAATTTTTCTTTTAAACTTAAAGGTGACACTTATCATATCATTGTAGTTCATCATATTTCATTATTTAAAATTTTATTATTACATTATAAAACATATTTACAAAATTAATTAATTTATATAATAGTTTTTACCCAAAAAATTCCAACTTATAACAACATTATGCACTCTTGGCTTATCAAATTTTGGGACTAAAAATGTTATTTTAGTCATAAAATGATAAAATAGATTAAAAAATTAAAGAAAAAATTTTATATTAAAATCATAATTATTTTAGTATTATCTATCTCAAATGAGATTTTTAATTTCAAATCAAAATAATTAAAAAATCAATTCACATCCCAATCGATATCATTTTTTTTTAATCCTTTCTGAAATGGATGTGATGGAACGGTGGACCAGACTCTCTATGGGCCATGATACAACATAAATAAAGCCCTTCAATATGTATGAGTTATTGTAGATATAATGAATACGAAGTTTAATCTTGCACGAAAGTCTCAAATACGTCAAAAATTATCATTGCTAAGAAAGTACAATCTTGATATATAGTTTTTATTTATTTTTTTAATTTTTATTTTTAAGGGAATCTTCATGTATAAGTCAAAGATGGAAACTATTTATGCCAATGTCTGGATATCTAATTATAAAAAAAAAATATAAATATATATATATAAGAAATGATGCTCAAATTCATTCTAGATGTAGTGTGTGCATATAACATTATTGATATTTCACAATAATAGTGGATAATCATTGTATCATTAATTAATGAAAAATCTCATTTTATGATATTAGAGGCTATATAATTGAGTTAGCAGGAAATCATAGGCATTGATTTAATTTTGAAGTGTTTTTGAGAAGATTGTTAAAATTTGACTTTTTAATTCTTTTTTTGATTATTTGTATTATTTTATATGAGAGATAATACGATCTCAAATAGATTAAAAGTTGATTTTTGACTTTTTTGTAATATATTGCTAAAACAACTCTTTATTTGTAATTTTTTATTGATGGGTAATAAAAATAAGATGATGTAATCATTACACAATGAGTTACACATTTTCAAGTTGTTTATGGCAAGAGTGAAAAGTCACTCCTTATCTTCAATAGCTTCCAAGATGGCAAGATGATCCTAGGAGGAAGTATCGACTAATAAAGTCATTCTTTTGGACGTGAAATGATTTTTTAATTTTTTAATTATTTTAATTTGGATTATAAAGTCTTATGATAGATTTTTTGATTTTTTTAATTTTTGTGAGAGAAAAAATAAAATGATTGTGATTTAAATGTGACATTTTATTTTATTGACTTTTTAATATATTTTATTTTTGACTATTTTAATCCAAAACCAACACATGCCAAACAAAGTCAAAATACCATAAATTTGATGGAGAAATTACTCATAAGTCCCATATGGAAAAATGTTACTCCATCTAGTCCTGAGTGTTTTTTTATAAACCATTTAGTCCTTTTTTTACATCACAACATCATCATCAAACAACATCAAACATCATCATCAAAATAACATCAAATCTCACAACATCATCATCAAACAACATCAAACATCATTATCAAAATAAGATTAAGATTATTTTAATGTAACTGCTTACTTACACAAACACCAATCAATTTGATATTGAATCTGTGTTTCTCTCACAAGAAAAACGATGAAGAAGCCCAGAAAGTGATTTTTCAAATTGTTCTGGAATGTTATTTGATTGAATTGAGAAAAAAGATTTGTTTTCTGACCAGTGCAAGATTCTTATAAGCATTCCTGAGATCTGTCGCAGTGCATTCCTTTTTCAAACCCAGAACAGGATAGAAATCGTTACTCTTCTCTTATCCAGCGGCCATTGTTGAATCCAATTTATACCCACAAAAACCCACAAACCAAATTGATCAAACACACCCAAAACCTTTTTCTTTTTTCTTGTTGACGAATTATATATATATCGAAACCCACGAAAACTTTTACCAATAATATATCTGATGTTTGATGTATAATGTTTGATGTGAGATCTGAGATGTTTTTGATGTTATGATGATGTTTGATCAAAAAAATTATTATGATGATGTTTGATAAAAAAAAAATTGTTATGATGATGATGTGAACATTAGATGTTTGAAATCTAATATTTGAAACATTTTTGTAATTTTTCACGGTGTTTTAAATCTGATGTTTGAAATCTGATTTCAAACATTGTAATTTTTCACGTTATTTTAATTTTTGATGTTTGAAATCTGATGTTTGATATCTAATTTTTGATGTTTGAAATCTAATTTTTCACGATGTTTGTTCATGATGTTCTGATGTTGGTGTTCATGATGGTAAACATTAGATTATTGAAATCTGATGTTCATGATGGTAAATGAATATGATGTTTCATTCTATAATTTCAAACATTATTGAAATCTGATGAACATTAGATGTTTGAAATCTAATGTTTGAAACATTATTGTAATTTTCAACGATGTTTGAAATCTAATGTTTGATGTTGGATGAATAATGTTTGATGTTTGAAAAGAAGGCAAATCTAAAAAATGCCTATAGTAAGCTTCTTGAGAAATAGGACCTATTAGTCCAACAAAAAACTTTCGGGACTAAATGGGTTAACATTTTCAAATTTGAGATTTATTGGTGCTTTGCCCAAATTTGATTAGGTGGACATCAAATAGAATCGTACAAGATTTGTCATCCTACTTGGGGTTTATGTCTAATATCATTTGTAATTTTTATTAATTAATAATATTTGTTCAATTGAAAACTATGTAGGTGTTTGAAAAATTGTTATTTAATAGATTATTTTAATTTTTGATTATTTTAATAAGTTAAAATTTTTATATTTAGAAATATAGTTAGATTTTTTTATAGTTGTATGTGATATGCGTGAAAAAAATAAATGAAATAATTATGAATTTGATGTGATATTTTATTTTATTAATTATTCTAGCCTATTTTATCATTTTATAAACTTAAAAAAAAAAAAAAAAAAAAAAAAAAAATCCAACTTGTCAAAACCTTCGAACGATATAAGCCAACAGGGAAAAGTCACCCTTCTCTCCAATGGCTTCCAAGACCCTTCTTTGCCTCTTCTTTTGCCCTATTCTCTTTCTACAATTCCATTTCTCATCCGCCCAAGTTGTTGAAGCTTCTTATTGGTTCCCAGAGAGTGGTTTTCTAGCCTCAGACATAGACTCCACTCTCTTCACTCACCTATTTTGTGCATTTGCAAACCTAAATTCCACAACCAACCAAGTCACAGTTTCCTCCTCAGACGATGCCCCATTTTCCCAATTCACAAGCACTGTCCAACTCAAAAACCCTTCTGTCCAAACCCTCCTCTCAATCGGAGGTGGAAATTCTAACCAAACTGCCTTCGCTTCCATGGTTAGCCAATCCGCCACCCGAAAAACCTTCATTGACTCTTCCATACAGGTAGCTAGGTCTTATGGCTTTCTAGGCCTTGACCTTGATTGGGAATACCCACAATCCGATTCCGAAATAAACAATTTCGGCTTGCTCTTCACCGAGTGGCGGTCTGCAGTAGCGGCTGAAGCTGCCGCCACTGGAAATTCGGCCCTGTTGCTGACCGCAGCAGTCAACTATGCATCGACGGTTAATGGGGTGAATTATCCCATTCAGCCGATTGCAAATAGCTGTGATTGGGTCAATTTAATGGCCTATGACTTCTATGCGCCCAATTATTCCACAGTGACCAAGCCGCCAGCAGAACTATTTGACCCGCCATCGGGTTCAGTCAGCGGAAGTTATGGGATCCAGTCATGGATTCAGGCCGGGCTAAGCCCACAGAATATGGTGTTTGGTTTGCCGTTTTACGGATATGCATGGAAACTTGTGGATGCTAATAATCATGGGTTTAATGCCCCGACTAGCTGGCCGGTCGGGTCGGGTGATGGGTCAATGGGTTATAATGAGATCAAGGCCTTCATAGCCCAGAACCAGGCCACAACTGTGTACAATTCTAGTGTTGTTTCGGATTATTGCTATTCTGGAAGAACATGGATAGGTTATGATGATATCCAGAGTATCACAGCCAAGGTTTCATATGCCAAGCAACAGGGATTGCTTGGGTACTTTTCTTGGCATGTTGGAGTTGACAACAATTGGGCTCTTTCACAACAAGGTGTGTCTCAATCTATCCCAACTATTCATGCATTTTTTAAGTTTAATAGAAAATTGTGCAATCTAGATTTGATCAGCAATGTTAGGTACTTAGAATTTTATATTAAAAAAAAATTAAAATTTGAAAATGTATGGATCAAATTAAAACTGGATGTGATTTATAGTGCCTTATTTTGGACATTATTTGATATGTGGTCAATTTATGATAAAATAATTTAAAAAGTGGAATCTATTAAAACAATGCATTGATCGTGCATCAGGTGGTATCTAAAATTTGATATTTAAATTAAAAGTAAATTGTACATAAAAATCATACATAATGTATCATTTTTGTAATTTTAAGTTATAATATTAATAATAATGGGTGTTTTATTAGTCACCTAAATTTGGTCAACATTGTATTATTGTCGAGCTTTTAGGCTTAGGAAAGGAAATAACTAAGCCTGCGTTTGGTTGTATTTTGTAAATGTGATTTGAGAGTATGAGTTATATTTTGAGTTTGTGTGTTGTGAAATTATGATTTAAGTGTAGAAAATTTGTTTGGTTATAGTTTTTAAATAGAGTGTTGAAATGTGTTTTGAAGATGTATTTTGAATTAAGTTTTAAAAGTTTGATGTGACATGTGAAATAAGAAAATTTGTTTGGTGATGTGTTTTGGAAATAGTTTTCAAAACTTAATTCAATCAATAATTTATAATCAAACACACAACTCATATATCGATATCCGTATTTTTTATCAACAGTAATAACCAAATTATTTTTAAAATACCGAAATTAAAAATTGATTTTTTTTTAAATTAATTTTTTTTCAGTAATTTTTTTTGAATAATTTTTTTTCCAAAATTTTTTTTCATTTTAAAATAAATCTATGTCAATTATTTTGTGTCAATTAAATTTTCTATCAATTCATTTTTTACTCCTGTACAAACATCTTCTACAATACGTTTTTTATTTTGTTTAAAAATTTTGTTAAAGTCAACAACTTTTGAGAATACATATTAATAAAAATTAACATAAATACACTAAGAGCATGTTTGATTGGGTGGATTAGAGCATGGGATTAGGATTATTAACCCGTGGACCCAATTATCCTATGTTTGTTTTAACATTTTGGTTTAGGATTATTAATCCAATGGATAATTAATCCAACAAATTTGTAGGATTATTAGTAATGGGGTAGGGGTGGGGTTATTAATCCAATGAATATTAATCCTATTGGATAGTGAATACCACACTAATTTAATAGGATTATTAATACTTCACTATTAATCTTGTGAATCAAACATAACCTAAGTGTAATATTTTAAAATACAAATCATAACGTAAACCTTACAAAACATTATTAATTTTTTTCCTTATTTATTACACGTTATTAATTTAGTAACTCAGTATACGGATGTAATATTAAATAAAAATTATTAATATTATAAAAAATAATAGATAAGAAATAAAAAGTAAAAAGTAAAAAATAAAAATAAAAAATAACCCGAATCTTCTGAACCTCAGCCTTTCTATAAAAAAAAATAAAAACAACCTGAACCTTCTGAACCTTAGCTTCAAATAATCACCTGTTGGAAGTCGGTAGGGACAACCGGGAGGTCTACCGGCCGGTCATCCCAACTCACACCACACTCAGTTTCCAAACAGATTTTCACCTGTTGAAAGTTGAAAGTTGTAACCAGATTTCCAAACAGCTTCAGATAATCACCTGTTGAAAGTTGCAGAGACGATTTCCAAACAGATTTTCACCTGTTGAAAGTTGTAAACAGATTTCCAAACAGCTTGTTGAAAGTTGCAGAGACGATGAAGAAGGCAGAAACGTTGAAAGTGGAGATACAAGCTGCCAAACAGATTTTCAAAATGTAATTTCAATTAACACACGGAATCAACTTTTGAACGTCGTATCCAAACGTCATGCGCGAGCTCACGTGTTGAAAATTGATTTGAATTCACAACCAAACAGAGCCTAAGCTTTTGTTTGAAATGTGGGTTGGCTTCTTGTTTTTTTTTTTTTTAACTTTTTGACTATTTAAGCTTGGCGTTAAAAAATCTCGTTTGGGATAGGTTTTTTGGCTTTTTTGACTTCTGTGAGAAAAAAAATGAAATGATTATGTGTTAGATCTGACATTTTATCTTATTTGGCTAAAATAGTTAATTTTGTCCTATATGACTATTTTAGCTCAAAGTAGTATCCGAAACATAGCTTAAGTTCACTCGCTGCACATTATTACAGTAACCAAACAAGCTTTTAATAATTTTTCTCTCTCTAAAATGAGAGCTTCTCTCTTTGTAATGGGAGTATCTGGCCTAAGGGCTTTTCCTCTCTGGTCCATCCAGTGCTCTTGTTTTCCTGTGTACTAGCTGTGTCTTTCTCGGTTACCCTCTTGAATATTTTTTTGTGTCTTTTCCGATTACCCCCTTGACTCATTTTCTGTCATCTTTCCCCTCTCTTCTCTTCCACTTTTTCTTACCCTTTCTTAGTTCTCATGGCATTTACCCCTCCACCGACTCCACCTCTTTCTTCCTCACATGTTGCCCTGGGGTTGTCCTTGGAGGAAGGCAGTGGGGAAAGTGAAGACATCTCAAATTTGTGCCTCATTGGAAAACTTTTAGCTCCAAAAACTCCTAACAAAGCAGCCGTGGCAAACATTGTTCGAGCAGCTTGGCGTACTCGAGGCGAGCTCTCTATCTCACCTTGGACCAATAATATTTTCTTATTTCAGTTCAATGACGGGGAAGACCGACACCGAGTTTTCCGTGACAGGCTATGGTTAGTGATGGGGTGGCTCCTAGTCTTTCAACTCCTCTCGCCGGGATGCTCAGTGGAGGAACTAGATTTCAAATGAAGTCAATTTTGGATGCAAGTCCATGGACTCCCTATTCAAAAATTAACAAAACAAAATGGCGAGATCCTGGGCAATACAATTGGGAGACTAGTTCGAGTGGAAGCCCACACAGAAGGTCTGTTACTGTATCAGAGTTTCTTACGGCTTCAGGTGGAGATTGACACACAGCAACCGCTACCCAGGGGAATATGGCTTCAACGGGGCCCAAGGATTCCTGATACATGGCTCTCTTTTAAATACGAAAAACTATCGAACTTCTTCTATGACTGTAGCAGATTGGGGCATGAGAGCAATACTTGCAAATTCGTCTCTAAAGAACAAGGCACCTTTTCTGGTTATGGTCCTAAGTTGAGAGCGAGCATGACTGGAAGCACGGGACTCCCTACTAAGCACTATCGCCAGAAAGTGGATGCACTGGAAGCAAGTTTGACCTCACTCTTTTTAAGCCAGAAAACCTCATGGGCATCGGAACCCTCCTTTCCACCGGAGAGTGATGATCCCGGAATAGAGCAGCTTGGTTTGTTGGTACAACCATAACCACGATCACAAAATTGTACTGCAACTAAGACGTGCACCACCGTATCCCAAGATCAGAATCAAACTACCACTACCCCTAGAATGCCACATGGAGGCTCTGATCCCACTGCCCTGCAGAAAGATGATAGACAGACGCATGCTCCTACCAATACTTCTGTTGGCCTCACGGCCTCCTTTCTGGAGCCGATGGGCCAGGAAAGGCTTTTAAGTCCTGTGGCCCTTCACAAAGATAGTGGGCCAAATCCTAGAATGGGCTTTCCGCCAATCCTTGGTGTAACTACTCATGTGACTGTGGGCCCTGTTAAGGTCTCAACCTATTTTGTTACAGAACCACCTGACAGCCCGAACTACTCTGAGCCCTCTTAAGCTTTGGATATGGGCCCTGGCTAGGAGCCCTCACTTACTATGGGAACAGCCCACTTCCCCAAACCTTGTTACCAACTAACCCATCTATTGAAACACCTCTTTTATGTATTACCCAAGTCCCAGAAGGGGGTTAACAGAGGTACTCCAACACTTGTCCCTCAAAAGAAAGGTTTCTGGGGATGAAGACCAAACACTACTTCGCAGCAAAATCTAGAAGGTGGGAGCTTCACTACCTCTACTGGCAGCTCTAGTTCAGACCCAAATCCAGCCAACATTCAGTTCCACACACATTCCCCTAGCTGGTGTGAGTAACAGGAAGGTTAAGATGGGTCGACCCAGAGGTCGACGGGGGGGTATTTCGAAGGGCTCAGCTCTGGTGGAGGTGACCATCCAAGACGCGGTAAGTCAGACCTATTTTTTTCCACTTTCTTCCTTTAATGTTGTCGAGGAGGATTGTCTCTCACAAATTGCTAGTACTTTCCCTGAAAATGACTCTAAACCCTCTGAATGGGCTATGGTGGCGAGCCTTAAATCACCACATGACCGATGTTGATCATCAGCTAGAATTGTCAGGGGCTTGGGCGACTTTTGATAGTCCAGATCCTCCGAGGGTTATGTCAAACCCATCGTCCTGCAATAATGTTTTTTATGGAAACCAAGAATAAACAATCTTTACTTGAAAAGAATAGGAGACGTCTCCATTTCTCTTATTTATGCTATGTGGATCCTATGGGTATCTCGGGAGGATTAGCACTATGGTGGAATGATGAAGTCGACCTCCAAGTTAGGGCGAAATCTCAGAATCTGTTTCGATGTGTCCTCACGATAACGGGAGCTGCTACTGCTTGGCTGGTTACTTTTGTGTATGTACCTCCCCGCTGGAATGATAGGAACATTTTCTGGAACACTCTTCAGAATCTGGTAGAGACAAATGGATATCCCTGGCTCTGTTTGGGGGACTTCAACGAAATTGGATGGTCATGGGAAAAGCAAGGTTCGAGGGGAGGTAATAGAGTCCAGATGCAATTTTTCCAAAACTTCGTGGCAAATTGTGAACTAACGGACCTTAAATTCAAAGGAGCCCCTTACACTTGGACCAATAACCAAGGAGGGGACGCTAACATCAAGGAGTGGCTAGATAAAGCAATGGCTACAGTGGAATGGCGACAGTTATATCCCTTTGCTCAGGTGTTCCATGAAGCCCTTATAGGCTCCGACCACTGCCCTTTGCTACTACATTGTCATATTCCTCCCAAAAAAATTCCGCATATTTTTAAGTTTGAATCTATGTGGACGACTCACGGTGAGTGTGTCGAGATTATAAACTCATCCTGGGTTGAAGGTCTTTCAGGACCACCTATGGTGCGCCTATCTCAGAAACTTAAAAGATGTAGCCGTGCACTATCCTCTTGGGGCAAGTTAAAGTTCGGGGATAATCGGGTTAAGATTAAGAATTTAAAGACGGAAATTCAGGCTATCCAAGCATGCCTATATTCATATGATAGAATGGCAAAAACCCGGGAGTTGCAGCAGGATCTTGAAGCTGCTCTAGATCGCAAAGAAATGTACCAACACCAGCGTTCCAAAGTAGATTGGCTCAAATATGGAGATTGGAACTCTTCTTTCTTCCATGCGACAGTGATTCAAAGACACCAAAGGAACCAATTAACCACACTCAAGACGGAGGCAGGGATAGTTTTGGAAATGGAGGAAGAGATTAATGAGCATCTTGCAACTTATTTTCAAACTCTTTTCCAAGCCGCTGCTGATTAGGATTTCAATGACGTTCTGTCCTCGGTCACAATGGTAGTCTCTGCTGAAATGAATATGAATCTCGTTAAACCGGTCATTGATACGGAGATCAAAGTAGCTGCCCTTCACCTCGGCCCGCTGAAGGCCCCTAGACTTGATGGGTTTTGAGGTATCTTTTATCAAAAATATTGGAAAATTATGGGCCTAGAAGTGTGTTTGGCCATCAAAAGTTTTTTCCTTGGGGGACATGTTCCTAGAGAGTGGAACCATACCAACTTGGTGTTGATCCCAAAAATAGCTGCACCGGAGAAGCCATCCCAGTACAGACCTATCAGCCTCTACAATTTCAAAATGAAGATCATTACCAAAATCTTGGCTAATAGGCTCAAGGTTTCTCTTACCAAGCTTATCTCACCACAACAAGCGACCTTTATACCCGGTAGGCTCATTTAAGACAACATCCTGGTGACATATGAGGGTTTTCATTTTTTGAGGCAGAAAAAAGGTGGTAGGTATGCTCATCTGGCTTTGAAATTAGATTTTAATAAGGCTTATGATCGCATTCAATGGGACTTCCTAAAGGCAGTGCTCAAAAGATTGGGCTTTTATGATACTTGTATTCGCTGGGCGATGGACTGTGTCATTACAGTTCAATTCTCCATTGTTGTAAATGGCGAGAATAGAGCTTTCTTTACTCTTTCATGTGGGCTTCGACAAGGTGACCCCTTATCTCCCTACCTTTTCATTCTTGTAGCTGAAATTCTTTCTAAATTAATCACTGGGGGTATTCAGAACAAGGTTATATCAGGCCTTCGAATGAAAAGGACTTGCCCTATTTTGTCCCACATTTTCTTTACGGATGATGTTATTTTGTTCCTCAAGGCCAGCAGCTCGGAATGCTCCCAAATGATGCATTTTCTGCGACTCCACAGCGAAGCTTCAGGCTAAATCATCAACCTTGAAAAATCAGAGGCATTCTTCTCGGCCAATGCTCCTGCTGAGTTAAAAAACTAGCTTTGCAGGGAGTTGGGTATTTCTTTGGCTAGACAGAATGTGAAATATTTGGGGTTTCCAACATGGTAGGGTAGATCCAAGTCCGAAGCCTATGGTTTTTTGGTAGACAAAGTGTCTTCAAAGCTGCAGGAATGGAAAAATAAACTCCTTTCCCATGCCGGGAGAGAAGTTTTAATCAAGGCGGTGGCTCAAGCAATCCCAGCCTATGCTATGGCTTGCTTCACATTCCTGAAATCTCTCTGTAACAAACTTAATACGGTCATTCGGAATTTTTGGTGGAAAGGCGACCCAACGAACAAAGGCATTCCGTGGGCTTCTTGGGAGTCTATGTGTTTATCAAAGTTCCATGGAGGCATGGGGTTCCGGGATTTTTTGGCTTTCAATCAAGCAATGCTTGCAAAGCAAGGATGAAGATTGATTTCTAATCCTCAATCCTACTAGGCCCGTTTGTATAAGGGGCTATACTTTCCACAATCTACCTTTCTAATAGCTTCTTGAGGAGCACGAGGTTCTTGGGCTTGGCATAGCTTGCTACATAGGAGGGACCTCCTCCACAAGGGGACTCGATGGCAGGTGCAAAATGGCCAATCCATTCGCTTCTGGAAGGACAAATGGATCCCAGATGCAAGACTTTTTCAACTCTCTTCTCCAAAACCTCCGAATTGCAACGTGTTGCGTGTTGCGGATGCCATTGATCCCGTTCATAAACAGTGGCGGATTGGGCATCTACTTCAGTTTCTTTCAAAGAAGGAATGTCAAGCAATTCAATCTATTCCTATCTCTTTGGAGGACAGAGAAGACACACTGGTTTGGCAACCAACTAGATCAGGGGTGTATTCTGTTAAGTCTGGTTATTAGATCGCTAAGTCCTCTAGGCAGGGAGGGTCTTGGAACCAACCATCCAGCTCTTTTCAAGTCTGTGTTGGTTTTTGGAAGTCAATTTGGCAAGAGGCAGCTCCCTCAAAAATCAAACACTTTTGGTGGCGAGCGTGTAAGAACCTCGTGGCTATAAAAGTCAATCTCCACAAGCGCCATTGCTCCTAATCTCGGATCTGCCCCATTTGCTTGAAGGGCGATGAATCAGTGGAACATATGCTCTTGATTGCCCATGGACTAAAGTAGTATGGTTTGGCAGTATGCTTAACCTTAGAATGAAGGAAGGGACTGTACTCAATATAGTGCAGTGGACGGCTCAATGGTTGGAGGCAGAAAAAAGAGTTGGGATAGGAAGTAATCTATTGAGCAGAATTTTCTTCACAGGGTGGTATGCTTGGAAGGCTAGGAACGAGTTCATATTCAACAACCTTCCAATCAGCCCACCAGCCATTGCCTCAAGAATAACTCAGGCATGGATAGAGGACCAACACCACCACTCTGGCGATATTTCCCCCATCGTCGAGTGTAACGCCCCAAATTTTCATCCCTAAATGATAATACAATAATCATGTCCCTTTAAAGTAAGACTGATAATAAATCCTCATACAATTGTATAATTGATCCAACAACAATAAATTAAACTACAAATACCCCTAAGGGTTTACAAGTTCCAAGGCCTGAGCCTAGTTACAAAAAATGGTTATTCAAATCCACACACATACAAAGCCCTTTGCGTACAATTAGAGTCACAGCAAATGAGCACATTACGCTCTCTGCACACATTTCCACGCCTTCAGTTAGGCGGAATCACCACATCTTTTCCTGTACAAAAATCCTGTAGGGTGAGCATAAGCCAAGTAGAGAATTCTTAACAAAGTATGTACATTTTACACAAGTCTCAAGAAATGGAATGCTTATGCTATGCCATGTCTTTTTGAAAGTAAAACACACCTTCATCTTTTGAAAACCAACATGCTCAATGATGTCATGCCATTTCATCTGCTCAACATTTATCAAATTTTGTTCGAGGGGCGGTAAATACAACTCTGGTAATCCCTAGGTCAATGTTTGCAAGTAGACTATACAAGTACTACCAATTTGTCATTTTTATCAGTATCAACTGGAGGGCTCAACACCCATACTCTGTCATTTTTACCAGTATCAACTGGAAGGCTCGACACCTATTCTGTCATTTTTACCAGTATCAACTGGAAGGCTTGACACCTATAATTTATACCACCTGTCAAGACTTACCACCGTATTTACCCCAAAAACCATTTCATGAAAACTCATTTCTTAACATTCTTTTCTTAATGCAAGTTTTCGAATCAACTTTCAAAGTTCAATGTAATCAAATGAATTGACATGCCAATGCAACAATAATCAATACATTACAACAATTCTTCAATTTCCAATTCTTCTGCACAATACTACTATTGTGATCAAAATTCTCATTTCTCCTTTCAAATGCAATTTCACAAGATGAATAAATACTTTTATTTCAATTCATCCAAGAGATAACATAATTCCCACATTTCAAACATTTTCAACAACTTAGTCATTTCAAGATTATATCAACACTTTTAAATAACAATTTCCAAAACTTCTACAATTATCTTATTCCATGGAAAACCATCATTTTCATGTAATAAATAAACAATTTTCAAACATCATTTATTTTGGCATACAAAATAAATATAACAACATATTTCAAAGATTTTCAACATTTTTCTTAAAATCCCCAATTTCTAAGTTTTCTCACCAAAACCATTCATTTTCAAATAATTGAGAAGATCTCACCAAAACATCTTTCTTTCATCAACATAGTTTAAAAACCCCCAATTTCTATCTCAAAGGATTAAATCGTAAACCCATTTTCAAAATCACTTTTTTTTCTTGAATCAACAATTAATTTTCCAAACTAATCAAAGGATAATTTTGAAAATTATCTTGATCTTGCAAAAACATATATATAACTCAAAGAAAATCCCTACCTCAAGCTTAGAAGAAGAAAAGAGTTGAAACCCCCAAAATCAACGACGATGAAACTCGATTTCCACCACACACAACGAAACCCTCGAGAAGTTACACAACTTTGACGAAGGAACTATGGCCAAAATCCCAATGGATTTGAAGAAATCAAAGAGAGAAGATGATTTCTAGAGAGAGAGGCTCTAGATCTGGATCTTTGAGACTTTTAGAGAGAGAGAGGATTGCAAAAAGTGATCTGAAATGTCACTTTCGCATGCTGATAAAAGGCGGTCCGCTCGAGCGTAGAAAGCCCCGTTCGAGCGTAAGATACAGACTCCCGCTTGAGCATGAAACCCTGCCCTCGAGCGTGAAATACGCTATCCCAGTATTTTTTTGCAGACACAGTCCCCGCTCGAGCGCCCAAATGCCCGCTCGAGTGTAGATCAAAATTTCAGAAGCCCGCTCGAGCGCAAGAATGCCCGCTCGAGCGGAAGAGCCAAATTCTGGGCAACAAAGGTTTGGAAAAACAAGCAACCAACCTGTTCCAAACACACAACTACAACCCAATAACCAACATTAAGGGAAAGACAAGGGAAGCAAGACATGAGCCACCAACCAAACCATACAAACCCGAGTCCGGAACACCACAAGAGATGGGTCAAAACCAGGGTCGCTATAACCTCACTCCTTGAAGAATTCGTCCCCGAAATTACAATTCAGGCTCTAAAACATAATTGGACTATTCACAACAATGTTATTCCCACAAGTTCAACACCATGACCCATTCTCCGGTCATCTATTCACACCGACTCGATTCACAAGTCCCAAATTAAAGTGAAATTTTCAATTTTCCCAAAACATTTACAATGTTTAACCAAAGTCTAAATTTTCAAAAATCGTACATAGCATATACAATGCTTCCAAAAGTGATACAACATCATCAATATTCCAAATTCTCAAAACATAAGCGATGTTTATATTGAATCCACGTTCTTCCCAAACAACCGTAACATATACAATGTTTTCATAAGTTAAAACAGATACAATGCTTAGACTTTTCATTAATACAATAAATTCTCAACACATGCTTATGCATCAACAAACAAATTCGGATATTTCTCGCGGACTTCTAATTCACGTTCCCAAGTCGCTTCCTCGACTCCGTGATGTTTCCACAATACCTTTACCAAGGGAATTGTCTTGCCTCATAAGACTTGATCCCGTCTATCCAAGACTTCCACCGGTCTCTCCTCATACGAGGTATCCTTATCTACCTCTAAATCGGTCCAATCCAACACGTGCGATGGATCTGGCTCATATTTCCAAAGCATGCCAATATGAAACACGTCATGAACCTCGGAAATCTGTGGCGGTAACGCTAAACAATACGCAACTTCCCCAATCCGTTCGAGGATCTCAAAAGGGCCAATAAACCGAGGGGACAACTTCCCACTCTTCCCAAACCTCATCAAACCTCGTCTAGGTGATATTTTCAAAAAGACATGATCTTCCACCTCAAAAGACAAAGGTTTCTTCCTACGGTCGACATAACTTTTCTGGCGACTCTGAGCCATAGCTAGCCTTTTACGGATAAGTGCAACTTTCTTCGTAGTTTCCTGAACCAACTCTAGGCCTAACAAAGGTGCATCACCCACTTCGGCCCAACACACTGGAGATCTATATGGTCGACCATACAAGGCCTCAAACGGTGCCATGCCAATACTCGATTGGAAACTATTGTTATAGGCAAACTCCACTAAGGGTAGGTGTTTCTCCCACGACCCCTTAAAATCGAGGACACAACCTCTAAGCATATTCTCAAGGATCTGAATGGTACGCTCGGACTGCCGGTCAGTCTGAGGATGATACGTAGTGCTAAAGGTCAATTTAGTGCCCAAGGCACTCTGCAAACTCTGCCACAACTGAGCAGTGAAACGCGGATCTCTATTCGAAACAATTGTCACAAGGACCCCGTGCAACCTTACTATGTCCCTAATGTACAGGTCGGCAAGATAATCTATCGAATCACTTATATGCATGGGAATAAAATGCGCCGACTTAGTCAACCGGTCAACTACCACCCAAATGGCATCATTACCCCGTTGAGTCCTCGGAAGACCCACAACAAAATCCATCGTGATATGTTCCCACTTCCACTCAGCTATAGGCAAGGGTTGCAACAAACCCTCTGGCCTCTGATGTTCAGCCTTCACTTGTTGACAAGTAAGGCATTTTGATATAAACACAGCTACATCATTTTTCATACTTTTCCACCAAAACTGGCGACTAAGATCGTGATACATCTTTGTGCCTCTCGGATGTATCGCAAGGCGCGAATAATGAAACTCTCGGAGTACTTCCTCTCGGCAAGACTCCGGTACAAACAAGCGATCACGGTATCTCACACACAGGTCGGGATACACAGTCAAACCTCTTTCTACCTTTCCATGGGAAATCTTTTCTCAGAAGGATTCTACCTCAAGGTCACCTCTCTGCGCTTCCAACACTCGGTTCACAAGTGTAGGTTGTGCAACTATTGAAAACAAAGTTGTGAATTCAACAGACTCGCCCAGTTGCAGGTCAAACTCATTAAGAGTACCCAACATTTCCCATTCTCGGATGGCGATAGAAGCTACACTGCTAATTGGCTTTCTACTCAAAGCATCGGCTACGACATTGGCCTTCCCGGGATGATAATGCAACTTGAAATCATAATCCTCTATAAATTCCATCCATCTCCTCTGCCTCAAATTCAAGTCTTTCTGTGTAAACAGATATTTCAGACTCCTGTGATCAGAGAACACTTCAAATTTCTCACCATACAGATAATGCCTCCAAATCTACAAGGCAAATATCACCGCTGCTAATTCTAAGTCGTGAGTAGGGTAATTCCTCTCATGTGTTTTCAACTGCCGTGAGCCATAGGCTACCACTTTACCCTCTTGCATCAATACACAACCTAGACCTTCTCGTGAAGCATCACAATAAACTGAATAACCCAAACCCCTCTCTGGTAAATCAATACTGGAGCAGTGGTGAGTCTAATCTTGAGCTCTTGGAACGACCTTTCACAAGTCTCACTCCACATAAACTTGATTCCCTTTCTAATTAACTTAGTCAAAGGTGAAACTAGTCTAGAGAAATCCTTCACAATCGACGGTAATACCCAGCCAACCCCAAGAAACTACGAATCTCAAAAGCATTCTTAGGTTGTGCCCAATCTTGCACTACCTCTATCTTGGATGAATCTACAGTCACCCCTTCCCTTGACACTATATGCCCTAGGAATTTAACATCTTCCAGCCAAAAGTCACATTTCCCAAACTTAGCATACAGCTTATGGGCTCTAAGTAACTCAAGTACTACTCATAAATATTCCTCGTGTTCCTCCTTAGAAGGTGAATAAATCAAAATGTCATCCACAAAGACAACCACAAAACAATCTAAGAACTCTTGGAAGATTCGATTCATTAAGTCCATAAACACCGCTGGAGCATTAGTTAGCCCAAAAGGCATCACAAGAAACTCATAATGGCCATACCGAGTACGAAATGCCGTCTTCGGTATATCCTCCTCCTTTACCCTCAACTGATGATAACCCGATCTCAGGTCTATCTTAGAGAAACAACAAGACCCTTTCAACTGATCAAACAGATCATCTATTCGAAGCATTGGGTACTTATTCTTAATAGTAACCCGGTTCAACTTTCGATAATCAATACAAAGCCGTAATGCTCCATCTTTCTTTTTAGCAAAGAGAGCTGGCGCTCCCCAAGGTGAAGTACTAGGGCGAATAAAACCCTTATCTAACAATTCCTGGAGTTGAATCTTCAACTCACTCAATTTAGCAGGTACAAATCTATATGGAGCCATAGAAACCGGTGCCGTGCTAGGCACTAGATCAATAGAGAACTCGATCTCTCAGTGAGATGGTAAACTAACAAGATCCTCAGGAAAGACATCTAGGTATTCACAAACTACCCTCGGTAACTCAACCCGAATCTCATCACACTCACTACTCAGGAAACTAGCAAGAAGGCAACTAAGTTCACTCCGTCCACGCGGATCATACACCGGTGATAAGACTATCCACCCGGTTTCCCAAGAAATAAAAGCAATCACTGCTCAAGGTACATACAGTAACCTTCTAAGGTAGCAATCTATAACAGCCCGATATGACGATAACCAATCCATACCCAATATGACATCAAAACTCGACATGCCTAGCAACACAAAAGCAAACGGAAGTCGACGCCCGGTAACTTCTATGTCACAATCACGACAACCCCGGTCTAAATCAACCGTACCCCCAACAGGTAACTCTACTCTGAGTGGAGGCACTAACTGCACCACCTCTAACCCCAATGCAGAAACAAATGCAGCAGATATAAATGAATGAGACGAACCCGTGTCTATTAATACATTAGCCAAAGTATTGCACACAATAAAAATACCTCTCACAACTGAGGATCCTGGCAATTGCTCTGGCATGGTAATAGCATACACGCGCCCTTGTGGCCCTTGATTAACTTGCTCCCCTCTCGGAGCATAGACTTGATGTATTGACTGAGCTAAAGCGGCTCCTTGGTTAACTCGTGAAGCCTTAGCTGAATGAGCCTGCTGGTAGCTCTGAGTCTGCCTCGACCCTGATGCGCTAGATGCGCCTCCCAACTGTGGGCAAGTTCTCTTCATATGCCCTGGCTGACCACACTGGTAACAATTAAACCCTTGTCTCCTATTTTGGGACTGAGACTGACTCTGTGATCGGTTAGGTGGTGGTGGTGGTAACATCAACTGCATTTCTCCATTCTGTGGGCAAGCAAAGGATTTGTGACCTGGTTGGCCACACTTGAAACAACAAAAATCACTCTGTGTACTCCTTCCCGGGCCTGCACTAGGCAAAGGAAAAGTAGATCGAGACTGGTGTGGTTGGGCCTGGGATGCAAAGGTACCCTTACTCTTCTTATTCTGCCTATAGTCTCCTTGAGACTCTTGGCCCCTAGACCTCGAACTTTGAAGCCTCTCCTTCTCGGCTTGTACGTAAATTTCTACGTATGCCGCCGACTCTACCAGACGATCATAGTTCCGAATCATGTTCCCAACAATCTTGAAGAAAATTTTGGTTTTTAACTTGTTCTCGAATTCAATGCAACGACGCTCTTCCGTTGCCACCAACTCTGGTGCAAACCTATATAGACTAGAGAAGGCTACCTCGAACTCGGCCACAGTCATGTCGAGTTGTTTGAGGTCTTTGAACTCTTGCCTCAATCTCTCCCTAGCAGTGGGAGGTAAATACTTATCTTGGAAAGCAACTACAAAGGCTTCCCATGTTGGCTCCACTTTACTCTTGGCATACTTCCACCATTGACCCGCATCCCCTTTAAGGTAGTAACTCGCTAGAGTCACTCTCAACTCGCTATCATCAATGTGAAGCATTTCAAATGTCTTCACAGTTTGTTCGAGCCACTCATCCGCTTTCTTAGGCTCGGGACCACCATGGAATTCATCTGGTTTGGCCCGCAAAAACTCCCTAGTAAGGAAGCTCGCTCTTGCCTTTAAGGTGTTCTCTCGGGCTTGGTTCTCCGCCCTCAACAAGTTCATAGCCCCTGTTATTTTTCTAGCTAGGGCCCCCATTGCGGTTTGACTCACTTGGTCCACTTGTTCGGCCATATTAGCTTGGCCTAACTCTTTTTCTTGCACCGGGACCTCATGGACCAGTATTTCATGCACACCCCGGTGAGCCCTACCACGTCTCCCGCCTCTACCACCATGGGTTTGACCTCTTCCTGACATCCTATAAAGGACAATAGAAATGATTTAGCACACTAACCATACGTGCCCGCAATTTACTTCACACGTCTAATCACCGCAATTCTATATCTCTCACTACTATATAGACATTTCAATTTCATTCCACATAAGCACTTAGTCATGTAAACACATACGAATTATTCTTTCATGATGAAATTTGTCCCATAAAAAACCAAGAATTCTGAGTAGAACGAGTATTGATCAAGTATCCTTCTAAAAAGATCTCAAGGAATTTAACAGGCGCAAACAACATCCCAAAAGTCCAACCCCATACCCACATAGCCACATAAGCATGTTATCACATAGTCACAAAATGTATAACACTTTCCTATCATGCAATCTATCATGCAGCATGAACCCATTGTGGTAAACTAACCACTTCCCACGAGCTCCAAGTATTCAAACCCGGTAGCTCTGATACCAAGTTGTAGCGCCCCAAATTTTCATGCCCAAATGATAATACAATAATCATGCCCCTTTAAAGTAAGACTGATAATAAATCCTCATACAATTGTACAATTGATCCAACAATAATAAATTAAACTACAAATACCCCTAAGGGTTTACAAGTTTAAAGGCCTGAGCCTGGTTACACAAAATAGTTATTCAAACCCACACACATACAAAGCCCTTGGCTTACAATCAGAGTCACAGCAAATGAGCACATTACGCTCTCTGCACACATTTCCACGCCTTCAGTTAGGCGGAATCACCACATCTTTTCCTGCACAAAAATTCCGTAGGGTGAGGATAAGCCCAGTAGGGAATTCTTAACAAAATATATACATTTTACACAAGTCTCAAGAAATGGAATGCTTATGCCATGCCATGCCTTTTTGAAAATAAAACACACATTCATCTTTTGAAAACCAACATGCTCAATGATGTCATGCCATTTCAACTGCTCAACATTTATCAAATTTTGTTCGAGGGGCGGTAAATACAACTCTGGTAATCCCTAAGTCAATGTCTGCAAGTAGACTATACAAGTACTACCAATTTGTCATTTTTACCAGTACCAACTGGAGGGCTTGACACCCATACTCTGTCATTTTTACCAGTATCAACTGGAAGGCTCGACACCTATAATCTACACCACCTGTCAAGACTTACCACCGTATTTACCCCAAAAACCATTTCATGAAAACTCATTTCTCAACATTCTTTTCTCAATGTAAGTTTTCAAATCAACTTTCAAAGTTCAATGTAATCAAATGAATTGACATGCCAATGCAACAATAATCAATACATTACAACAATTCTTCCATTTCCAATTCTTCCGCACAATACTACTATTGTGATCAAAATTCCCATTTCTCCTTTCAAATGTAATTTCACAAGATGAATAAATACTTTTATTTCAATTCATCCAAGGGATAACATAATTCCCATATTTCAAACATTTCCAACAACTTAGTCATTTCAAGACTATATCAACATTTTTAAATAACAATTTCCAAAACTTCAACTATCTTATTTCATGAAAAACCATCATTTCCATGTAATAAATAAACAATTTTCAAACATCATTTATTTTGACACATAAAATAAATATGACAACATATTCCAAAGATTTTCAACATCTTTCTTAAAATCCTCAATTTCTAAGTTTTCTCACCAAAACCATTCATCTTCAAATAGTTGAGAAGATCTCACCAAAACATCTTTTTTTCATCAACATAGTTCAAAAACCCCAAATTTCTATCTCAAAGGATTAAATGGTAAACCCATTTTCAAAATGACTTTTTTTCTTGAATCAACAATTAATTTTCCAAACTAATCAAAGGATAATTTCAAAATCATATTGATCTTGCAAAAACATATATATATAACTTAAAGAAAATCCATACCTCAAGCTTAGAAGAAGAAAATAGTTGAAACCCCCAAAATTAACAACGATGAAACTCGATCTCTACCGCACACAACGAAACCCTCGAGAAGTTACACAACTTTGACGAAGAAACTATGGCCAAAATCCCAATGGATTTGAAGAAATCAAAGAGAAAAGATGATTTCTAGAGAGAGAGACTCTAGATCTGGATCTTTGGGACTTTTAGAGAGAGAGAGGATTGCAAAAAGTGATCTGAAATGTCACTTTCGCGTGCTGATAAAAGGCGGTCCGCTCGAGCGTGGAAAGCCCCGCTCGAGCGTAAGATACAGACTCCCGCTTGAGCGTGAAACCCTGCGCTCGAGTGTGAAATACGCTCTCCCAGTATTTTTTTGCAGACACAATCCTCGCTCGAGCGCCCCAAATGCCTGTTCGAGCGTAGATCAAAATTTTAGAAGCCCGCTCGAGCGCAATAATGCCCGCTCGAGTGGAAGAGCCAAATTCTGGGCAACAAAGGCTTGGAAAAACAAGCAACCAACCTGTTCCAAATACACAACTACAACCCAATAACCAACATTAAGGAAAAGACAAGGGAAGCAAGACATGAGCCACCAACCAAACCATACAAACCCAAGTCCGAAACACCACAAGAGACGGGTCAAAACCAGGGTCGCTATATCGAGTGCCTCACTCCCGCTGTTCTTGGGGAGCAAGGATGGCATCCACCTCCAGCTGGGGAGTTCAAAATTAATTGTGACGCAAGTTTCAGCACTAACCGAAACATAGCCTCAGCTGCTGCTATTCTCCGTGACTCCGAAGGCCGACTTGTGGATGGACTAGTCTCCTCCTTTAGTTCCTCCTCTGCCTTTGCTGCAGAAGCCCATGCAGTGCGCATGGCAGCCCTCCTGGCGCAAGTCTGCAACCTCACCTCAGCCACTATCGAAAGTGATAATCTAGAAGTCATAAAGCTGGGGGTCTTAGAGACGGTTCCGCCTTGGGAGATTCTCGCCTACATGCTCGATATTCGTCAGCTTAGACTCCGAGGAAATCTGCAGTTGCAATGGACACCTAGAGTAAACAATCGGGCCGCTCACTGGTTGTCAAATGCTCATGCTTGTAATAGCTTGTCTATGGATTGGGTTGCCAACCCACCTGAAGCTCTTAATGCTCTTCTTAGAAATGATGTATCTTTCTCTTCGCCTTAATGGCTTCTTAATAGTCATTGGTTGTTCAAAAAAAAAAAAAAAAACAAGCTTTTAATAGTTTAGTTGAAGCTTTAAGTATGGCCTCAAAGGCATTTATTTATTTATTTTTAATTACTTTTTACTCTTTTTTGGTTTAGTTTTGATTTCTAATGTTGTGCTTTCTATTCTTATTGCAGCCAAACAAACTTGGGGAACAGGAAACATATTTCAATCAGAGATAAATATATCTTGACCAGGATTAATTAAGATTGAAACTTAATGATTTTATTTGTAATATTAAACACAAACAATAATAGTTTATCCATATTCTTGTTCCATAAAAGGTAAGAACTACTACATCCTTGGAATTTGGCCCTAAGCTGAATGCTCTTGATGTAATCAAATTTCACTTTAATCTCTTATATGTTAATATATATATATTTTTTCAAAATTTAAATTGTTGACTGACGGAAGGTTCGTGTTAAAAATATGTTAAAATTTCAAGACTTAATTTCTTCAATTAAAAAATGAGAGACCAGAACAAAATTTAAGTGATAATTGAAGGTTGAAAATGTAAATTTTTTTTTTTAGAGGAAGAAAGATTAAGTTCAAAGGCATATTTAGTGTAACTTATTTTAAGCTAATTTTAAGCTAAACTAATAATCAGATAAAATGGAAATCAAATGCACCCCTTCTAATGTTTCCAAGTAATAAACTTTTTATAATTTATTCAAACTATTTCTATCGAACACGTTATAACCAACTAGGCTGTCAAAAAAAAAATTTACAACCAGAAACTGTACAAAGCAAAACAATTTAAAAAAATTCCACTAAATAGTTCATAAAACAATGGCCCATGGAAAGCTTAGAGAGAGGTTTTAAAAGTAGAAAAGATTATAAAGGAATTATATTTATGTGTTATTAATAAAAGAAAGTCAATAGAAACGTGTGTTTGATTATTGTGTACTGATCTTCTTTTTTAATATATTAGATGAAAAAAGAAAAAAATTTAATTACTACATTAATCCACTCACTCAATCTCAACTAACTAATACTTCTCATAAAATCACATGCAACTCAATTTGTCAAACAAACAAGATGAGATATGATATGATTAAATATAGAAATGCATTTTTGCATAAATAGCACAAATACAACTATCACTCCATAATATCAGAGTTTATTATAAAATAATTAGTCATATATATTAGACTAACTATTATGGATCGCTAGGCAAAAAAAAAAAAATCAACTATTATGGAATCAAGCACCTCTCTCAATGGAATAACAAACATGTCCGCTCATATTGCTTACTCTACTAAAAATCCCTATCTAAACGCATTTCTTGTTTAACTAAAATAATGAGTATTTAATTAATGAAAATAAACCAATGGAATTCGACAGCTATGAAATGCATTTTTCTTTTTTATTAATTATATTTACTAACTTGCTAAAGATAATCAAAATACAATAACAAGCTTTAAATCAATTTCCAAAGAAAGAAAAAAAAATTTAATATCTTATTTAAAACAAAAAATAAATTATTTTTAAAATATCGAGAAAACATTAGATTAGTTTCTTCCGTTTTTTCAATATCTATAAACAATTATATTTAATTGCAAAAAAAATAGATAAAACATAAGTAAATATGGTATGAAATAAGCAAAGTATAGACTTATGTATAGATTGTTTCAATAATCGAATTGAGGAGACACATTTTGAGAGGGAAAAAAAAAAAAAATCTAGTACTCCCATGAATCAATTTCATGTTGTTTTGCATATAATATATTTTTTTCATACATTAACAATTTAGTATTGGGGCCTTTTATTGATGAGATTAATCATGACAATTGTTAGAAGTTTTACCTCACAAATTGTATGTTTGACTATGAATGTGAAAGGAAAGATTGACATGACAAAATATTATGGTTTCAATAATATTAGAAATAGTAACTCATATATACCAACAAACATATTAACTAGACAATGTTAAGTGAGTTCTATGTCAAATGATGGATTCTATAAACATCTCCTATGTCATAGTTGTATAATTATTCAATATCACATGTAACAGTGACATGATTATGTCACAAATAGATATAAGTTGCCAATTTTTATAAGGTCCATGTGATGCTCAAATAAATGGATAGTCCAAATATGTTTGTGGCCTCGCGACATGTGGCATGATTTTTTTATTTTTGGGATATATTTATTAATATATTAATTAGTGTTTTTAGTATTATGAGAAAGAAGATTAGGGTAAACTACCAATACGTCCTAATAGTTAGACTTAATTCCCATCAAGTCCTATTGAAAATAAATCTTGGTAAAATTGTCGCTAAAAATAAATTTTGTGTGACAATTTTTTATATATGTTGCTAAAAGTTGACAATTAGTGACTTTTTTTGTCATGATTTTTATAAATTGTCGCTAAAACTTGCAATTAATGACTTTTTTTTATGACAAATTCTTTCATAGGACCTATTAGACAATGAGTCCACTTATTAGGACCTACACGTAAGTACCCTTTATGATTATTAGATATGTTAGTGTTTTGTTTTTGTGGATATATGTCGGTGTTTTTTTTGGATATATGTTAGTATATGTTAGTGATTTTTTTGGATATATTTATTAGCGTCATCATCATCATATCATATCAAATACATGATTTATTTCTTGTAAAATTCTGTTACTTTATGGTAAGTCACTTGTAGAATTAAAGAAGAAAATGTGGGTGAAGTGCTCAAAAGAGAAACTAGTAAGTCCTTTTCATTTATTTACTTTTTATAGTTAAACATGCTCTTAAAATTCTTGAAAATGAGATAAATATATTTTCTAAAGTATTACACAAGATATTTATTAACTTTTCTGATACACTTTTGGTACGCACATGTAAATAAATTTCAATTTTATTTTATTTTTTATTTATTTTAATTTTTTTAAGCCATGGAAATGAATTGGATTAAGGGTATCCAAATGTCTAGTCTATGGGAAATTATGCCCTACTCTTCAAACTTATTTTAAAGGTAACAAACTCAATTCGAAATTATAAATCCACTTGAATTACAATCATTTAAAAGTTATTTAAATTTGTTTAAATTTATAAATGGATTGCATCTTACAAACCCAATAAAAATTAAATTTAAAATGAACATACATGTATCCATTTAAACTTGTTTATCATCTCCTCCACCACATCATCGTAACTGTAACTATTCCACAATCACCACTACAATTGTTGTCACTGTAACACCATCGTTGCCTCCACCATGTCCATCCCACAACTACCACCATACCACCTTCTCCACAATTCCACCACCATCGTTGTCGCCACTTGATATGATAATCGAAATCTATTTAATTAATTGAGTTTGTCATAAATAAATAAAAAAGATAGTCTATTTTAAAAAATACATTTGTCCATTTTTTTAGAGACAAATGTGATAAATTTAATAATTTGTGATTATTGAATTAACCTATTTTTTATGTAGATGATATACATAAAAGATCTTACAAGATGAATGATTTGAATCACCAAATAAAACCAATGATTGACTTTATAAACTCAAACAACACCCTCCAATTAAGACTGAAAAAAAAGCCAAACCCATAAAATATGTAAACTTGAAATGATGGTTGATGCACCTCTGCTCCACTACTCAAAAAGAATTTCTCTCTCTAAACTTTTCTCCTTCTAGGGTTTTCGACTGTGAGGCTGCCGGCGGTGGGGGAGGGGTTTCCGGCGGCCTCCGGCCTCCTCACCCCTCCTCCTACCCCTCTTTTGCTCTTCCCTTCCCTTATTTTGCTTTCCCCTAACTTGGAAGCTTGAGCTTTCCATCCTCTCCCTCCTTTGTGAGGTGTTTCTCCCACATCCATTCGCTCCGGGAGTAGCCCCTCGGATCCGCGCCATCTCTACTTCCTTCACCGCCCCGTCGTCTTCTCCATAGCTTGCCGCCTCTTCTTCGCCGCCTCTTACTCTTCATCTTCTCCATTCACGCCGGATTTGCCTCCCCCGCCGCCTTCATCGCCCTTTTTCCACCTCTCCAGCCGTCTTCACCGCTCTTCTCCGCCGCCTCTGCATCGCTGGTCGTCTCCACCGCCGGATCCGCCGAAGCCGCTGCTGGTTTTTGATTGGGTGTGGGTCTGTTTTGTTTTGTTTGTTTTCTTTATTTTCTTTCATTTGGTTTGTGTTAGTTTTGGGTTTGTGTGGTTCTGTTGGAGTCCATCTGTGCGATTTGTTTAGCTTACCCTCTTTGTGGTTGGGATTTATGGAATATTTCGGACATGCTCTATTGCCGAACTTTTATGATCGGCTCTGCTTCGCAGTACGAGCACACGATATGTACGTCTAAATATTTTCATCTTTCTTCTTCCTGAGTGCTTCTTGTTTTATCTTCACTTTGTATGGTGTAAGTCTTGGATTGTTTGGACTCCTGTAAGTGCCGTTTGGCTTCTTAATTGACATATTTCTTCCGATCAAAAAAAAATGATGGTTGATGCTAAGAACAACTGCTCTTTTGGGTAAGAAATCAAACATACACAATTGGAATGTTAGCATGCCGCCGAATCTTCCGTTGGATTAAGTGCAATGCAATGGCTATGAAAGTCAAGCCAGCCTCCAAATCACCCATCTTGCATTGCGTTCACAAAATATTTTGAAAGTCAAGCACAATTGCATTAAATTCAATGCATTTTTTTAGATAGGGATTAAATTCAATGTATGAAAGTCCTATTTTCAACGTTATCGTTGCTTATTTTAATTTAAAGTTAATAATCTACAAATAAAATTTAAAAATATCCTTTTTTTTGGGAGTCCGTATTTATGCTTTCTTTCATTTTTTTTATTCTTTTTATAAATATTATTATCAACCGTATGTAATAAGCAAAATAAGACAAAAAATATTATATATATATAGTATTACTATTTATATAGTTTAGTAGATTTAGTTGTATGAGTGAAAAAATAATGTTATCATTTCTTTCATACTAATATATATATTTTTTCCAAATTTACCCAAAAATAAATAAATAAAATTGCTTTGAAAATAATTGGATGAGAGTCAGAACTGGCCAACAGCCAAAACTCCTTCTCATGCAATAAAAATTATAGTCTAAGCTCCCATCATGCAAAGTTTTTTCAATTCTGAAAATTCAACAAATCTGACTTTTAATTATTTCCATTGAACAGAAAAACCATGTTCTAGTTGAAATTTTTTTTCTTCAATTTTTTGTTAACCATATCAGTGGACAATGAAAAGGATAATTCTATCTATGATTTTGTTTCCAGAAGGACTTGTCATCAGATTGCTTTACACTCAATTCAAAATGAAATTTAACAATTATTCAATTACCTAAGACAAAAAAAGTTTAATATATATAATCACAAGATACGTAATATGTTGTTAAATACATGTAATATCGTGATGTACTTATTACACCTCATACGAAATCCATAGCCACAAGTATACAATGAACTCAATAACGACCACAAGCTTATGCACAAAAGTAATACATATGGTTGAAATTATTGTTGGACAATCTTCACTATATTTGAAAAAATAAATTTTGTTGTGTACTTAATAACAACAAGAATACAGAAGAAATAAAAGAAATGAGAGAATTTGTTTGATTACAAAAATCAAACCAGAAAAATAAAACAAAATAAAAAAAAACAGATTTTTTATTTTGTTACAAAAACAAAATCAAAATCTGATTTAAATAAATAAATAAAAACAGAAAATAAATAACCAACTTACTTAATTAATTTCTTGAATAATATTCTGATCAAATCCAGTGCTTGACACTATGTCCTTAAGACAGATTCATCCTCTCCACGGTGCTTTAAGAATATGAACGTCTATCTCTCAGGATAAAATGATCAATCAACGAAAAATAGCAGTACTACAAATTTTTCGTACAACGAACACACTAAGTACATATACTCTTTCTCAAAGAAAATTAATGCAGCAATATAAAGAGAATAATAGCAGAATTATTTTGGACGAAAATATTGAATGAAAACATCAAATGAGGGTTGCCTATTTATAGATAGATCTGTGGCTTTTCAATTTGAATCCAACAGGTAGCAAATCTGTTTTGAATAGATACAGTACCTGTTCGGCACTGTTTGAACAGGTTCAACCTGTTTGGTTTGAATTTTGAACAAATAACCGAATCTGTTGCACAGATTTGAATTTGTTTCGGACAGATAAATTATGTACAGGAAAAGAATTGGACAGATTTGAATTAACCTGTACAAAATTTGAAGAGGTACAAATTAATTCAAACAGATTTTATTTGCCAAGAATAAAATTAAATTCATATGTTTTTGGCCCAAAAAGATTAGTATTGGGCCGGACAAGCCCAACCCAACCTCACACCACGCACCCGCATCCAAGCCCAGACCCAGCCCGACCGAATAGACAGTGGCGGCGGCGCGCGCGTGTGTGGTGGTTTTTTGGGTCCAATGGGTCTAGTTCATTTTGCCCATAACCTCACTCTCTACAAAACTTGGGTGCCCTTAGGGCCTACTCTAAGTTCCAACTCCAAGCCTTATAAACCCATTCAAAACTTCCCACCAAACCAATGTGGGACAAGCCAATTTCCAAACCTTAATGAATTTCCACCAAAAACTCCATTTCCATGGAGCACACTTTGGTTTCAATTTCCCATTCACCCGATAATGATTTTGAGCAACCAAATATACCACGTGAATCACAACGCGGCATAGAACGCGTTACCATTTAGACCCGCCAATTTTGGCTTACGGTTCCCACCTAAATAATAGACCAAAGTTAGGAAAAATTCTATTTTTTACCCAGAATTTCCAAACCATTTCTAACAATCCCCCACATGAATGGAATTTGATGACAACGGAAATGCAACAATATGAGGAATTTGTCGAAAGAGTATAAATCGAAAATATCTTACATTAGGATAGTTAGCTTTCGGCCTTGAATCTTCCTTAATGATAACCTATCGGACTTACTAGCTAACCAATGGACGCGATGCCTTGAATTGTTCAGCCATTTGTGCAAGCCAAGACAATAGATTTCACACAAAATATCTTCTAACACATCGTGGTTTTCACTGTTGTGTTCATTTTGGCCTTGAACGCTCATGGTTTTCATGAGTGCTTTTAGAGAATTCAGCCTCTTCATTCTCATAGAACCGGCCCCAGTTCGACACTCATATAGGTGATTCTTATTGTGAGTATCTCCTTATACTCGTCTTGATTTTTATGCCTAAATCAAGATATAAGTAATCATTAAAAGCAAAGCTTATCCTTATACCTCTGCAGACAACACATGTTATAGATATCACTCTTACCATAGGAATGGGTAGGGAATTTTAATCCCTTAGTGATTTTTGGCGAGCCACACATGACTTAGTTGTCCCTTTAAACTTAGTTCTTGGGATCTCCAGTCATATAAGTAGGGTTACCATTATGATGACTCTTATGTAATAGGCTTTAATCTCATCCCCTTTAATGAACTATACACTTGCTCTTTTGTCAAACCTTTTGTTGACAGATCTGCAATATTCTCTTTAGATTTTATATAATTTATTGAGATTATTCCATTTGACAATAATTGCCTTGCGGTATTATGTCGACGACGAATATGTCGTGATTTACCGTTATACATATGATTCTGTGTCCTGCCTATTACAGATTGACTATCACAATGAATGTAAATAGTTGGCACAGGTTTTGGCCACATTGGAATGTCTTCTAAGAAGTGACGAAGCCATTATGCTTCTTCTCCTGCTTTGTCTAAAGCAATGAACTCAGATTCCATTGTGGATCGTGCGATGCATGTTTGTTTCGTGGATTTCCAAGAAACAGTAGCGCCTCCCAGAGTAAAAACATATCCACTAGTAGATTTTGAATCTTTAGTATCCGATATCCAATTGGCATCACAATAACCTTCGAGTACTGTTGGATATCGAGTAAAGTTCAAACCATGATCACGGGTAAATCTTAGATATCTAAGAACCTGAATGATCGCTTTCCAATAGTCTTATCCGGGGTTACTAGTGTACCTACTCAATTTACTGACAGCATAAGCTAATCAGGACGACTACAATGTATTAGGTACATTAGGCTTCTAATGATTTGAGAGTATTTTAACTGTGACACCGTATCACCTTTATTTTTCTATAAATAAAGACTGATGTCTACAAGTGTTCTAGCTAAATTCATATCATCATTGATAAATTTACCAAGAATTTTCTCAATATAATGTGATTGAGATAATGCATATCCGTCAGATATTTTAGTAATTTTCATTCCTAATATAACATCTGCGACCCCCATATATTTCATATCAAATCTTTTGTTAAGCATTCGTTTAGTTAATTTGATCATATTTTGACTGCTTCCAATGATAAGCATGTCATCCACATAAAGACAAACTATGACATATCATTGGTCAGTGTTTTTAACATAGACGCATTTGTCACATTCGTTTTTATCTTAAACCCATTAGTAAGCATTGCATGATCAAATTTTTCATGCCATTGCTTAGGTACTTGTTTTAATCCATAAAGAGATTTTACAAGCCGACAAACTTTCTTTTCTTGCCCTGGCACTACAAACTCTTCAGGTTGCTCTATATAGATCTCTTCATTTAGATCACCGTTTAAGAAAGCCGTCTTAACATCTATTTGATGTATTTCTAAATTAAACAACGCTGCTATAGCAATAAGCACGCGAATAGATGTTATTCTTGTCACAGGAGAATACGTGTCAAAATAGTCCAGACCTTCTTTTTGTTTGCAACCTTTTACTACAAGTCTTGCTTTATACTTGTCTATTGAACCATCTGCTTTTATTTTTCTCTTGAATATCCACTTATATCCAAGATGTTTAGAACCAGGTGGAACATTCACCAATTCCCAAGTATGATTTTGCATAATGGATTCAAATTCATTATTAATAGCCTCTTTCCACAAAGGTGCTTCAGGACCTGTCATTGTTTCCTTAAAACTTTGAGGTTCATTTTCTAACAGGTATGTCAGAAAATTTAGACCAAAGGATTTTGATGTTCTCACTCTCTTACTTCGTCTTGGTTCATCATCAGTTAAATCCTATTGGTCGAGACCATTACTAGTCTTTTGTGTTTGATTGTCATTAGTCTCTTGACTTTGTGTACAATCATAAGTTCTTTTCTATGAACTTAATTCTTGTCCTTTCTTGTAAGGAAAGACATGTTAAAAAAATACAGTATTCCTTGACTCTATAATAGTGTTCACATTTATATCAGGTATTTCTGATTTATAAGTCAGAAACCGATATGCATTACCATTCTGAGCATAACCAATAAACACACAATCTACTGTTTTTGGTCCAATCTTAATCTTTTTAGGAACATGAACTTCAACTTTTGCTAAACACCTCCACACTTTTAAGTATTTGTAAGAAGGCGGTCGACCTTTCCACAATTCATAAGGAGTGCTGTTAGTTTTCTTGTGGGGTATTCTATTAAGAACATAATTAGCAGATAATATTGCTTCCCCCCACAAGTTCTGTGGCAAGCTTGAACTTAGTAACATGGCATTCATCATTTCTTTAAGGGTTCTATTCTTCCTTTTAGCAATTTCATTTTGCTGTGGAGAATAGGGTACTGTAGTTTGTTGAATAATGCCATGTTGTGCACAAAATTCATTTAATGGTGCATCATATTCACCACCTCTATCACTTCTAACCATTTTAATGGCTTTTCCAAGTTGATTTTCAACTTCTGTTTTGTAGAGTTTAAACATTTCTAAGGCTTTATTTTTGCTTCTAAGTAAATATACATAACAATATCTTGTGCAATCATCGATAAATGTTATGAAATACTTTTTGCCTCCTCTAGTTTGAACAAATTTAAGGTCACATACATCAGTATAAATTAATTCTAGAGGTTCGATTTTTCTTTCAACCGATTTAAATGAAGCCTTAGTTAGTTTCGCTTCTACACAAATTTCACATTTGTGATTAGGATCAATTTCAAACTTTGGTATATAATCCAAACCAATTAATTTACACAGAGCATCAAAATTCACATGTTCTAATCTACCATGTCATAAATTCGACTCAAGAATATAAGCAAAAGATGTGTTATTCTTATTCATAGCAACTTTTGGTACAATCGTCATTACATTCAATTTGAAGAGACCATCACTCATGTATCCCTTTCCAACATACATACCACTCTTTGATAATACAAATTTATCAGACTCAAATATAAGCCTAAAATCATTTTTACTTAACAAAGAGCCAGAAACCAAATTCTTCCGGATGTTAGGTACATGTAGTACGTTGTTGAGGGTAAGTTCTTTCCCTGATGTCATCTTCAAAATCACCTTTCCTTGTCCAACCACAGTAGAAGTAGAAGAATTTCCCATGAAAAGTTGTTCACCATTTGCAGCCTCATTGTAGGTAGTGAACATCTTCTTGTCCGCACAAATATAATGAGTTGCCCAGTGTCAACCCCATTCCTTGGGATTTCCAACCAAATTAGCCTCAGACACCACAGTAAGAGGTTGATGTCATTCACTTCATCAGAGATGTAATCTAATTCTGTCACATTGGCCTGATTGGTGGTCTTCTTGCTTGTACTACTGCGATCCTTCTTAGGGCGGCGGCAGTCAGAAGCTCGATGTCCAGTCTTGCCACAGTTATAGCATTTTCCTTTGAACTTCTTGTTGCTATTGTTGTCGCCTTGTTTAGGACCATCTCCAGTAAACTTCCTCTTTTTGTTATGTGGTTTATGAACTTGTTCAACCACATTAGCCTTGGACTCAATGGGCCTCTTTTATTCCCATGCTCATTCTCGGTTATCTTCCTCAATCTTAATCTCAAAATCATCCATGGTCATCTCCTTGCGTTATGTTTATGTTTAAATAATTTTTGAAATCTTTCCAAGCCGATGGTAACTTTTCCACTAAAGCAGCGACTTGGAAAGACTCGCTAAGAGACATATCTTCTGAATGAATATCATGCAAAATTATCTGAAAATTTTGAACTTGAGAAATTACCGTTTGGGAGTCTACCATAATGAAGTCCAGAAATTTACCGACAACAAATTTCTTCATGCCGGCATCCTCTGTCTTGTATTTCTTCTCCAAAGAATCCCACAATTCTTTTGCTGACTTCAAAGGGCTGTAAACATTATACAGCATGTTGTCAAGGCCATTGAGGATGTAGTTTCTGCACAGGAAATCTGAATGTTTCTAAGCATCTACAGCGGCAACAACTTGCCGATCACTTTCACCCTCTTTAAGTGCTGGAGCCTCTTCATGGAGAAACCGGGCCAAATTTAGAATTGTAAGATAGAACAACATCTTCTATTGCCATCTCTTAAACTCAGTATCGTTAAATTTTTCCGATTTTTCTCTATGATTGATTGGTACTTGAACATGGTTCTGGATAGGGACCGGAGTTGGTGTAACAATTGGAGTACCACTTCCAGTTGCAGTAGCCATAATATCTGATTACAAAAATCAGAAAAAACCAAAACACAAATTAATTTTCTAGTTACTAAAACCAGAAAATAAATTATAACACAAAATAATTTTATTTTCCTTGTTACTAAAACTAGAAAAATAAAATACCAAATAATTTTCTGTAACACAAATTAATATTCTGCAATTGTTAATGACACCAGTATATTACTACTAGTTGTCAAAGAAAAGAGACAGTATATTACTACTATCTGTCAAATAGCATAAACACTATTTGTTTTTCCAACCAGAATATCTTTTGAAAACAGAAAATTAAATACAATGAAGATAAAAAATATCTGTCTTAAGATTGTTGGACAATCTTCACTGTATTTAAAAATTAATTCTGTTGTGTACTAACAAAACAGAATAAAAGAAATAAAGAAATGAGAGAATTGTTTGATTACAAAAATCAAACGAAAAATAAAAAAAAAAATCAAAATTAAATCTAATTTAAATAAATAAATAAAAACAGAAATAAATTAAACAACTTACTTGATTAATTTCTTGAATAATATTCTGATCAAGTCCAGTTTTGACACTGTGTCCTTAAGACAGATTCGTCCTCTCCACGGTGCTTTCAGAATATGGACGTCTATCTCCAGATAAAATGATCAATCAATGAAAAATAGTAGCACTATAAATTTTTCGTACAACGAACACACTAAGTGTATATACTATTTCTTACAGAAAATTAATGCAGCAATATGAAGAGAATAATAGCAGAATTATTTTGGACGAAAATATTGAATGAAAACATCAAATGAAGGCTGCTTATTTATAGATGGATTGGTGGCTTTTCAATTTGAATCCAACAGGTAGCAAATTTGTTTTGAACAGATACAGTACCTGTTCGGCACTGTTTGAACAGGTTCAACCTGTTCAGTTTGAATTTTGAACAAATAACCGAATCTGTTGCATAGATTTGAATTTGTTTCGGACAGATAAATTTTGTACATGAGAAGAACCAGACAGATTTGAATTAACCTATACAAAATTTGAAGAGGTGCAAATTAATTCAAATAGATTTTATTTACCAAGAATAAAATTAAATTCAAATGTTTTTGGCAAAAAAAGATTAATATTGGGTTGGACAAGCCCAACCCAACCTCACACCATGCGCCCAGGCCCAGGCTAGCCGTCCAACTGTGGTGCGTGCGTGTGGTGATTTTTTTGGGTCCAATGGGTTTAGCTCATTTTGCCCATAACCTCCCTCTCTACAAAACTTGGGTGCCGCTTGGGGCCTACCCCAAGTTCCAACTCCAAGCCTTATAAACCCATTCAAAATTTTTCACCAAACCAATGTGGGACAAGCCAATTTCCAAACCTTAAGGAATATCCACAAAAAACTCCATTTTCATAGAGCATACTTTGGCTTCAATTTCCCATTCACCCGATAATGGTTTTGAGCAACCAAATATACCACGTGAATCACAACGCGGTATAGAACGCGTTACCACTTAGACCCGCCAATTTTGGCGTACGGGTTCCACCTAAGTAATAGATTGAAGTTAGGAAAAATTTTGTTTTTTACTTAGAATTTTCAAACCATTTCTAACAATTGTTTGGTTTAATTTCTAACGTATAATTTCCAACAGCCAAAACTCCTTCTCATGCAATAAAAATTATTGTCTGAGCTCCCATCATGCAAAGTTTTTTCAATTCTCAAAATTCAACAAATCTGACTTTTAATTATTTCCATTGAACGGAAAAACCATGTTCTAGTTGAAATTTTTTGGTTGAATTGTTTTTTTTCAATTTTTTGTTAACCATATCAGTGGATAACGAAAAGGACAATTCTATCTATGACTTTGTTTCCAGAAGGACTTGTCATCAGATTGCTTTACACTCAATTCAAAAAGAAATTTAACAATTATTCAATTACGTAAGACAAAAAAGTTTAACAATTTATAATCACGAGATACGTAATATGTTATTAAATACATATAATATCGTGATGTACTTATTACATATCATACGAAATCTACAAGTACAAGTACACAATAAACCCAACAACTACCACAATCTTATGCATAAAAGTAATACATATAGCTTATAGATATATATATTTATTTATTTATTTATTTTCAAAGTATGTATCAAATTGTTTGGTATAATTTCTAATTTATAAAACAAAAATATTTTAAACAAATTGAATAATTGATCACTGAAATCTGATTGGAATGGTGTTTTTAAGTTCTACTTTTTGATTATTAATTTTTAATTTATTAAAATTTACACCAAATTTTATATTATTGAACTACGTGGATATAACTAAGAAAAAGTAAAATAATACAAATTAATATATTTTATTTATTTTATTTTATTTTTTTGTGATACTCATCATATCGTTAAAGTAGAATATATTTTAATTTTTAAAATCTTATTATTACATGATGCATTAATTATAAGAAATATTTATAAAATTAATTAATTTGTATAGTATTATTTGCCCAAAAATCAACTTAACAACATTATCTTTTTCTCTTTTTTGAAATGCTTGACCAAAGGGATGTGGTTGAACAGTGGCCCAGAGCAATCTATGGACCATGACACAATCAATATAAATAAAGCCCTTCAGGTTTGGTTTATGCGTAAGAATTTCGAAAGAAAAAAGAAAAAAGAAAAAAAAATATAAAATATAATTACATTTCACTTATATTTAAATACTTTTTCTTTTTATTTTTCAAAATTTCTATTTAAATTCATAAAATACACACACTCTTTTATTATAGATACAATGAATATGAAGTTTTATTTTTGCCCGTAAGTCTCAAATAAGCCAAAATTATAATCGTTAAGAAGGCACAAACAATCTTGATATATAGTTGATCTAGTCAAAGGTTGGTAACTAGTTAGGCCAGGTGTACCAGAAAAATAAAAATAAAATAAAAATAAAAATAATGTGTTCCTTGAATTTATTTTGGATGTAATGGGTATATATAGTATTATTGATATTTCACGGTAGTATTGAATATAACAGTAATATCATAAATTAATGAAAAATTTCATTTTGCAATAAGAGAGAGACAGTATACGGTTGAATTAGGAAGAAATTAGAAGTGTTTGTATAATATTATTTGTAATTTTTTATTATCGGGTAACAAAACATAAGATGATTTAACCGAGAAGTTATACATCTACAAATTATGACAAATAGAAAAGTCAACCCTTATTTTCAGTAGCTTCCAAGACTATCTTATGAATAATTACCCACCAATAAAATACTGTAAATTGGATAAATTGGATTAGAGGACATCATTTATCCTCCACTAACCCAACCGAGTAATCCCGCTATTGCATTACGAGATTTTTCATCCTACTTGCGTTTCTTCTAATTTCGTTTGTAATTTTTTATTAACTGATAATATCATGTAAAATAATATTACTGTTTATTTGTTGTATCTGAAACTTGAAAAGCTATATAAGTTGTACAACTTCAAACAACTTGAGCCAAGAAAGAAAAGTCACTCCTCTCCAATGGCTTCCAAGACCCTTCTTTGCCTCTTAATTTGCCCTCTTCTCTTTCTACAATTCCATTTCTCATCAGCCCAACTTGTTGTTGAAGCTTCATATTGGTTCCCAGAGAGTGGTTTTCTAGCCTCGGACATAGACTCAACTCTCTTCACTCACCTATTTTGTGCATTTGCTGACCTAAATTCCACAACCAACCAAGTCACAATTTCCTCCTCAAACAATGGCCCATTTTCCCAATTCACAAGCACTGTCCAACTCAAAAACCCTTCTGTCCAAACCCTCCTCTCCATCGGTGGCGGAAGCTCTAACCGAACCGCCTTCGCTTCCATGGCTAGCCAATCCGCCACTCGAAAAACCTTCATTGACTCTTCCATCAATCTAGCTAGGTCTTATGGCTTTCTAGGCCTTGACCTTGATTGGGAATACCCGCAATCCGCTTCCGAAATAAACAATTTCGGCCTCCTCTTCAACGAGTGGCGGTCTGCAGTGACAGCTGAGGCGACCGCTACCGGAAAACCGGCCCTATTGTTGACTGCAACAGTCTATTATGCATCAACTATTAATGATGGGGTGAATTATCCCATTCAATCGATTGCAAACAGCTGTGATTGGGTCAATTTAATGGCCTATGACTTCTATGGGCCCACATGGTCCAGCGTGACCAACCCGCCAGCGCAGCTATTTGACCCGCCTTCGGGTTCAGTTAGTGGAAGTTATGGAATCCAGTCATGGATTCAAGCCGGGCTAAGCCCAAAGAAGATGGTGTTTGGTATGCCGTTTTACGGATATGCATGGAAACTTGTGAATGCTAATGACCATGGGTTTAAGGCCCCATCTAGCGGGCCGGTCGGATCGGGTGATGGGTCAATGGGTTATAAGCAGATCAAGGCCTTCATAACCCAGAACCAGGCCACAACTGTGTACAATTCTAGTGTTGTTTCCGATTATTGTTATTCTGGAACAACATGGATAGGATATGATGATATCCAGAGTATCACAGCCAAGGTTTCATATGCTAAGCAACGGGGATTGCTTGGGTACTTTTCTTGGCATGTTGGAGTTGACAACAATTGGGCTCTTTCACAACAAGGTTTGTCTCAATCCATCCCAATCATTCATGCATTTTTTAAGTTTACTAGAAAATTGTGCAATCTAAATTTCATCAACAATGTTCCATACTTAGAATTTTTAATTAAAAAATATTTAAAATTCACGAGTTATATTTATTCTAAATGTAATCCATAATATCTCATTTTGGACATTATCTAAAATGTCGTCAATGCATTGATAAGATAATTTAAAGTGGGATCCATTAAAACAATGCATCGATCGTACATCAAGTGGTATTTAAAATTTGATATTTAATTTAAAATATATTATACATAAAATCATACATAATGACGTGATAGTGTCATTTTTGCAATTTTAAGTTATAATAATGGGTGTTTTTATTTTAAAATGAAAAGGATCACATAAAATCACATAATTATATATAATGTTTTGCATAAAAATTTTGTTTATTAGTCATCTAAATTTGGTCAACATTGTATTATTGTTGACTGTAACGCCCTCAAAATAAACCCATAAATCATACATTCATGATGCAAGAAAGAGATATCATATTCCATACATCAGAGTGTTCTTACAGAAAGTATTACATGTTGACAACAAAAGTAAATGCCCCACGGGCTTACAACTTTCCAAGTCAACACTTGGGTCCAACAAAATAAGAATTCTAACTCTTTATACAAAATAAGCCCTTGGCTTGATTTACATGTAATACAAAAAGATAACAACAAAAAGATTTTTCAGCCTCTAAGTCTCCCAAGCTATGTCCTTGGATGTGGCATACCATCTGTACCTGAAAATGATGTCCAATAAAGGGTGAGCCAAAGCCCAGTAGAGATATACTAAACCAAATATGAGAAATAACTAAAACATTAGCATTCGATAAATGGTTAACACTTGTAAACCATCTTACAACACAACCCAATTACATAACAAATACACTTGTGTTTCATTTCACTTTCCTTTACTTATCCAATTCAAATTCATAAAACATGGCTCATTACTTGGCAAAACAATTAAATGAGACTACAACTCATATTAAGACACTTCCATTATCTATAATTCAAATGAGACTACAACTCATATTACAACATTTCAATACTTCAATTATTTACGTTATGCAAACGTAATTAGGATTTCGAGACTTTTACCCTAGACACTCCGGCCAACTTGGTTATCAATGAAGTCCATCCCCTATCTCCTCCCAAACGGGTTTGAGAGTGCATCCCCTATCTCCTCTCAAACCATGGAGTACATCCCCTATCTCCTCCCAAACAAAATACATATGCAATGTATTTAAACAATTCATCATATACAATGATCAATCTAGGCACATATTCAATGTATTAATTCAACCGTCATATTCAATGACTTAACCATTTGATTAGTTTCAGTTTTCCCTAAACAACATACAGTGTCTACAACAATCAAGACTATCATCCACCGATAGCCCAAAGCAGTTATGTCTAAACAGATAATAAATCCATCAAACAGATAAATTATCAACATTCTCATAGGTGAGTGATTTATTTATCCAACTACACCGTTCAATCTCATAATTTCCCAATTGTATGATTTCCAACTCAATTTCATATTTCCTCAAATTAATTATTCAAATTAATTATTCAACATAATTAGGGCATTTTTCCCCTTTTTCAACTATCAACCCTAAGGCTTAATTTCATCAATTTAACAACAATAATTCCATTGTCCAAGGTCTCACATACACATGGAGTTTAACAATTGAAAAACCCCCTTTTTATATAACTTCACATCAAACCCTAACTTTCCCGAATTTACCATAATCCACCATTTATACAAAATGACTAAAATCTATGTCAAAGCTCATAAGAAGGAGTAGGGTATCTCTACCTCAAATGAAAAGACCAAATGGAGAAGATGACGAAAACACAAGATGCTCCAAACCCAAAGATTTTCGGATCAAAACGTAACCCACACCAAGCTCCACCTTTCTTACAAAGGAATTAGGGTAGGAGACTCCTAGAACATGGAGTATTTGTAGAGAGAAGATGTATGAAGAGAGAGATGGAGTCGGATCTAGGGTTTGAGATGTAAAGAGGATCAAAAAGTGATGAAGGAGACTACTGCTGTGATCTGATATATTCGAGCCTCGCTCGAGCAAAGGAATGGTCGCTCGAGCGACCAGACACAAAGAAACCTCGCTCGAGTGCAGAAAGCCTCGCTCGAGCCAACAACACGAAGCTTCAAGTCTGCAACCCAGAAGCATACTCGAGCGCATGAATGCTCGCTCGAGCGATGAAACCCAAAACATAGTCCTCGCTCGAGCTAAGAAATGCAACCTTCAGGTCCAAAACTAGACGCAGACACAAGCTCGAGCGCAAGAATGCTCACTCGAGCCAACAGACACACCACTCATATCTCGCTCGAGCGAAGGAACCCTGGCTCGAGCGAAGGAACTAAAACACAGAGCTCGCTCGAGCGACAAAAGCCTCGCTCGAGCGACAAAAGCCTCGCTTGAGCGAATACACCAAAAACTGGACAGCAACCATTTGTTTCAAAACACACCCAATCTGTTACAAACCTGCCCAATACATCCCAAAACTCAAATACAAAGAATTAAAGGACGGAAAAGCAACATATACAACAATAGACATCTACGGAACCTAGTCCGGAATACAAGAACCAATGGAGGGAAAACCGGGATTACTATATTAACCCTTAGACTTAGGAAAGAAAATAACTAAGGCCTATTTTGAGAAGTGAGTTAAAAGTAATTTTTCAATTTTTAATCCACTTCCCTCTCTCACAAAAAAGTCAAAAAAATAATTTTTAACCATCTTTTCAAAACAATCATACGTTCACTCACTACACATTTATTACAGCAACCAAACAAGCTTTTAATAGCTTCCATGGTGTTAGTTGAAGCTTTAAGTATGGCCTCAACGAATTTTTCATTTTTTATTTTAATAATTTTTACCCTTTTTTTTTTTTTAGTTTTGATTTTTAATGTTGTGCTTTCTATTCTCATTGCAGCCAAACAAACTTGGGGAACATGAAGCATATTCCTATCAGAGATGCATGTATTCTCTCTAGGATTAACTAAAATAAAATGGGTTAAATAATGTCTTAACTTTGAAATCTAAATAAGAGGTATTGTTAAATAAAATTAATGATTTATGATTATATTTGTTTACCAGTTTTTTTAATTTATTCATGGTTTGAAATTTAATAATTTCATTTGTATTCGTAGTATTAAACATGAATCGTAACAGTTTATCCATACATTTAACATATAACAAGTGATAGTGATTTTGATTTGAGATATTCTAAATAAGTATATTTTTTGACCTTTTATTTAAAAAAAAAAAGTGTGTAGAAAAGTAGAGAGGAGACGTTGATAGACGTTAATTGATATGACCTAAATAAATGTATGTACGCAAAAAAAATACACTTTTTTAGTACATGCCAAACATCTACTTAATTACTCGTTCCATTAGGCTATATATTGCACTTGAGCATTATGTATATATCTTCATCATTGTGCTTAGGGATCAACAATAGGCCAGGTCGGGCTTACCCGGCTTGTAATTATTGTGTTCATGTCCCATATATTAATGGGTTTTTTAGACTTTAACTAGTCGACAGGCTGATATGAGTCGGACTTATTTAAAAAAAATTAAAATCATGTCTCACCTATAAGTCTAAATCTTACGAGCCAAAATCAAACTGAACCGTGTTACACATTTTTTATTAGACTTATATTATTAAGTTCTACACATTTATTATTATTTTTTTAATAATTCATATGATCAAATTAATTAATACTATTAAAACAATCAAATTAAATTCTAAATTCATCAAATTAATAAATTATGATAATGTTATATGTAAAAAGTTGAAAGTTAGAAAGAGATTACCACTACAACAAAAAATACATTGGCGACCCAAAAATTGGTCGCCAAAAGTACAAATTTCGTCGCCAAAAGAATCGGTGACAAGTATACAATTGGTCGCCAAAGGCCTGTCACTAAAAGTATTGGTGACGAAATCAGAAATTGTCACTGTATGTAGATATTTAGTGACAAGCAAAATTGGTCGCCAAAAATCATATATTTTGTCGCTATAAAATTACAATTTGTCGCTAAAAGGTTAAAATTTGGATAGCCTATGTAGTTTTAGCGACAAATAAATGTGTCGCCAAAAGTACTATTTAACGACAAAATTAATTTGGTTGCTAAAAATCACGTTTTTTAGCGTCGAGTAAGTTTTGGCTGCTAAAAGTTTTGGAATAATCACTAACTTTTAGCGACAAAAAACAATATGTTGTCGCCAAATATATTAACAACGACCAAAATACCACCTGTCACTAAAAATTCACTACACAAATTTTGATTTTAATAATTTTCCAGTTCAAAATAATCCAAAACACCTGTTTTCCTGTGTACAATATATACACAAATGTAATGTAAAAAATAATACACCTGTGCAAGACATTCATAATAATTCAAATTAATAGCTATGAAAAATTCCAATAAACATAATTACAATTATCTGACAATCTAAAACATGCATACCAAAGTAGTTATAAACTATTAACATCAAACCTACAAATACATTACCAAATCCTATGTAAAAATATTTTCAAAAACACAAAACCAAATATTTTGATGCTAAACATCTAACCAACAAGTCATTTATCAAAATCCTATGTCAAAATATTTGCAAAAACACAACACCAAATATTTTGATGCTAAACATTTAATCCATAAATCATTTACCAAAATCCTATGTCAAAATATTTCCAAAAACACAAAATCAAATCTTCTGACGCAGCGTGAACTATTTTCCACCATTGCCAATCTGTCACATGAAAAAAGAAGACATAATTAGATTGATAAAAAAAAAAACAAAAAAAAAAAAACAAAACTTCGATATGAATTTACAATTTTGATTTTAATTTTGTAACAGAAGTCCAATGGGTGCTGTTTGCTCATACAAGTCTATTTAGGCTTGAACAAGCTGCCCGTGCCAAAGTTTAGGTGGTTTCAGTGGTCATTTTACAATTTCGGCCACCGAACGGGCCTTTTAAGTCTTGTGTTTTACATTTTTTCTTGTAATTTTCTAACCGGAAATCCAATCGAGGTCCCGTTTGTTCCTACAAGTCTATTCAGGTTTTGAACAAGTTGTCCTGCCAAGTTTTGGTGGTTCGGTGTTCATTTCGCAATTTCGACTCCGAACAGGCCTTTAAGTCTTGTGTTTAATTTTCCTTATTTAATTTCTAACCGGAGATCCAATAGAGGTCCCATTTGTTTCTCAAGTCTATTTAGGCTTGAAAAGGCTGTCTGTGCCAAGTTTCAGTGGTCATTCAAATTTTCGGCCCGAACGGCCTTTAAGTCTTGTTTTACATTTTCCTTCTAATTTTTTTAACCAGAAATCCAATCGAGGTCCCGTTGTTCCTACAAGTCAATTTAGGCTTGAACAAGCTGTCCCTGCCAAGTTCGTGGTTTCGGTGGTCATTTCGCAATTTCGGGCACCGAACGGGCCTTTAAGTCTTGTGTTTTACAATTTTCCTTCTAATTTTCTAACCGAGATCCAATCGACGTCCCGTTTGCTCCTACAAGTCTATTTAGGCTTGAACAAGCTGTCTGTGCAAGTTTCGGTGGCTTTGGTGGTCATTTCGCTTATTTCGCCCCCCAACGGCTTTTTAAGTCTTGTGTTTTACATTTTTTCATTCTAATTTTCTAATCGAGATCCAATCGAGTCCCATTTGTTTCCTGCAAGTCTATTTTAGGCTTGAACAAGCTGTCCATGCCTAGTTCGTGGTTTTGGTGTCATTCGCAATTTCGGCCCCCGAACGGGAATTTTAAGTTTGGTGTTTACAATTTTACTTCTAATTTTCTAACCGAGATCCAATCGAGGTCCCGTTTGTTCCTACAAATCTATTTAGGCTTGAAACAAGCTGTCCGTGCCAAGTTTTGTAGTATCGGTAGTCATTTCGGAATTTTTGCCTCCGAACGGGCCTTTCAAGTCTTGTGCTTTACAATTTTCCTTCTAAATTTTCTAACCGGAGATCCAATCAAGGTCCCATTTGTTCCTACAAGTCATTTAGCTTGAACAAGCTGTCCGTGCCAAGTTTCGGTGGTTTCGATGGTCATTTCGCAATTTCAGCCCCCCAAACTAGCATTTTAAGTCTTGTGTTTTACAATTTTCCTTCTAATTTTCTAAACCAGAGATCCGATCGGGTCCCGTTTGTTCCTATAAGTCTATTTAGCCTTGAACAAGCTGTCTGTGCCAAGTTTCGGTGGTCATTTCGCAATTTTGGCCCCGAAGGGCTTTTTTTGTCTTGTTTTACAATTTTCCTTCTAATTTTCTAACCGGAGTTCCAATCGAGGTCCCGTTTGTTCTTACAAGTTATTTAGGCTTGAACAAGCTGTCCGGGCCAAGTTTCCGGTCGGTTTGGTGGTCATTTTCGCAATTTAGCCCCCGAACGGGCATTTTAAGTTGTTTTTTACAATTTTCCTTCTAATTTTCTAACTGGAGATCCAATTGAGTCCGATTTGTTCCTACAAGTCTATTTAGGCTTGAACAAGCTGTCTGTGCAAGTTTCGGTGTTTGTGGTCATTTCGCAATTTTAGTCCCCGAACGGGCATTTTAATTGTGTTTTACAATTTTTCCTTCTAATTTTCTAATCGGAGATCCAATCGAGGTACCGTTGTTCGTACAAGTCTATTTAGGGCTTGAACAAGCTGTCCGTGCCAAGTTTGGTTGGTTTCGGTGGTCATTTCGCAATTTTGGCCCCGAACGGGCATTTTTAAGTTTGTGTTTTACAATTTTCCTTCTAATTTTCTAACCGGAGATCCAATCGAGGTCCCATTTGTTACTACAAGTCTATTTAGCTTGAACAAGCTGTCTGTGCCAAGTTTCGGTGTTTTGGTGGTCATTTCGCTATTTCGGGCCCGAACGGGTCTTTTAAGTCGTGTTTTAATTTTTCCTTCTAATTTTTAACTGGAAATCCAATCGAGGGTCCGTTTATTCTACAAGTCTATTTAGGCTTAAACAAGCTGTCCTGTCAGCCAGGTTTCGGTGGTCATTTCGGCAATTTGGGCCCCCGAACGGGCCTTTTAAGTCTTGTGTTTTACAATTTCCTTCTAATTTTCTAACCGAAGATCCAATCGATGTCCCATTGTTCTTACAAGTCTATTTAGGCTTGAATAAGCTGTCCGTGCCAGTTCAGTTGGTTTCGGTGGTCATTTCTCGCAATTTCAGCCCCCAAACGGGCATTTTAATCTTGTGTTTTACCAATTTTCCTTCTAATTTTCTAACTGGAGATCCAATCGAGGTACCATTTGTTCCTCAAGTCTATTTAGGCTTGAAACAACTATCCGTGCCAAGTTTGTTTTTGTGGTCATTTCGCAATTTCGGCCTCGAACGGGCTTTAAGTTCTTGTGTTTTACAATTTTCCTTGTAATTTTCTAACTGGAGATCCAATCGAGGTCCCATTTGTTCCTACAATTCTATTTAGGCTTGAACAAGCTATTCGTGCCTAGTCTAGTTTCGGTGGTCATTTCGCAATTTCGGCCCCCGAACGGGTATTTTAAGTCTTGTGTTTTACAATTTTCCTTCTAATTTTCTAACCGGAGATCCAATCGAGGTCTCATTTGTTACTACAAGTCTATTTAGGCTTGAACAAGCTGTCTGTGCCAAGTTTCGGTTGTTTTGGTGGTCATTTCGCTATTTCAGGCCCTGAACGGGTCTTTTATGTCTTGTGTTTTACATTTTTCCTTCTAATTTTTTAACCGGAAATCCAATCGAGGTTCCGTTTATTCCTACAAGTCTATTTAGACTTAAACAAGCTGTCCGTGCCAGGTTTCGGTGGTCATTTCGCAATTTGGGCCCCCGAACGTGCCTTTTAAGTCTTGTGTTTTACAATTTTCCTTCTAATTTTCTAACCGTAGATCCAATCGATGTCCCATTTGTTCCTACAAGTCTATTTAGGCTTGAATAAGCTGTCCGTGCCAAGTTTCAGTGGTTTCGGTGGTCATTTCGCAATTTCAGCCCCCAAACGGGCATTTTAAGTCTTGTGTTTTACAATTTTCCTTCTAATTTTCTAACTGGAGATCCAATCGAGGTACCGTTTGTTCTTTCAAGTCTATTTAGGCTTGAACAAGCTATCCGTGCCAAGTTTCGATGTTTCGGTGGTCATTTCGCAATTTTGGCCCCGAACGGGCATTTTAAGTCTTGTGTTTTACAATTTTCCTTGTAATTTTCTAATTGGAGATCCAATCGAGGTCCCATTTGTTCCTACAATTCTATTTAGGCTTGAACAAGCTGTCCGTGCCAAGTTTCGGTGGTTTCGGTGGTCATTTCGCAATTTCGGCCCCCGAACAGGCATTTTAAGTCTTGTGTTTTACAATTTTCCTTCTAATTTTCTAACCGGAGATCCAATCGAGGTCCCGTTTGTTCCTACAAATCTATTTAGGCTTGAACGAGCTGTCCGTGCCAAGTTTCGATGATTGCGGTGGTTATTTCGCAATTTCAAACCATCACCTTTTCAGTTTGAGGGTATATCTCTTCTAAAGCCTATACATCTTCTTCCAGAAGAAGCAACTTCTACGAGGTTAAGAAAAAGTTAGTACCCGATTCCAATCTATCTAACCATGGATACATAGACAAGTCAACCAACAATGTAAACTTCAAATTTCATAAAAAGTGATGTAATTTCTACAAACCCTAAACGGTCCCTAAGCGTGTAATAGCAATTGGAAAAATAACGGGAAACCTTGTAATTTTAATTATCAATTGTTATGTCTTAAATGAAATTTTTTTTGTAGTTGGACAGATTTGGGCCGGACAGATTTGGGCCAAACAAGGTTGAGCCGAGGTAGTGCGACCCTGTCCTGAAAGGATCTGCTCGGTTAAGGCAATGTGTGGTTGGACCGAGCTACTTGACTTCATGGTGTAGAAGCTGGTCAAGTGAGATATCCGGCGCTAGGCAAAGCATGTGTATTCCGCGTTCATGGTTTGCTCGGCAGGAAGGCCGACGGTAAGCCAGTATGAGTTGTCCGAGCTCGGCTATGCCGGAATGCAACCGAGCTCGGTCCTCCTTGAGCTACGCTGTGAGAACACTTAGGCATAAAGTGCAGCATGGCAGTTGATAGCCGAGATGACGTAGCCCGGTTGCCGAGCTCCCAGTAGAATGGGCTGGCAGTTGGGTTAGGTGATGTTCAGCAAGATTTGTGCTGACAGATGGGATAGCTATACCACGTGTCGAGAGATTACTGGGAGCAGATTTGGGGCGCAGAGGGTATATAAGCATGTCTGCGTCCCCCATACGCCAGGGACATTTTTTCTGGTAAGTGATATACTTACACTCAACACTCTCCTTTCTCTCTCTATCTATCCCAAGGTGTGTGCTAACTTGATCGTCGGAGGGGTTTTCCGGCCACACACCGCCGGGTAGCTCACCGCCGTTGTCCTCGCAGGTGATCGGATAGTGACGGAGCTTGGAAGAAAGGAGTACGGGCTCGCCGGAAATTTGCTCCCCGTACAATTGCGCCGTCTGTGGAACTTTGCAGATAACCTTGTCTTCCAGGCTCATCTGATCGCCTCACATGGCGAACAACGACGAGGTTCCGTTGTCCGCCATCGATGGAGTTACCCCGAGTCAGGCAGACGGAGAGAAGGACATACCGCCATCCTTCCAATGGCGGACCTGGAGACATTCCCAGGAGGACAGTCGGGAGACGCGCGAGATAAGCGCGGAAGAAGTTATGGTCATTCACGGAGTCCAGACGGTCATCGGCGGCGGAGAGAATCATATGCGAGACGTCTGGAACACAAGCTCAAGGACCAGGACGCCGTCATCCGTCGAATGGCGGCAGAGATGGAGGAGCTGAAGCGGCATGTCAAAGGGAAGGGTGTAGCTGGAGTGGGAGACCACAGTGATCGCACCCAACCCCGCGTTCAGGCAGTCAGAGTCAGTGACACACTCCGTCCATTTCTATTACCAGAAGTTACAAGGTTGGTGATTCCGATGTACGTGCAAGAAGTCCAGCGCGCAAGATAGTACTTACCAGCCCTCACGTCCGGCGACGACGTCAAGGTACTCCTATTCAGCTCGTTCAGAAGATTTGGCGGGCAGTCTTGAAGGAACGGGCTTGCCGGCGAGAGGCTCAGAGGGTGCCGGCGTTCCAGCAGTTATCCTATGGGGTTCACGTCAGCGAGGAGGTCGGAATGCCTCCACCCCGCCTAGCAGCCCCACTCCTTCTAGGTACAGACTTGGCGAGGCTGAGCGCCACCCCTTTTTCCCTGGAGATAGAAACAACGCCGCTTCCTGGCAGGCTTCCACCAGCCTAAATTCACGCTCACGAAACGGAAAAACTGATCCCTACATGCATGTAAACCATTTCCAATAGGTCATGGCCGGACATAAGGCGAATGACGCCCTTATGTACCTTATCTTCCCGTCAAGTTTAGGCGAACTGGGCTTGAAATGGTTCGAGAGGTTGCCGGAGGAGCATAAAAAGGTGGCATCAATTGGCCGAAGCCTTTGTGACGCGCTTCAAAACCAACACAAAAACACCGAAGGAAGTTGACCACCTACTGAGTGTTAAGATGGAACCGAGCGATACATTGAAGGCATACAACTCCAGATACTGGGAGACCTTCAACGAAATCTTGGATTGCCCCGGTCAACCTTGCAAATAACACAGTACAAGCGTGGTCTCCTGGTCGGACATAGACTGCGGGACTCGCTTACCATGCACTAGCTGACGTCCATGGGCCAGCTCATGCAACGCATCAATGAGCAATATCCGAGTTGAGGATGATGCGTCAGCATCTACCACGAAAGCAACTCCGGTCGCAACAGACAAGAAGGCTGGAAAAGTGCACGCGGTCGGACAAGACCAACCGATCAAGTGACCGCGCTGAGGAATCGGACTGTGGCTCAAATCGCAAAAATCGGGGTAGGGGACGTCGGAATGACCAGGATGACTACCCCCGGGATGACGTAGCCGATGCAAACAGAAGTTGAAAGCAAGGACAGGCATCACCACGGTCTTTAAGATTCCAATCTATCGCATACTAAGTGAAATCCGTGACGAGGAGTATGTCCGGTTTCCTGCTAAGTAGGCGACGACAGAAGGGCTTCAATTCGAGATACTGCTGCACGTTTCACCGGGAGCGAGGCCACCGGACGGAGGAACTGTTTGCCTTTGAGGCAACACTTGAAGAGCTAGTCGCGGCCAGACACCTGGACCTTTACATTGATGGGGGTGAAGGCAAATCAAGCTCCGGTTGACCCGCGGGGACTGGATGACCGAGATGCGCCTCCACAAGGGGTTGTTAATGTCATCCACGGCATAGTGGAACCGGCGTGTGTGCGAGCTCCGAGGTATGATCAAGAAGGCAGAGCACATGAGGGAAGTTTTGTCAGTTCAGCCTGCGATCAAGAGGGGAAGACCGAAGAGAAGATGTGATCAGTTTCTCCTCACGAGACCTAGAGCGCGTTCAGATGCCGCACAACGATGCCCTAGTGGTTACACTCCGCGTCAAAGAATTTGATGTTAAACGGATCTTGATCGATCAGGGAAGCTCGGTCGAGATCATGTACTACGACGCTTTCAAACAGCTCAAGCTCCGAGATACGGATTTGGCCCCGGCAACTTCGCCACTGGTTGGTTTCAACTCGCAACCGAGTGGCCTTTAGGAAAGATTATCCTGCCGGTCAAAGCGGGATCCGTGGTCAAACAAGTGGAGTTCTGGGTGTTGCAGGTGCCATCTACTTATAATTTGATCCTTGGAAGGGGATGGCTTCACGCTATGCAAGCCGTGGCGTCGACCTACCATCAGGTGATGAGATTCCCCTCGGCTATGGGGGCAATCGAGGAGGTCTGGGGCGATCAAGTCATGTCGAAGCAATGCTTCGTGGCAGTCAACGGGAGCCGGGCTGCCAAAGGCTTCGTTCAAATGATTGAGGGACCGGAGGACCGGGGAGTCCTTGACGATGTGGGCACCAAGGCCGAGGACAAAGCTGTCGAGGAATTGGTGGAGGTGCGAATTGATACAGAGCATCCGGACAAGTTCTTCTTGCTCGGCTCAAGCCTTACAGCCCAGGAAAGGACCGAGATGGTTGAGTTTTTGATGGCCAACATCGAAGTCTTTGCATGGTCGCCTTACGACATGCCCGGTCTCGATCCAAGTTTTATTTGCCATCATCTTAATGTCTTCCCCGGAGCCAAGCCGGTCATCAGCGAACAAGGAGATCGGCGCTGCATCACGCCGAGGTAGTTGCAGAGGAAGTAAAGAACTTGCTTGAGGCGCGAGCGATTCAGGAAGTGCACTACCCTCGGTGGATTTCAAACACCGTCCTGGTGCCCAAGAAGAATGGGAAGTGGCGAGTTTGCGTCGACTACAAGACTGTCAACCGAGCTTGTCCGAAAGATAGCTTCCAGCTTGTGGACTTGACGGCTGGACATAACAGGCTCAGTTTCTTGGACGCATACCGCGGCTACCATCAGATTGCTATGCATGAGCCCGACCGAGAGATCACCTCATTCACTACACCAAAGGGACTCTTCTGCTACCGAGTTATGCCTTTTGGTTTGAAGAACGCCGGGGCGACTTTTCAAAGGATGGTGACCAAGATGTTCGCACCTCTGCTAGGCCGGACAATGGAGGCTTATATTGATGATATGGTGGTTAAGAGCCGGCATCAAGCAGACCATTTGTCCGACTTGGCCGAGATGTTCGCCATTCTCAAAAAGCACAAGCTACGCCTGAATGCGTCTAAGTGTGCCTTCGGCGTGGGATCCGGAAAATTTTTGGGTTTCCTAGTCACGAACCGAGGTATCGAAGCAGACCCTACACAAATCCGAGCCGTGCAAGAGTTAAAACAGCCCAGCTCGGCCAAGGACGTGCAGCATCTGGCCGGAATGGCCGCCGCGCTTAATCGTTTTATAAGCCGGTCATCAGATCGCTGCCGCCCCTTCTTTCAAGCACTAAAATCAAAGTTCTCGTGGGATGAAGAGTGTGACCGGGCTTTGGCCGAGCTCAAGGAGTATCTGTCTTCGGCGCCACTATTGGTAACACCGAAGCCCGGAGGAACTCTACCTTTACCTGGCCGTTTCACAGCATGCAGTCAGTGCGGTGCTTGTCCGCTGAAGGAATCAAGCACCTCCCTATCTTCTACGTCAGCAAAACCTTGCTACCGGCAGAGTCGAGATACTTGCCGTTGGAGAAACTCGCGTTGGCATTGATGATGGCCTCAAGAAAGTTGGCCCACTACTTCCATGCCCATACCATCATCGTTTTGACCGAGTTCCCCCTCAAGGCTTTGTTCGAACGGGGACTTCTCCGGTCGGATTCTCAAGTGGGCGGTCGAATTGGGACAGTTTGATGTGAAGTTCCAGCCGCGCACTGCCATAAAAGCCCAGACCTTGGCCGATTTCGTTGCTGAATTTTCACCTGGAACTCATCCGGTATGCCCGGTCGATATTGCCGGAGATGGAGAGGTGAATGCAAGCCCAACCGAAATACAACAGCTTGGCGGTTTTGGCGACGCGGAACTTGCGCGCCCCGCCGAAGCACCTTCAGCTAGTACGATACCGCAACCTGGCGATTCGCTACGGACTTAGGCATTATGGATCAACTTGCTGAGTCCGGTGCCGAATCGCCAAGGGGGCTGAAGTGGAACCGCTCAGCACAGAACTTGAAACCGAACAGCCAAGCACCATGATCCCATCAACCCTCAGGCCTCCCAGGACCCATCAGAATGTTGGAAGCTGTTTGTGGGGGAGATGTGGAAACATTTTGTTGATGGAGCATCAAACCGTCACGGTGCCGGGCTGGGCATTGTTCTGATTTCACCGGACGGACTTACTATCGAACATTCCATCACCCTTGGCTTCCCAGCATCCAACAATGAGGCCGAGTAAGAGGCGCTTTTGGCCGGGCTCAAAAGCGTGCTTCAGATGCAAGCATCCGAGCTAATGGTTTACAGTGATTCCCAGTTTGTGGTTAACCAAGTTTCTGGGGTTTATGAAGCAAATGATGACAGAATGATGAAGTACCAGACTCTGGTCAGGGACCACATCAAGCGATTCAGGCGATCAGGGTCCAACAGATTGGCCGCGAAGAAAACGGCCGAGCAGATGAGTTGGCCGACCTTGTTTCTATGGTCAACAGCACATCTCCCAACCCTCTTTTGATTGAATTCCTTCCGAGGCCCAGCATTGAGGCAACTGGGCAGACAGAAGTACTCTGCGCTGAGCTAGGTCCTTCTTGGATGGACCGTATCATCCTTTTTCTCAGAGAACGGACCCTTCCTGCCGACAAGAAGGAAGCGCATAAAGTACGGGTGAAGTCAAAGTGGTTTTGGCTCTCTCCATCCGGCGTTTATACAAGAAGTCTTTCACAGGTCCCTACCTGAAGTGTGTGCACGAGCAGCGTGGAGGCCTTCCTGTACGAAATTCACGAAGGCATCTGTGGCAGTCATATAGGGGAGGTCCTTGGCCTACCGAGCTATTTCACAAGGCTACTGGTGGCCGTGCATGCAGGCCGACGCACAGAAGTATGTTTGTAAGTGTGAGAAGTGCCAGAAGTTTGCTCATCAGATCCACCAGCCGGCCAGGGAACTCCTTCCCCTCACCAGCCCTTGGCCCTTTGCAATGGGGAGGCTAGATATAGTGGGGCCGCTCCTAACAGCACCAGGCAACCGGAAGTTCTTCATCGCGGCCACAGACTACTTCACCAAATGGGTTGAAGCGGAGGCTTTGGCAACAATCAAGGAGAAAGACGTGAAGCGGTTTGTCTGGCAGAATGTGGTCACGCGGTTTGGCGTCCCAAAATTCTGATCTCTGATAACGGCACCCAGTTTGACGGTCACCTATTCAGAGGGTTTTGTGAAGATTTAAAGATTGAATTCTACAGCTCTACTCCAGCTTACCCGCAGTCTAATGGTCAAGCCGAGGCGTCAAACAAGACCATACTTTATGGGTTGAAGAAACGGCTGGAGAAGGCAAAGGGAAAATGTGCTGAGGAACTCTCCAGCGTCCTGTGGGCATACCGAACAACCCCGCGCGGTCTACCGGGGAAACTCTATTTGCTTTGGCTTATGGCATGGAGGCGGTCATACCTTTGGAAGTTGGCATGCCCACCCTAAGAAGTGAAAGTTTTGAACCCGAGTTGAACGCCGAGGCCATTGCCCTGGAACTGGATCTAGCAGAAGAGCGTCGGGAAAAGGCCCTCATCCACGTGGCCGCCTATCAACAAGAGCTTTCAAGGAAATACAACAAAACGGTGCACCCCAGACCATTCAAAGTAGGTGATTGGGTCTTGAGGAAAGTCATGGGCAATACCCTGGTGCCAGGTGAAGGCAAGCTAGGGGCAAATTGGGAAGGACCCTACAAGATAACCGGTCTGGCGGGCAAGGAGGCATACCACTTGGAGGACTTGGATGGTAGAGGAATACCCCGGCCATGGAATGCGGCCAACCTCAAACTATATTATTTCTAGCTTTTGCTTTCTTTTTCTGCAAAGGAATTTTTGCCTTACACTTCGGAATGTAACATTCTTTTTGTCAATATAGAAGTGTCTCTTCTTTGCTTTAGCATTCAGATTGTTGTTTTGATGTAAAAACTGAGATGATGTACTCCGGTCAATTGAGTGATTTGCTCAGCTTCGAAGATAAAACCGAGATGTGTATTCCGGTTGAAAGAGTTGATGTTTTGCTCAACTTAGGCACTCTCAACCGAGATGTTTACTCCGGTTGAAAGAGTTGATGTTTTGTTCAACTTAGTTATTCTCAACCGAGATGTTTATTCCGGTTGAAAAGTTGATGTTTTGTTCAACTTAGTTAGTCCCAACCGAGGTGTTTATTCCGGTTGAAAGAGTTGATGTTTTGTTCAACTTAATTCGTTTCAACCGAGATGTTTACTCCAGTTGAAAAGTTGATGTTTTGTTCAACTTAGGTATTCTCAACCGAGATGTTGATTCCGGTTGAAAGAGTTGATGTTTTGCTCAACTTAGGCACTCTCAACCGAGATGTTTGCTCCGGTTGAAGGAGTTGATGTTTTGTTCAACTTAGGCATTCTCAACCGAGATGTTTACTCCGGTTGAAAGAGTTGATGTTTTGTTCAACTTGGGTATTCCCAACCGAGATGATTTATTCCGGTTGAAAGAGTTGATGTTTTGCTCAACTTGGATATTCTCAATCGAGATGTTTGCTCCGGTTGAAGGAGTTGATGTTTTGTTCAACTTAGGCATTCTCAACCGAGATGTTTACTCCGGTTGAAAGAGTTGATGTTTTTCTCAACTTGGATATTCTCAACCGAGATGTTTGCTCCGGTTGAAGGAGTTAATGTTTTGTTCAACTTAGGCATTCTCAACCGAGATGTTTACTCCGGTTGAAGGAGTTGATGTTTTGTTCAACTTGGGTATTCCCAATCGAGATGATTTATTCCGGTTGAAAGAGTTGATGTTTTGCTCAACTTGGGTATTCTCAACCGAGATGTTTGCTCCGGTTGAAGGAGTTGATGTTTTGTTCAACTTAGGCATTCTCAACCGAGATGTTTACTCCAGTTGAAGGAGTTGATGTTTTGTTCAACTTAGGTATCCTCAACTGAGATGTTTATTCCGGTTGAAGGAGTTGATGTTTTGTTCAACTCTTAGATTCGAACCGAGATGGTTTTATGAGTTAATTAATGTGGATTGTCTTGCCGCGATATTTTGTTCGGCCAAAGTTATGAGACTTAAGTACCGTACAAACACTTGATGAAATTGCGCTTTTTCATTGATGGAAAATAAGTACAAGAGGTGGGGCATACAGCCCGGTTACATGCGCAAAGCCAAAAAACAAAAAACAAAGAGAGAAAAAGAAAGCTAAGCTAAGGGGGATAGGTTGGTGAATTCATCCTTGGTCGCCTCCAAGTTGACCGTTGGAGATGGGTTTCGGACGCCGGTCTCGGTCTGGCCAGGCTACTCTTGCTCTTGGCTACTTTCTTCCTCGGCATTTGCCTCGGTTTCTTTGGCAAGTTCTTCCTCGGCCTCAGCCTGCAACGCGCTAAAGACGTCGTTGACATATGGCACAAGGTATACCGGCAGGAAGGCAGGTGGCGGAGAGGTAAATACGTCGGTCTCAGGACCTTGGCCGAGCTGATCGCAGGCAGACTTCCAACCGGCTTTAAAGTAGATGTCTTGGGTGGCGAAGACTTGCTTTTTGTAACTGTCTTCAGCCTCCTTAAAGCCGGCTTTATTGGCATCCTCAAGTTCTTTCTCATTAGACTTCTTCAAGGCATCCAGCTCGGCCTGGAGCTCGTCCCTCTTTTTCTCGGCGTCGCCAAGTTGGCCGAGCAACCTGCTGTTGTCGGCATTGGCAATTTTGAGTGAAGACTTTGCTCGGCCAAGCTCGGTTTGAAGACTTTGGACCTGGCTGGCATTGTCATTCGCCTTCTGCCGCAGTCGATGGATGCACTTCATGACCAAGTGTTGCTTCTGGATGGCCTGCAAGAAGAAAGTTTGATTAGAAAGGAAGCCGTGCAAACACTTGTGAAGATTTGAGTAAAAATTTGGGACTCTTACTGGTCATGGATTTCACCGCGGACTTTACCAACCGGGTGTCAGGGACGTGATCGCTGCCAACCACGTCACTCGGTAGGAGAAGGGCTTTGGATAGGTCAAAGGCGAGCAGGTGCTCTTTATCGCCCTTGATAGAAGCGGTAGCCGGGATGTCTTTACCCCGGTGCCTGAGTTGTGGTCGCCACGCCGACGTTGGGTCGACAGTCACAGCAGGTCGCTCGGTAGTTAGCTCCGCAACCAGCTCGACAGATGGGTCTGCGCGAGGTCTTTTCCCAGCCCAGCAGGTTTCTTGGCCGGCTTGACCGGCGGCTGGAGACGCCAACGCCACCACGGCACCGCTTGATTGCCCGGCGGCTGGAGAGCGGGTGATGATGCTCGGTATCTCGGATGAAGTTGCTGTGAGGAGGTTCTTGATGCGGCTTCGTTTTGCCATCTCTTGCTCTTCGGTCAACCGGATCAGGGGCACGTCCGGTAGGGTTGGGTCTGGAGGAGGTGATGGAGCACGGAGAAAATCTGTGACCTTACTCCGGCGTGGAGCTGAGTACCGGTATGTTGGAGTGTAACTGAGCAGCTCGTTGCAATCCCGGTGGCGGTAGCGGAGTACGGTTCGGATGGCTTCTACGTTGGGATATTGGTAGTTGGCTTGCAGGGCTTGGATTGCTGCAAAGGAAACAAGAAAAATTGTTAAGTACAGAATGTTAAAAAAAGACAACCAACCGAGCAAGTTAGCACGGCTTACATGTTTTACCAAAATTCTTGCTAATTGACCAGCCCGGTACGTCGGCAGTTTCATAGTTGCTAGACACCCAGAAAAAGTCATCGTCGTGTAAGTCCTTATCTGGGGTGTCGGTCACTATTTTTTCTTTGCCAGGTCAAATTTTTAAATATAGGCGAAGCCATCGCCGGTGTGCCCAAGGGTGTTTGTCGTAGTATCTCGGTTAAACCTAAGTTAGTGCCTAGCCGGTTGTTTAGCTCGTATCACCATTGATAATGCGGTATGTGTTGGTTGATACTTGTGTGGGTGCAAGCCTGGTCCGGCGTAGAAATTCGGTCATCAATGGGTTGACCGGGAAGCGGAGGCCTCCTTCAATGATGGACAGCACGGTAAAGGGGCATTGATCTAATCTGCCCTAGGGGGTTGTCTCAAACTCGACGAGCTCTAAGTGAACATCGGCTAGGATGCCGTACTCCTCTCGGAACGCGGCCAGGGCAGCCAGAGTGTCGACAAGGAAACGGAATTTCCCATGTGTGGTCGACTAATTTAGCTTGGTTGAGGAGGTTTGCCACAGACTGGGGATTGGTGGCTGCTCGGTCCTTGAGAGCCTCGGTAACAGTCTGTGGTCTCCTTGGACTCTGCAGGAAAAGGATGGCAAGTGTAAGAGGGGCGCGGTCGCGCAAAGCGAGCTTGACCTTAGCTCGGTCATGAAGTGTGCCAAGCCACCTCGGTCGCAAAGGCTAACCAAGGAGCTCGGCCGCCCAAGCTGACCAGATGTTAGCCCGGTTGGGCGGCCAGGTCCTTTGGCTATCCTGGTTTCTACTAAAGTTGGGACAAACAGTTTATTTGCTCAGTCTGGGTGATTTTTTGGATCAAAGGAGGACCTGGAGCCCAGTCCGCCCCAGATCTTCAATGGTCTTCAGGGAAAATGAAGAACATCAAGAAGAGTTATGGGTTTGGGATGATTTTGGGTGCCTATGTCCTAAAAACTATGTATTTAGTGCCCTAATATGCAAAATACCAATTGAAATAGCAAAAATGGGGTTCAAAGGACTTACCAGTTGAGGGCAGGGCCTACTCCTTCGAGCACGAACACAAGGAATGGCAGAGACGAGGTTTAGCTGGGGATGCTTGAGCTTTGAAACGTCAAAAGCTTGAGGAGAGTCAGTAGGGACGAAATGAGGAAGAGGGGGCTTGTATATAGACCCAAGGGCCGCCAAAAATTTGAAATGCCAACAGACGCGCTGGTTGGCTGCTCGAGGGCCAATAAGAGAATGACACATGTCCCCCATTAATGCAACGTCAGAATTGAAAAGACAGGAAGGTCAGATGAGGCGATGACCGAGCAAGTCAAGAGACAGGATGGTGAATCGAGCAGTCGATCGGGCAAGTTTTAAAGGCAGTCATGTCGACTAGCCCGGACACGTTTTGCAAACCGAGGACCGAGGAAGTGTTAACCTCGGTCAGAATAAGTAATCCAGTCACGCTTGCGCGGAAGGAATTAAGGGGCAATTGAGAGGGGATTTATGGTCTAGGATTGGGCCGGACAGATTTGGCCAAACAAGGTTGAGCCGAGGTAGTCGGCCCTGTCTGAAGGATCTGCTCGGTTAAGGCAAGGTGTGGTTGCACCGAGCTACTTGACTTCATGGTGTAGAAGCCGGTCAAGTGAGATATCCGGCGCCAGGCAAGGCATGTGTATTCCGCGGTTCATGGGTTTGCTCGGCAGGAAGGCCGACGGTAAACCAGTATGAGTTGTCCCGAGCTCGGTCCTCCTTGAGCTAGGCTGTGAGAACACTTAGGCATAAAGTGCAGCATGGCAGTTGATAGCCGAGATGACGTAGCCCGGTTGCCGAGCTCCCAGTAGAATGGGCTGGCAGTTGGGTTAGGTGATGTTCAGCAAGATTTGTGCTGGCAGATGGGATAGCTATACACGTGTCGAGAGATTACTGGGAGCAGATTTGGGGGCAGAGGGTATAAGATGTTTGCGCCCCCCATATGCCAGGGACATTTTTTTCTGGTAAGAGATATACTTACACTCAACACTCTCCTCTCTCTCTCTATCTATCCCAAGGTGTGTGCTAACTTGATCGTCGGAGGGGTTTTCCGGCCACACCCACCGGTAGCTCACCGCCGTTGTCCTCGCAGGTGATCGGATAGCGACGGAGCTTGAAGAAAGGAGTATGGCTCGACGGAATATTTGCTCCCGTAATAGAGTTAAGAAAAGTTAGTACCTGATTCCAATCTATCTAACCATGGATACATAGACAAGTCACCAAATTGTAAACTTCAAATTTCATAAAAAAGTGATGTAATTTTGCAAACCCTAAACGGTCCCTAAGCGTGTAATAGCAATTGGAAAATAACAGGAAACCTTGTAATTTTAATTATCAATTGTTATGTCTTAAATGAAAAAAATTTTGTAGTTGGATCATGATTCATGACATTAATTTCTGATGTAAACATTGTAATGGAAGAAAAGAAGGTTTTACAGATCTCAGAAATGATATTCAAATTCAACATATTGTACCTTAGACCCTACATCATCTGTAAAACCAACTTTGGGCTGAAGTACACCAAATTATAAGATGTACCAATTTTCTTGCTATTTCTTAAGGGGGACTTAAACCATGCACCTTCCCTTTTAGCCATGGCAAGGCACCCTTCAGCTAACAATACTGATAACGGTTAATACCTTTTCTACTGCCTTTACATTTACGAAGACGAAAAAGAGCGAGGAGGAAAGGTGTGAGAGAGTGAGAGGGAAGAGAGACGAAGACGAAAAAGAGGAGGAGGAGGCGGTGTGAGAGAGTGAGAGGGAGAGGGAGAGGGAGAGAGACATACCTCTGTTTTGCTGTGCGCTGCTTGAGGCTGTGGATTGAGAGAGAATGAGATGAACAATGGTTAGAGCTTATTTGTTCATTCAGTAAAAGGGTCGGTTTAGTCTTAAAAAAAAAAAAAAAATTGAAAAATACAAAACGACGTAGTTTCGTTTGCTAATTTATTGGCAACAAAAATCCTTCGGTCGCCATAAGTACCGTTCATCTTTTCCGCGACTATTTCATTTCTGTTGCCAAAACTTTACAATCGGCGACCAAAATTTTCGTCGCTATATGTTAATTTGGTCGCCAAAATATTTTTGGCGCTCCCGCCCAAAAAATTAACTTGGCGCCAAACCTTTTGGCGACTAAAAATCTTAACTCGTCGCCAATAGTGTAATTTTTGGCGACCAACAATTATATTGTCGCCGATTATATAAAATTGGCGACTAATTTCAATTTGGTTGCTAAAAAACGTCACCAAAAATGTTTTTTGTTGTAGTGTACTGGTCACTGTCAAATTCAATTTTAACAAAATGTGATTTTTTTTAAAGTACAATTTATAAGGATAATATGGGCTATCAAATGTTGTTTTTGTTGTTGTTGTTGTTTTTTTTTTTTTTTTAATAAAATAAACAGTATTGATTTTAATAGATTAAAATTGAATTTAACAATATTTGTTTTTTGGATAATATTAATTTTTTTTTTGGACGGGATAGTTTGAGTCGGGTTGATGAGATGGTAGGGCTGGATTTACCTATGTAGGCTTGTACAGGCTGGGTTTATGGGCAAACTCGGGTTTCAAACTTTTGTCCAAAGCCCTAGATCATCTTTTATGGGATGAGACGGATTGGACAATCAAGTGGGTTGAGATGGGCCATAGAACGGGTTGGATAATACCAAATTTTTTGTTCACAGGCCATTTGATGACACCTAATTATGCTTCTTTGTAATCTCTTTAATGTCTATATCGTTTTTTGAATATTTTTTAGAATCAAAATCCTAAAACTGCTGCTCATGTTCCTCCATGGAACAATAGACAGATTAGAGAACTTAATATTAGATTGAATTGCTGGTGTATTGTAATATTATACAACAATTATCAAAATAAACACAAAAAAGTAAATTAATGAACAAAAGACATGTTTTCACACTCACTTTTATTAATATAACTAGTTGAAGCATAAACACAAAGTCAACCAAAACATGGTTGTAATTCAATTTCCGTATAAATAATCAATATATTCTCACATCATCCTATAATAATCTAGTTTTAGTGTTTATCAATTTAAAAAAATATAAGACTCCATGCTAGCCGAAAAAATGCAATAATAATATAATAGTATGAAAACTTTATGTTAATTTTCTCCAATAATTCAATCATTAATAAATTTAAAGGTAAGTTGTGTTTTCTTCGCATGTGACCATCAAAAGAAAGAGGAAAAATAAAATAAAATGAATCAACAATAACATTACAAACGGGTTTTCTTTCAAAATAAAGGTTGTGGAGGAAAATTTTGCTAGGAAGTTTTTTAGTAAAACAAATGAATTGATTCAGCTGTATTTATAGGTGAACATTTGTCCCAAACAAAAGTGATTGAGACCCCCTCAATTACCAACCCCCACCACCCCCACACACACGTGGGGGTTGGTGATTGGAGGAGAAGAAAAAAAAAAAAAAATTCTGACTAATCACAGGCCAGAGAGGGTCGTGGGGGTTACCCCTAGAGGGGGTCCGGATCGATTTTTCTTGTCCCAAAATGTATCATAATATTTTCTTTTCAAAATAAGTCCCTTCGAGCATGAGCATGATCATGATCATGATCATGATTCATGCTAGGAGTCAGAGTTTGGCCAGAGTTTTTGGGGCTTAGGGCGAAACCAAAAAAGGGACACTACAAAAAAAATACACTTTTGACGACTAATGTTTTAGTCGCCAAAAGCATTGATTTTAGTCGCCGAAATGATTTGCCGACCAAAAATTTTGGTCACTGGCTTTGTCGCAGATACATCGTCGGCGAAGGTATTGGTGACTAAAATTTTTTTAGTCGCTAAAAAGCCAACAGAATGGCGACTAATCTTTTAGTAGGGAAACAAGGCAGCAATTAGCGACTAAAGCACTGTTAGTCGCTGATGATGAAGCATTGGCGACTAAGATATTAGTCGCCCAAAGGGAACATCAATTCATTTAACTCACATCTTCAGCTACTAAATCTTTTGTTGCCAAAAAATTCAATTATAAATGGCGACCAAATTAATAGTCGCCAATAGTGTCATTTTTAGCTACTAAAGATTTTGTCGCAGAAAGGTTATTCTAGTTTTAGCTACTATACAGTTTAGTCGCCAAAGTGTTTTCAGTTTTTAGCTACTAAACAATTAGTCGCCAAAACTATTTTCAATTCGTTTTAGCTACTAAATATTTAGTCGCCAAAAGATTTATTTCTTTTTTTTGGCTACCAATTTTTTTGTCACCAAAAATGTCATTTTTTATTTGGGAGATTTACCAATAAATCCCAAATGTTAAACTTATGAACCAATTGGGTCCCAATTTTTTTCTAATAAACCGTTTAGTCCTTGGATATTTTTGAGGGACCTTAATGCCCTCATTTGATGTTATTAGAGCATGCTCTTTATGAGAGTGTGTCACGTGACACACACAATGGGTGCCACACATCAACAGTACACTAAGGCTCTTATGCTTTTTGTCTTGGAGTGTCACGTGACACACACAATAGGTGTCACACATCAACAAAGTACACTAAAGCTCTTTATGCTTTTTTCCTTAGAGTGATGTGTGTCATGTGACACCGCAATGGGTGCCACACATCAACAAAGTACACTAAGGCTCTTTATGCTTTTTTCCTTGGAGTGTCACGTAACACACACAATGGGACGTGACACACACAATGGGTGTCACACATCAACAAAGTACACTAAGGCTCTTTATGCTTTTTGCCTTGGAATGATGTGTGTCACGTGACACATACAATGGGTGCCACACATCAACAAAGTACACTAAGGCTCTTTATGCTTTTTGCCTTGGAGTGTCACGTGACACACACAATGGGTGTCACACATCAACAAAGTACACTAAGGCTCTTTATGCTTTTTGCCTTAGAGTGTCACGTGACACACATAATGGGTGCCACACATCAACAAAGTACACTAAGGCTCTTTATGCTTTTTGCCTTGGAATGATGTATGTCACGTGACACACACACGGAAGGGTATAATTGACCACTCAATGTTACTAAACAAAGGAAATAGGATCAATTGGTAAGATATTTCTCCACTAATAGGACTAATCAGAACAATAGAAATAACCTTAGGACCAATCGGTAAAACTGTTTGTGAAATAGGATTTATTGGTAAATATCCCTTTTGTTTTTTGTTTTGTTTTTTTCATTTTAATAAATTTTTTCAAAACCTGTATATATCCACCGCAACCTGTAATAGGTATACAAACAAATCAATATATATATTATCACCTATTCCGTAATGCATGTTTCACTTACAACCATCAAACAAAAAAGAACACCTTACAATGTAAACTTATATACAAACCAACTAATATATTCCAATTACAAATAATAACGTCATACATTCCAACTATGTTACCAAAACAATGTCCTTTATACACAAAACATTGTTACTATACTATGCATTGTAATGACCATTTGGCATGGTACAAATTACCATGGTAATATGTACCACGACAAAGGTAATCTATATATACCACCAGAGCAATTAATACAAGTTCCAAAAATACTATGTAACGCGTGCTAAAATTATATGTATGATTCATCCAATTTCCACACAAAAAGCTAAGGACGACCAAAAACTTCATAACTTTGCAAAACTGTGAATTATCTTCCGGACAAAAAAATAGAAGATCCACATGTCAATGCCAAAAGCCATCTACACAACAAAAATGACACCCATTAGTTCCATTGTAAACAAAAATTTTCAACAAAAAGTACGTACAAACGTTTGAGGGGGCAGGACCCCACTTGATGCGCCCTTCCCTCCGCACCTGGCATCATGTATGTAAGCATAAACAAAAAAAGGATGAACCACAAAAAAAGGATGAACCACATGAGTTTACAGTTTACAGTTGTATGTAAGCATAAACAAAAAAAGGTTAAAGCTGAATGATCACCACAGATTCACAGCTGCCATGAAACGATTATGACACCGGTCTCGTTTATTAGCTCCAACAGTTTCTGAATTTTTATTCAGCTTCACAGTCATTCTTTTGTTGAGCAAAACACTTAAAATTCCAATTCAACATGACTGCTGTTCAGCCACAACAGTGATCCTGTAATAGATGAGGTGTATATAGTCCATGTGTTTCGCAGCATCATACAATTTCAAGAGTGTATTTATTACCCAGTAACTTGTAAATTTCACATTTCCAAGATTTGTTTCTCACACTTAAAATCTAACATCTAAATCTCCACAATGATCAACAAACCTTCCACTTTCTAGGTCATCACGGTAACTACAATTCCTGAGCAGTCAACAACCAATAATTTTTATTCATAAGAAAGCCTTCATCTTGGTTCTCTCTAATAACAGAGAACTGCTTCAGCTTGCAATACCAACCAAACACTATTATCCACCAATAAGAACACAAGTTGTCATATATACTACATGTAGACTCTTCATCATGGATGGCCAAGTTAGAAGTACTTGGCAAGTTGGGAAAAACCAAATATAAGGTCACAATTTATCCAACCATGACTAGACAAAGAGAAGACTCAAAAAAAAAAAAAAAAAAATGGGAAAAGAAGCTGCTAGGAATCCACATATCCTATGACTCACAACGCTCACCATCAAATTTGATCCATGTGAACTGGAACCTATAATCAGGAGATAAACTGGGCAAGCCACTTGGTTTTCTTCACAAAATCCACGAATCATTGAGCCATATTACCACTATGAGAACCGAGTCTCAGATAGCAGACATAAAAATATTACAACTGTGTCAGCACTAAGCAGAAACACCTTATTGAAAGGAACCATAGTGCTCAACAGGCACATCTAGCACTATGACCTCTAATCTTGACGACTGTTCAACCATACTATAAGATCCTGCAAAGAATTGGCAAATTGTTGTCCTTTAGTACAAAACAAAATTGGACTTCTAGTTAGAAAAAGCCTGGTGAGTCCAGAGCTCTGCTAAAAGTGCCACTAAAGATGTTCATGATACTGACTTATCCTTTAAATTCAAAGTAAGCAATTAGAGTTATGGTTAGCTTTTCTGTGGGAGAGGGGGTTTTTCATTGCAGTAATGCTTCTAATTATGCTTCACAATCTGACATAAGGAATGAATAACCTCAATGGGGAACCATGACAAGTTTCAAAATTTCCAAACTTAATTGACTAATTCCCATGTTCTTTTGCGTAATCATATTCAGTTCCTAAACTATGCCATGTACGTCTCTTTGGAACAAAGTTAAGAAAGTGGTGAGAAGAGAGCTTAGTGGATTTTAAGTGAATGCCTCAAGGTGTGGACTAGGTCACTTTCCATAGGACAATATTTGCCCCTCCATTTATCTGTATTGGTATCCACAAAGTTTAAGGTAAATTTGCCTCCAAGTCATGCATGAGCCCCAAGTCAAGTTTAGTCTAAAGTGTACACATATATATATTTTATTCATGAAACTAAATATATAGAGATGGTTATATAACATATATATTTATAAGCTGTAATATATAAGCTTTAATATATATATTTATAAGCTTATATATGCGTTTGTCACGGAAACCCCCAACGTACGCATGCTAATAACGTCTCCACCTGACCCCACAGGTCCTATTTTACATGAGAAAGATACCCGTGGCATCCATAGAGTGCTTCGGGGGCTGTTTTGAATTTCCGGCCCCGAAAGGCATTTTTTGGCTAAGTTTATGGCGTTTACCACACCAACGCCCAACGTACGCGTGCTAATTACGTCCCGTCTGTCCTCACAAGTCGTATTTGACATGAGGAAGCTACCCGTGCCGTCCCTACAGTGGTTCGACGGCTGCTTTCAATTTTCGGCCCTTAAAGGCCTTTTTTCGGCTGAGTTTATGGTGTTTTTCACGCCAACTCCCAACGTACACGTGCTATTTACCTCCCGTCTGTCCCAATAGGTTGTATTTGACATAAGGAAGCTACTCGTGCCATCCGTAGAGTGCTTCGGGGGCTGATTTGAATTTTTGGCCCTCAAAGGCTTTTTTCGGCTAAGTTTATGGTGTTTTTCACGCCAACTTCCAACGTACACGTGCTATTTACCTCCTGTCTGTCCCAACAGGTTGTATTTGACACAAGGAAGCTACCCATGCCATCCGTAGACTGCTTCGGGGGCTGATTTGAATTTTTGGCCCTCAAAGGCCTTTTTCGGCTGAGTTTATGGTGTTTTTCACACCAACTCCCAACGTACACATGCTATTTACCTCCCGTCTGTCCCAACATGTCGTATTTGACACAAGGAAGCTACCCGTGCCATCCGTAGACTGCTTCGAGGGCTGATTTGAATTTTTGGCCGTCAAAGGCCTTTTTCGGCTAAGTTTATGGTGTTTTTCATGCCAACTCCCAACGTACACATGCTATTTACCTCCCGTCTGTCCCAACAGGTCGTATTTGACACAAGGAAGTTACCCGTGCCATCCGTAGACTGCTTCGGGGGCTGATTTGAATTTTTGGCCCTCAAAGGCCTTTTCGGCTAAGTTTATGGCGTTTTTCACGCTAACTCCCAACGTATACGTGCTAATTACGTCCCGTCTGTCCCCACATGTCCTATTTGACACAAGGAAGCTACCTGTGCCATCCGTACACTGCTTCAGGGGCTGATTTGAATTTTTGGCCTTCGAAGGCCTTTTTCGACTAAGTTTACGGCGTTTTTCACGCCAACTCCCAACGTAGCTGTCATCTGAGTTGCTTGAATAAATTGAGAAGTGAAATTGCTCATATGGCACTTACTTAGAACATTTATAAATCCATTTCTCCTGCTCTTCTGAATTAGAAGTTACCTAGTTTGGGTAATTGCAACTCAATGCTGTGGTAAGATAGTTATTCTAGTGTCTGGATGCTTGTTGACATGAAAAGATACTCATACGTCTGCCCGTAGAACAGCTATCTTCACATGACAAATGTTAACTTCTACAGAATAGTATGTATTTTGTTATTCATACTATAGCCAAATGTTTTCCAGCATAGACTTGGACGGTGTAAGTTCACATTAAAAAAAAAGTACATTCAAACTAAAAAAAAAAGTTCATAATTTTTCTTTATTTTTTTTTTATTTTGTTCGAATTCCACGCTGTCCGAGTAGAGTCCACTAAAACAAATTGGGGTGGTTGGAGGTTTTGTTTCAAACAGCTAGTTCTTTTGGTAAAACTAACTCTTCTAACTTTCATGATTTTGTGCTCTTGTTGCTGATGTTGGTATATCTGCTATATGTTGAAACTGATAGGCAATAACTTGCTAATTGAATGTTTCTTTATGGATTATGTAGGTTACTCTTGAAGTAAAGGGAGAAACCCAGTAGGTGTTGGGTAAATTGCCTTAACTTTTTGTATTCGAAATTAGAATGCCAAAATGGCCTACTTTTGGGAAACATAATATTTCATTGAATGAGCAGTGGTTACCTTATGGAAATCAGATTACAGTCCGTCTGCTGCACAGTTTACTCATATTATGCCTCAAAACCTATTCGAAGCACATAACAAAAAAACATTTGCATAGCAACTTTAGAAAACAATTCTATGCCAATATGATCCATATTTTTCTAGAACTTGCATTAGCTTATCAATAAAATTATGTTTACCAAATAGTAGGATGACCATCTGAACCCTGCAAGAGGGTTGTGAGCCGTAGTTCAAATGATTGAGTTGTACTTGTTGTGCCTCCCGTGCTTTTTTTCCTTCTTCAATTTGTTTCATCAGCTCCTCTCTTTCTCTCATAATTTCCTTCCTATCTCTTTGGCTCCTCTTTCTCCTTTCACCAACTCCTCATGATCTCTTTGGCGCTCCTCTTTCTCCTTCACCAACTCCTCCCTATACTTTGCGTTGAGCATCATCGAACAATTTCATGAACTTGAACAAATTGTGCCTTCCGAACTAGTGCGTTCTTCGTCGATATGATCATCCATGAGACCACTCATGTAAATCTCTTATAACATGGTAGGAAGTTCACCCACATTTTCGTGATTGTCTGTCATTCCAAGTTCGTTGCTTTCAGTATCATCGTTTTGCATACTAGGATGATCACAAAACATGGGAACATGTTCCTCATGGTGCACTCAAGTTCGATAAGAAATTGTGATTCCTCTTCGAATCAAGTGCAATCGTACAACGTGTTGACTAAATTTTGTGTCGTTCAAGCAATCAACACAAGGACAACGGATTTCATCCTGCGGCCCTAAATTCTTCGTAGCGAACTTAATAAATGACTGAACACCCTGTACATACTCTTTACTTTTGAGCCGATCTTTTATCATCATCCAACTCTTGTCCATTATTGGAACAGTACACATGAACCAAAGATGAACCTGGGAATGGATGGCAACTTGGAAAAGTACTCTGTAATGGAAGAGAGCTTAAGTAAGTTTAAGGGTTCGATTAGCATTGCTTTTTGATGTTTACCGAAATAGTAATAATAGATCGGGATGTTTTGCCTATTTGTCAATTGCATATAGTTGGCTAATTTCAGTAGTAACTCGGCATGTATTCATACACTAATGTGACATACATGAACAATTCTATGTGAAATCATCTTAGAGGGAGACATATAATTGTAACCAAATTTAAAGAGAAATTAAATTTCATATTCAATATAGATAGGACGTTAATAGATAACAGAAAATACATGTTGTAAACATAAATTTTATGAAAATCAGATGGGTAAAACAAAAGTAATGAAATTTTAAAGTTTTGAAGCATTGAAAAAAATGTGAACATAAATCTTATAATTTGTATTGTTCTATACTAAAAAAGTGTGTGAACAAATTTATGGTTTGTTGGCTACACCAGATTATCCTCTGTTGTTTCTATGGAGTTGCAAAGGTTTGCACTACCACAATGTGAGAGTATTTAGGCTATTGATTAATCACACATTTTAATCCTAAGGAAAATTGTTTGTGGTTCTCTCTCAAACTATTTCTGGTTACATTATTAAAGGCATTATAGTATGCAACTGAAGCTAATAAAATGGACGCACTCTGATAATGATATTTGAAGATTGAGGGGCATATATAATACACAAATCTGGGCCATTCCCTCCTAATCTGGGCCATTCACTTAATCTGAATTTTGATGAAGTTGATGTTAGGTTGGTTAGTGACTCTTTGGTGGCCAACAGTCTCTGCCTTCAGAATGGAAGTTATCATCATCAGGTGCACCTGTCAAATCTGAGCGACTAGACTCCTAGTTTTTTTTAATGGTTGCCACTACTTTGAATGTAAACCTTAGTTATATCCTCTGTTTAGTTTTCTTGTTATTTTACTTTTATTTTTCCAGGATACTACTACTAAATCCATAGTGGATGAGATGGGGTATTGAATGAGCAGCAGGTTATAGTAGGATGGCCGCCACTACCCCATCCAATTGCTGCTATTGTATCATCAAAAATGGTAGATGTTTACAAATGATTGGGGCTCTCAAACATGTTTTATAATGTAGTATTCCATTTTTTGATGATATAATTTTTAATTTAAATTTTTAAGATATCTAACATTCACAATCAAAATCATTATGATGAAGAGGCAAACTCTTTTTGTCTTGATTGAGAGAAGTGAAGAGGTGTAATGTAGGATGGGACTATTTTTGTATCAACTGAAAGCATGTGTGCCCTGTTTCACAGTTGTCAAGAGTTTAAGATTAATGATAAAGTGTCTTGTTTGATAATTTAAATTTTAACCATTTTCATATATTTATAGAGATATATAGAACCAAACAAATTAAGGAACTTAATTTCCCCAATAAGTGCCTTACAAACACCTGCAATGGATCTTATACTTCCTTGTTTGATTTTCATTATGAACGAAGACATCAAATTTAACCAACAAATAAAATTATTTGTTCTATTACTCTAAATTTGAGTGTTTTGATTACATTCAAAACATATGTTGTTGTAAATGGTGGGAACAACATAAATAGGATTTGAATCATCAGAGCAAAAAAAAAAAAAAATTTATAAGGAAATTATAATGAATTTTTTTCCAAAGAAAAGTTACCTTAAATCTCCAAAAAGGACAGCAGAAGGAACTGGATTGTCACTTTAAGCTCCTTAGCTTACTTAGATTGTCACTTTAAGCACAGCAGAAGGCTTTCTCCTCTCACTAACACACAAAACAAGCTAAAACATTAAAAGCCATTTCTAGTATTATAGATTACCAATAACATAAACAGAGAGCTCCAACCTAGGAAATATTGTTCCATTGATTACAAAAATTTCTCAATTATCCGAATTCCATAAAAGCAGCTTTCTTCATTGAACCAAAAATAAAAATAAAAATAAAAAATAAAAACATTCACATAATTGTGGAATTTACATGATGAGGTCTATATACATTGCTTGAATTGAAGATACCAATTCTTTAGGATTTTGTATCATATCCCATGTTTGAATGCTTTTGGATTAGGAGGGGATAGTACAATCCTATATTATTCTATCACATGTTTGTTTGAAATTACTAGACATTTACTACATGGTGTAAAACATAGATGGGGTCTTTTAAATCTTTTTACATGTTAGTTCACAGTAGATGGGGTCTTTTACATCTTTTTACTGGACATTTACACAGTATAGTTCTCAACTTTTGAGTGTTCTAATATGGCGGCAATGAGCTGCTGTCTTCAAAATCTAGGACTCTGGTATTCACTTGTAGTTAAAACACAAATTTGGACTAAAAAAAATCTAGTCACCAGAAAATTGAATGCTTTTTAAACAGCTAATAGATCTTACGACTGATTCATTATTTCACAAACAAAAAACACAACCAAAATCACAGCATCTGCATTACCTCCGGGATTTGATAACATAGACACTACAATTTGTTGCATTGAGAATGGATAGCAGGTGACTGTAGCTAAAACAGAGATCTGCCAACATCTGGCGCTTAGATCCACGGAAGGAACCATACCTTTTTTTGTTGTTGTTGAGGATATTGACATAATTATATTATAAACTAATAAAATTCAAGAAGATGATTTTCAATTTCCCACTTGATAGCCTTCATGCATGCTCGAGATTTTGCTGCTATAAGGGGATGGCAAATGGATTTGCCTTGCTTCCTGACCAATAAGAACCTTAGTGTATAACAAACCCAACCAACAGAAACTTTTGCCTCATTCTCTGTCCTTCCAAGCTCCATCAATTATCAAGGTATTGACGTGCAATGCTGGAGTGTTAGCAGTAGTATTCATTAGTAGACAAGACCTACTATATAACCCAGTGGTATTTACATCTGTATTTGAGGGCTTAGGTGGTTGAATAAGACTTTTCCTCTTTACAGATACATACAACTCTTACACCAAATTTATTGATTGTATTGGGTTCATTAAGGTATTTTTAAATTCTACACTATTTCGTTGTAACCATACAACCCACAGTACAGTTATGGATTGAAGCAGAAGATCTTCATCCTTAACCTATTCCACCCATTGTGTAAACCATTCCTTAAAGCTCAAAGGTTCTCCAGCCAAGAAGTCCAATCCTAAAGATGACCCTCGCCAAATTCTTTGAGAATCAGAACACGTCAATGAAACATGCTCCATGGTTTCATTATCAGCTAGACACCTACATTAGATAGTATCTAAATTCATCCATTTTCCCTTTAGATTCCAACAAATTGGCAAAATATTGTACAAGCATTTCTAGATAAAGATACTTCATTTTGTCCTAATTTCATGAACATTACAATGATAAAACAAGGAGAGAAAAAACAAGGCAAATTAAAGGGAACACAACCCTAACTGTCAGATCCATTAAAGCAAGTATGGATTTCAAGTGATACAAAATTCAGAGAGGCTTAATATCAACTTTCTAACCTGGTCACAAGTGATGAGAGCAGTAAACACAACAATGATCATCACAGCATTCAATTCCAAAAAAAAAAATCAGAAATCGAGAAGCAGAAATCCAAAATCGAGAATCATCACAGCATTCAATTTCCCAACAATGCATATATATATAGGGTTAGTTTGGAATATTCCTGAAACAGAGGCACATTCGGTCATATAGGTCAACAATCCAAAATGGAGAATCAGAAATCCACAATCCGAAATTTCAACCACCCATTCACGAAATCAGAAAAAGCCCTAAAAAATTGATTACGAATTCGACAGAAAATGAAAGAAAACAAACATTTAAAAACCCTACACAAATCGTGAGACACGGGGATGGGAGAGACAGCGAGAAAGAGATACAAACAGACAGACACAGATCGACAGAGAGGGAGAGAGATGAGAGAGAAATACCTGTAATCAGTGGTGGGGCCGATTTGCAGTGGTCGTGGTGGCGAGCGCCAATGGCCAGCGATGGTGATGATCGGCAATGGTTAGCGGCGCTGAGGTTTGGCATCGAGTGCTCTGTATGTTGGTGTGTGTGAAACAGAAGAAAAATAATTCTTTGTTAAATATAGGCGCCAATATTAATGAGTTTCCCTCTAAAAAAATTTCGAAGCTTAGCGACTAAACCATTCTTTGTCGCCAAATATAGTTAACAACGACTAAAATTTCGTCGCCAAAAGAACCATATTTTGGCTACTAAATTGAAATTTTCGTCGGCAATGTTTAATATACAACGACTAATTTAGTTGTGGTCGCCAAAAATTCATCAAAATACTCCCAATTTTTGGCGACAAAAATTTTTTGTCGCAAAATGTTATTATACGGCGACTAAATGGAATTTTAGTAGCGTAAAATGGTTGCAAACAGCGACTAAAAACAACTTTGGTCGCCAATAAGACTATATGGCGACTAAAAGAATTTAGTAGCTAAAAAGAGTAAATGAATGCTGACTAAAATTTGATTTTGGTCACCCAATATACTGTTTTTGGCGACTAAAATTGCTTTGGTCGCCAATTTTAGTCGCAATTGTGCAATTTGTTATAGTGGGAGCTTATATTCATAAAAATAAAAAATAAAAATCATCGTGTTTTGCACCACTATTATCGATTGATACCAAAATAAATACTAAAATGTATTAATTTCAAGGTACCAAAAAAATAGAAAGTTACCCAAAGGTATAATTTAAATCAACAAAACAAATCTAATTAAGAAATGTTCCAGCGGTGTGAAATAAATATAAATGATTTCACATTGTGTTAAATTGAAGATTGAGATAATAATTTTGCTTCATCAGCAGTGTGAAACAAACATAAATGAAAAGGAAACATGACTATATAATGAATTTTTCACACAAAACACACAATCTACTCACTATTTGATATCTGATAGCAAAGAAATTATAGAACACAATTTAATGAAACAAAATTAGGGCAAAAATATTAGGGAAATTTTATTCAATTAAAATATGATAAAGACATAGGGTAAAATTATTTATTCTATTAAAATCTGATAGTTTATGAGAGAAAAATTAAGAAAAAATTATTTATTTCATTATTTGGGCTAACTATTCTTGTATATGTTTTAATTCATTTTTTTCAATTGGGCCTAATCACATTTGTAATTAAAATTTTTTTTAATTGAGCCCAATAGAATTTTTTGAAATCCTTTAAACTGACCCTAAATCAACAAAAAGAAATTGAGCCTATTTAAATTTTGAATATACTACTAATGAATTTAGGAACCCTTTTTTTGGGCTAAATTTTAGGGCCTAAAATACAAGTCTTAGTGGCCTTAGCCTAAGACTAACCCTGCTAGGTGTGTGAGAGGTTTTATTCACAAGTTGAGTTAATGGCTTTAACTTTCTAATTTTTAGTAAAGTTAGGGATCAAGAATTCAAATCGAAAAATATTCAAAGTTAGTTTGTGATTCAAATTTAACTTTCATATAATGAGATCAATAATTAAAATGTATCTGAATCACACATTGACTTCTTCGCTTTTTTTTTTCATTATATGATTTTTGGGCCCTAACATTCTTGATGCATAGAAGATCATTTTCCTTTGTTATATATGATAATATATATATATATACATAATATACTTAATTTGGTGTAAACACAACTGTATTTTTATTTTAAGAAAAACATAAGAGAAATTAATCCTACTCAATAACAAAAGACTAAATATATGAAATCAATGTACCTATTATAATTAACTCACACACATTGTAGTTTCAATTGTCTCTATAAAACTTCTGCAAATCACAAGCATTAAAAAAAAATAAAAATACACATGCATTATGTGATGACAATTTCTAGTATAAGCCTTCACAACGGAGAAGTTATAATTTTTTTTCTACTAACTGTTTTTGTTATGAGGTAAACTGGTTTAGTATGAGATGCTTTAAGCTCATGCAACTACAACTTACTTTGAACTTATTGAGAATTTAAATCCTATTAAGTTTATTTTATGATATTACCAATTATTACATTGCTAGCCCTTTTCATAAATACTGAAATCACAATATCAATCATATACTTCACTACACATGCCATGAAAGGAAATAAAAATATTGTCAACAAGAATACAAGTGGTTGTAGTGGGGAACAATACAAGTGGTTCTTGTGGATATGTCACATTCACACTAATCTTGTACAAATTTTTAGGACTTAACTTATCAATAAGCAAGTTTGTTGGTCAAAATTTTTTACTTGACTCGAAGATTAGTAGCTCGAATTTTCTCATATGAGTATGAGTCTTATTTTCTATATATTTATTTGGGATTTCTATCTCTCACTTTAGAGGCTTCTTTATATAATTATGTGTTAAATTAGTTTCCATTATGATTATAATTGATTGAGTTTCATTGTAATATCATATATTAATAATAATAGATGTAAAAAAATAAAATAAAAACCTTACAAATAAGACAAGCAATTCCATTACTCCAATTATGTTGTGGCTTTGTAATATTGCAATAGGAGCATTTAAAAAATAAATTTTTTAGAACAAATTATAACCGTAGTTTATTTTTCCCCCATTTCTAGCCATCAATTTTTGAAAATAAATTATATCAATAGTTCTTGTACTTTGTTTTTTTATTTTAATTTGGTTTATGTGTTTCAGTTGACCTGAGATTTTGCCTTTGAATTTTTTTATTTTATTTCAATTTTGTTCGATTGTAAATTGGAGTTACAACTTTTGACAAAAATTACACACCTAATGATATGTTTTTTGGGGGCAAAATTATAAATTTGTCGATATCGCTATTTAACTCCATGAGTTGACTAACTAAATAACTCAAAAATAATATCATATTCTGATCTTCACCCATCTCTAATGACATGCAACCACCATCACCTTCATCAACTTCAACAAGTGTCATACCACCCTGAGAGCAAGGATTCTCTCCTTGCATCATTTCCTACTTGCAGAGCTATTGGGCCCACTTTTAGGCCTAATTTTGATAATCCGAACCATTCATATTTTAAGATTTGTTCAGTATATCATATCTGTAAAAAATCAAGTTGATCAGATATCAGAAAACATATGTTCGGAAAAATCGAACTAAAAACTATTTTTTTTAAAAATTTAATAAACAGTTTTCCGAACACATGCTTTCTGATATCCGATCAACTTGATTTTTTACAGGTATGATATACTGAACAAATCTTAAAACATGAACGGTTCGAATTATCAAAATTGGGCCTAAAACTGGGCCCAATGACCCTGCAAGTAGGAAATGCAAGGAGAGAGTGCAAGGAGGGGATTTTGACTCGATCACCACCAGCCACCATCTCCATCTTCTGCGGCCACTCCACCACCAAAAACTCATAACCACCTCATGACCTAGAAGAACCAACCTCTAACCCAAAACTGCACCATATATACAAGGTATATACCTGAATTGGTAAATTTAGCCATTGTATTTTTTATTTATTTGCAGTTATATTTACTATTCAAGTAAATTTAATCTTTGTCATTGTTTTTTTTAATTTTATTTATGCAATTATATTTAACGATGGTTCTCTCATTAGTTGAAGTAAATACTATACATGTGTATGTGGTTTATGAATTGTTTTTGCTTTTGTAGAGGATTTTGTGGTTATAAAAATAAAAAAATTAGCCAAGTCTTACTAAGGCATTTCAACAAAATAAATAAATTTCACTCGTTAGAACATATTCTATTCTTAGTAAAATATAATTTCAGGCACAACACGTCAAAGCATACTAGAAGAAAACTAAAGAAGGCTTAAACTGCAATTACGAACTTGATAAAAACTATTATTCTTAACTATGGGATTTACATGTGACTTCTGTTTTTTGCATTTACAAAATAAAATGCTTACATACTTTCTATACATGTGTGATTTTTCTTACTTTCTACCCGTGTGATTTTTTTTCTCTCTTTATAAATTGGTAGTGCATGTAACTATTCAACTATTCAATTTATTTGACATAAATTCAAAAATTAAACATAATAAATGGTTAGAACACTAAAAACAAACATATACATTTATTACCGTCAAACATAAATTAACATAATAAAATATAAATCAATTTGTAATATGGTAACAATTCTCTTTCAAATAGCCAAAACTAAATCTCCAAAATAGAACACTAAAAACAAACATACACATTTATTACCATCAAACATAAATTAACATAATAAAATATAAATCAGTTTGTAATATGGTAACAATTCTCTTCCAAATAGCCAAAATTAAGGTCAAGTTTGGCAAGTTGAAAAAAAGCCAAAAAGTTATTCAAAAAGTTAAAAAGTTATCACTATTCACCAAAAGTCAAAAATTACGGCTGCACAACTCCTAATTCTAATTTTCCCCTACACACTAATTTATACAATTTTTTAATATACATTTTTTCATAAAAGTCAAAAAGTTAACCCAAACATCCATATTTTTTTCCTCAATTTTTTAGTCCAAAAAAATAAAAAATACACTTATTTAGGACATCCCAAAATCTCCAAACTATGTTTAAGAAAGCAGAGAAGTTTCTGTCATGAAATTTAGCAGGATGGTTTCTCTTTGCATTCCAATAAAAGGATTCCTTTGTTTGTGTTTATCAATTTTTCCAATAAATATACAACAAGTAAACTCTATGCTTACAAAAGAATGCAAAATAAATAGAATAACATGAAAATTTTATTTTAATTTCTTCCAATAACTCAAATCATTAATAAGTTTATAGGTGAGGTATGTTTTCCTGCATGTAAATAACAAAGGAAAGAGAAAAAAAAAAAAAAAAAATTAAGAACAATATTTTATATTGTGGAGGAAATTTTTGGGAGGAAGTTTTTAAGCTAAACAAATGAATTTGATTCAGCTGCATTTATTGGTGGTAATTTTGTCACAAAAGGTATCATAATATTTTCATTTCAAAAGAAAGCCCCCTTTGATCATGATCATGGCTCATGCTTGCTGTGTGAGAGTTATTCAACTTGTTTGGTTTTGATTTACAAAAATACTTTTAAGAAAATTTTATATTTTTATTTTCCGTATTTTTTTGGTTTTGGTTTTGATTTTACTCTTTTTTGGTTTAGTTTTGATTTCTAATGTTGTGCGTTCTTTTCTTATTGCAGCCAAACAAACTTGGGGAACAGGAAACATATTTCAATCAGGGATAAATATATCTTGACCAGGATTAATTAAGATTGAAACTTAATAATTTTATTTGTAATATTAAACACAAACAATAAGAGCTTATCCATATTCTTGTTCCATAAAAGGTAAGAACTACTACATCCTTCGAATTTGGCCCTAAGCTGAATGCTCTTGATGTAATCAAATTTCACTTTAATCTCTTATATGTTAATATATTTTTTTTTCAAAATTTAAATTGTAGACTGATGGAAGGTTCATGTTAAAAATATGTTAAAATTTGAAGACTTAATTGCTTCAATTAAAAAATAAGAGACCGAAACAAAATTTAAGTGATAATTGAAAATGTAATTTTTTTGATTTTTTTTTTTTTTTCTATTTTATAGAGGAAGAAAGATTAAGTTCAAAAGCATATTTAGTGTAACTTATTTTAAGCTAAACTAATAATCAGAGAAAATGGAAATTAAATACACCCCTTCTAACGTTTCCAAGTAATAAACTTTTTATAATTTATTCAAACTATTTCTATCGAACAAGTTATAACCAATCAGGTTGTCCAAAAAAAAAAAAAAAAAAATTATAACCGAAAACTGCACAAAACAAAACAATTTTAAAAAATTCCACTAAATAGTTCATAAACCAATGACCCATGGAAAGCTTAGAAGAGGTTTTAAAAGTAGAAAAGATTGTAAAGGAATTATATTTATGTGTTATTAATAAAAGAAAGTCAATAGAAACATGTGTTATTTGATTATTGTGTACTGATCTTCTTTTTTAATATATTAGATGAAAAAAGAAAAAAAAAATTAATTACTACATTAATCCACTCACTCAATCTCAAAATCACATGCAACTCAATTTGTCAAACAAACAAGATGGAGATATGATATGATTAAATAAAGAAATGCATTTTTGCATAAATAGCACAAATACAACTATCACTCCATAATATCAGAGTTTATTATAAAATAATTAGTCATATATATTAGACTAACTATTATGGGTCGCTAGGCCAAAAAAAAAAAAGAAAAAAAAAAACTATTATGGAATCAAGCACCTCTCTCAATGGAAAAACAAACATGCCCGCTCATATTGCTTACTCTACTAAAAATCTCTATCTAAGCGCATTTCTTGTTTAACTAAAATAATGAGTATTTAATGAATGAAAATTAACCAATGGAGTTTGACAGCTATGAAATGCATTTTTCTTTTTTATTAATTATATTTACTAACTTGCTAAAGATAATCAAAATACAATAACAAGCTTTAATTCAATTTCCAAAGAAAGTAAAAAAATTTAATATCTTAAATAAATTATTTTTAAAATATTGAGAAAACATTAGATTAGTTTCTTCCAATATTTCAATATCTATAAACCATTATATTTAATTGCAAAAAAAAAAAAAAAAAAAGAAAAGATAAAACATAAGTAAATATGGTATGGAATAAGCATAGTCTAGACTTATGTATTGGGGGGGAGAGAAAATCTAGTACTCACATGAATCAATTTCGTATTGTTTTGCATATAATATATTTTTTCATACATTAATAATTTAGTATTGGGGCCTTTTATTGATGAGATTAATCATGACAATTGTTAGAAGTTTTACCTCACAAATTGTGTGTTTGACTATGAATGTGAACGGAAAGATTAGCATGACAAAATATTATGGTTTCAATAATATTAAAATACTAACTCATATATATCAACAAACATATTAATTAGACATAATGATAAGTGAGTTCTATGTCAAGTGATGGATTTCACAAACATCTCCTATGTGATAGTTGGATAATTATTCAATATCACATGTAACAGTGACGTGATTATGTCACAAATAGATATGGGTCGCCAATTTATATAAAGTCCATGTGATACTCACATAAATGGATAATCCAAATATGTTTGTGGCCTTGCGACATGTGGCATGAATGTTTTTTTTTTTTTTTGAGATATATTTATTAGTATATTAATTAGTGTTTTTAGTATTGTGATTATTGGATATGTTAGCCTTTTTTTTTTGGATATATGTTAGTGTTTTTTTTGGATATATTTATTAGTGTCCCTCTCATCATCATATCAAATACATGATTTATTTCTTGTAAAATTCTGTTACTTTATGGTAAGTCACTTGTAGAATTAAAGAAGAAAAAGTGGGTGAAGTGCTCAAAAGAGAAACTAGCAAGTCCTTTTCATTTATTTATTTTTTATAGTTAAACATGCTCTTAAAATTCTTGAAAATGAGATAGATATATTTCTAAAGTATTACGCACACTACAAGAATTAACACTTTTGGCAACAAAAAAATTGGTCGCTAAAGATCAATTTTTGGTCGGAAAAAGTTATCCGCGACCAATTTTTTTGGTCGCTACTTTGGTCGCCAATTGAGGGTCGGCAAAAGTAATTCGCGACCAAAATTGTAGTTGGTCGGCAAAAGTTGGATTTCGCGACTAAATTTTTGTCGCTAAATATTTAATTACCGCGACTAATTTATTTTGTCGCCAAAACACTTTGGTCGCGAAAAGTGATATTTTCCCGACCAAAAAGTTTGGTCGCCAATTATCACATTCAACGACCAAAAAGTTTGGTCGCCAATTGTGACATTCCGCGACCAAAAATTTTGGTCGCCAATCGTGACATTCCGCGACCAAAAAAATTTGGTCGCCAATCGTAACATTCCGCGACCAAAAAGTTTGGTCGTTAATTGTGACATTCCACGACCAAAAAAGGTTTTGGTCGCCATTTGTTACTTTTCGCGACCAAAACTTTTGGTTGGCAAAAGTGAGTTTCCACGACCAAGAGTTGTTTTGGTCAGCAATAGATGTATTTTTTGCGACCAAAACTCTTGGTCGGCAATTGTCATTTTTTGCGAAAAAAAATAATTTATTTGTCGTGACTAATAAATTGGTCGCCAAAGCAGGAAAATAATACACCTGTAATTCCTAATAATTCATTCAATCCATAATAAACCTATAATGTTAAAGCATCATTCAAATTAACTGAATCATTAACATTCGACACAATACATAATTCATTAACATTCGACACAATACAACTATTCTAAGTTTTCATTCACAAGTCACATCCATCTAGCATAACAAATTGAAACAATACATAATTCAGATTTACAGCATCAGGAAAATTGCTTAATCCACTAAGTTGCCTTGATAGCCAATCAAAAAGATCCTTGCGCCCTTCCGTGCCAAGCTTCACATCCATCAAAGCAGTAGTGATGTAAGGCACCTAATAAAGAAACAGAATTGGAAAATTTATCAAAGAAGCATGATAGTGGCAGCAACACTGGATTGCAAACCCGTATCTTTGCAAAAATCAATTAAATCCTATAAACATGTACATCGTATTGAGACAACTAGCTGGCATAATAAAACTATACCTGTTGCTGTACCTGCAAATTTCAGTACACAATGATTAATAAGCTAACAGCCATAACAAATACAGGCATAGTTAACTATCAAAGCTCCATTGATTCAGTTCACTTTTATATATGATTTTTTAATAAAGTTGGTAAAAGTTTATTTTAACGAATAATACCACAGATTAATTAAAACATGAATGATTCTGATGTTCTTAGCTTTAGATTAAACTTTGGGTTGTAGATGAGCAGCTTGAGCAGACATTCAATCAGCACTGATGATCAAGGCCCCTAATCTAAGTAATCACACACAAAAGATTAACGTGTACCAAAAAAAATATAAATTTGCAGTTCACATAAATAAGGTGGCATCACATTTGTGCCTCCTTTCCGTTCTCTTTCCCAAGACATCAAGGGAAAGCATATTCACCCATTCTGCTACCCTACCTACCAGATATGATATGAATGAATACATCTGACAAGTTTTCCTTAAAAATAATAATAGAAAACAAACATCCTTAACCATAATCAAGGAAAACTCCAAAAAAAAAAAAATCACATTCATTTGTACAATGGTCGGAAGTCACTGACTTTCCTATAACAAATTAGAAACTAATGGCAAAAAACAGATATATGGTAGCAGAAATCCTTCAATAGAGAACAAAAATTTCAAGAAACAAACAAACAAACAAGAAATGACCAGGCATCATATATAGATATCAAAGTAATGTAATGTATAACACAAACAAGAAATGACCAGGCAACTGAGCTTTGATCGAATTCGACTGAAGTGTGTGAAAGAGGCGCGTATTTCTGATTTAGATGCGTTTGAATTAGTAATTATCCCCTACCAACCTGTTGGTCGGCTAATGGCTGTGTGCGAAATTAGATACCAAAACGACGTCGTTTTGGTATCAGCGACCCAACTATATTGGTCGCTGAAAGATTATACAGCTCCAGCCCAGATTTTATTCTGCCACCAAGATTTTTGGCGACAAAAAATGTAATTTGGTCGCAAAAAATTACTTATTTGCAACCAAAAAAATTTGGTCGGTAATATTAAAAATTTTCAGCTACAAAATTTTAATCTAGTCGGCAAATGTAATTTTTTTGCGACGAAAATTTTTTTGGTCGGCAAAAGTGGTCGCAAAATGTGTAAATTCTTGTAGTGGCAATATATTTATTAATTTTTCTTTGATTGGTCTAACTAAAGTCCACTTTTGGTATGCACATGTAAATAGGTTTCAATTTTATTTTATTTTTTATTTATTTTAATTTTTTAAGCCATGGAAATGAATTGGATTAAGGGTATCGAAATGTCTAGTCTATGGGAAATTATGCCTAACTCTTCAAACTTATTTTAAAGGTAACAAACTTAATTCGAAAATATAAATCTATTTAAATTACAATCATTTAAAATTTATTTAAGTTTGTTTAAATTTATAAATGGATTGCATCTTACAAACCCAATAAAAAATGAATTTAAAATGAACATGTAATGCCCTAAATTTCTAATCCAAATGATAATACAATAATCATGGCTCTTTTAAGAAAAACCAAATATAAATCTTCAAGCTTACATTACATGATACAATAGTTCTTCATGCAACGATATATTAATCCAACAACAAGTAAATAAACAAATAAATACCCCTAAGAATTTACAAGTTTCCAAGGCTTGAGTCTGATTATACAAAACGGTTATTCAAACCCACACACATACAGCCCTTGACTTACATACAGAATCACAGCAAAATGAGAGTCTCGTACTCTCAACACACGTTTCCTCGCCTTTAGTTAGGCGGTATCACCACATCTTTTCCTGCACAAAAATCCCGCAGGGTGAGCATAAAGCCCAGTACGAAATCCTTAACAAAGTATATATATTTTATACAAGTCTCAAGAGATAAAATGCACATGCCATGCTATGCTCCTTTTTGAAGATAAATCACATTTTTATCTTTTGAAAATCATCATGCTTAATGATGTCATACAATTTCAATTGTTCAAAACTTAACAATTTATTTTAAGGACGGTAAATATGACTCTGATAATCCATACGTCGGTGTCTGCAAGTAGACTATACAAGTATTACCAAATTGTCATTTTAACGGTATCAACCGGAAGGCTCGACACCTATCCGTGTGGGTTTTCGGTCTTTCACCCCGGACTCTCAGACCAATTTATTCAATATCATCTACACCACCTATCAAGACTTACCAACGTATTTACCCCAAAACTATTTCATGAAAACTTGTTTCTCAACATTCTTTTCTCAATACAAGTTTTCAAATCAACTTTCAAAGTTTAATGTAATTAAATGAATTGTTATGCCAATAACACAAGATGAATACAAATACTTTTATTCCAATTCATCATCTAAGGAATAACAGAATTCCCTCTTCTCAAGTATCCTCAACAATTAGTCATTTCAAGACTATTTCAACGTTTTGAACAATAATTTCCAAAATGAACAACAATTCTCATATTCCCTAAAATTCATCATTTATATAAATATAAATAAGAAAATTTTCAAACATCCATTTATTTTGACACACAAAATAAATACAACAATATCATTCATGGATTTTCAGTCTTTTTTAAAAAAAATCTCCAAATTCTAAGTTTTCTCACCAAAACTATACAACTCAAATCATTTGAAAGAAAACTTTCCAAAATCATCTTTTCTTCAATCAACGAAGATCAAAACCCATAAGATCATTTTAAAAGAACCAGAGACAAACCCACTTTCAAAATAGCTCAACTTCTTGAATCAACAATCAATTTGAAAGCTATCGAAAGAAGATTTCGAAAATCATATAGATCTTGCAAAAATATATATATATGACTCTAAGAAAATCCTACCTCAAGTTTTGAAGAAGAAATGAGATGAAACCCCTAAAATCAATAGTGTTGAAACTCGATCTTCACCGCACACAACGAAACCTTCGAGAAGCTAACCAACTTTGATGAAGAACTTATGGCAGAACTCTAATGGATCTTTGAGAAATCAAGGTTTTGATCTAATTTGGCGTAGGGAAATTTAGAAAGAAAGGAAATGAAAGGGTTTTTAGAGAGAGAGAGAGATATACAAAAGTGATCTGAAATATCAGATTCACGAATTGATATAACATGGTCCGCTCGAGCGTGGAAAGCCCCGCTTGAGCGTCAAATACACTGCCTCCTCCACTGCCCTAGGACCTGCCAGCGACTCGTTCCCTGGACCCCCGCGAGCTGATCGGGCAGCTTGATCCCCGACATACTCAGCGAAGTGGCAAAACTGGGATCACTACAACCTTCCCCCTTAAAGAATTCGTCCCCGAAAATTTCAAATCAAAAACTACCCAAACAAAAGGTTTCTAGCGATCAAACCACGCTATTTCATTTTCAAATCACAATACTAACTCTCAACCAAATTCCATCATTTCTACCATGGTTATCTCATTAACAACAACCTCCCAAATATGCCTAAACATGAATTTTTTCAAAAAGTAATGGCAACTCTAAACAACCTTATGCTTAAAACAACAACACACATATCAACATGTGGTTAACAACTTTAAATACATTTCCCTCAACACTAGGGAATATTACAACGAAAAGCAACTTAAGCATTTTCAAATAAATCCGGATATTTGGAGCGAACTTCCGCCTCCCGTTCCCACGTCGTTTCTTCAACCCCATGGTGCCTCCACAACACCTTTACCAACGGTATAGTTTTGCCCCGTAGCACTTGCTCCCGAGTATCTAATATTTGAATCGGTCGTTCTTCGTAAGAGGCATCCTCATCTACCTCCAAGTCAGCCTAATCAAGCACATGAGAAGGGTCGGGTACATACTTCCTAAGCATAGCTACATGAAATACATTGTGAACTCCCGAAAGTTGTGGCGTTAAAATTAACTAGTATGCCACTTCCTCAATTCACTCTAATATCTCAAAAGGCCCAATGAACCGTGGAGGAAAATTACCACACTTACCAAATCTCATCAAACCCCGCCTTGGTGAGATTTTTAGAAACACATGGTCACCAACTTCAAAAGATAAAGGTCGTCTCCTCTTATCGGCATAACTCTTTTGTCGGCTTTGGGCCGTAGCTAACCTCTTCTGATGAGAAACTTTCTCGGTTGTTCTCTAACAATTTTCGGACCCAGTAACGGTGCATCACCCACTTTGGCCCAACAAACCGGTGATCTATAAGGTCAGCCATACAAGGCCTCAAATGGTGCCATCCCAATACTAGCTTGGTAACTATTGTTGTAAGCAAACTCAATCAATGGTAAGTGTCTTTTCCAAGGCCCCTTAAAATCAAGGACAAAAGCTCTAAGCATGTCCTCCAAAATCTGAATGGTACATTCCGACTGTCCATCGGTTTGAGAATGATAAGCCGTGCTAAGAGTCAACTTAGTTTCCAACGCTTCTTGAAGGCTTTGCCATAACTGGGCAGTAAAACGAGGATCCCTATCCGACACAATAGTCACAGGGACTCCATGAAGTTGAACTATCTCTCTAATGTACAACTCTGCCAAGCGTTCAACTGAATCGCTAGTACACATCGGAATGAAATGGGTAGACTTAGTCAACCTATCAACAATCACCCAAATAACGTCATTGCCTCGTTGTGTTCTAGGAAGCCCAACTACAAAATCTATAGTAACACGCTACCGTTTCCACTCGGCTATCGGTAAGGATTGTAACAAACCAGCTGGTCTTTGGTGTTCGGTCTTCACTTGTTGACAAGTAAGGCACTTCGATACAAATAAAGCGACATCCCATTTCATACCCCTCCACCAAAACTGACGACTAAGAGCAAGATACATTTTAGTGCCACCCCGGGTGTATCGCAAGGCGTGAGTGATGGAACTCTCGAAGTACTTCATATCTACAAGATTTTGGTACAAGCAAACGGTCTAGGTAACGTACACTCAGATTCGAGTGAACGTTCAAACCTTTCTCTTCCTTTCTATTGGAAATCTTAACACGGATTGATTCCACATCTCGGTCTCCTCATTGTGCCTCTATGACCTTATTAACCAAGGTTGGTTGAGCATTCAAAGTAAACAAGGTAGCACTCTCTCCGGACTCACCCGAGTGCAAATCAAACTTGCCCATAACATCTAGCATATCCCATTCCCGAATGGCCACACTTGCCAAACTACTTACCGATTTTCGACTCAAAGCATTGGCCACCACATTGGCTTTCCCTGGATGATAGTGTAATTTAAAGTCATAATCCTCCATAAATTACATCCACCTCCGTTGTCGTAAATTCAAGTCTTTTTGAGAAAACAAATATTTTAGACTCTTATGATCGGAGAAGACTTCAAACTTCTCATCGTATAAGTAATGCCTCCAAATTTTCAAAGCAAAAATCACCGCTGCTAATTCTAGATCATGGGTGGGGTAATTTTTCTCATGAGTTTTCAATTGTCGTGAACCGTAGGCCACAACTTTTCCCTCTTGCATCAAGACACAACCAAGTCCATCCCTGGACGCATCACAATAAACAGTGTAATTCAAACTCCTTTCCGGAATTATCAAAACAGATGCGGTAGTCAATCTAGTCTTAAGCTCTTGGAATGACTTTTCACAAGCCTTACTCCACACAAATTTGATACCCTTTCTAGTCAACCTAGTCAAAGGTGCAGCTAGTCTAGAGAAGTCCCTTACAAAACGTCGATAATACCCCGCTAATCCCAAGAAACTCCGGATTTCAAAAACATTCTTGGGTTGTTCCCAATCCTGTACGATATCTATCTTTGAGGAGTCCACAGTCACTCCCTCTCTAGACACTACATGCCCTAAAAACTTCACCTCTGTTAACCAAAACTCGCATTTTTCAAATTTGGCATACAATTGGTGCTCACTAAGTAAACCCAGCATTACCTGTAAGTGAGTCTCGTGTTCCTCTTCAGAAATTGAATAAATTAATATGTCGTCCACAAAGACGACCATAAAACGGTCCAAGTATTTCTGAAAAATTCTGTTCATTAAATCCATAAAGGAAGCTGGTGCATTGGTCAACCCAAAAGGCATTACAAGGAATTCATAGTGGCCATAACGAGTACGAAAGGTCGTCTTCTGAATGTCCTCCTTCCGGACTCTCAACTGATGGTACCCCGACCTCAAATCTATTTTTGAGAAGCAACGAGACCCTCTAAGTTGGTCAAACAAATTATCTATTCTAGGTAGATGATACTTGTTCTTAACTGTAACTCTATTCAACTTGCGGTAATCAATACACAACCGCAATGACCCATCATTCTTCTTCGCAAAGAGAGCCGGCGCTCCCCAAGGCGATGTACTAGGGTGAATGAAGCCCTTGTCTAAAAGTTGTTGGAGTTGAATCTTCAACTCATGCAATTCAGCGGGTGCAAATCTATACGGTGACATGGAAATTGGTGCCGTGCCAGGCACTAATTCAATGGAGAACTCGATCTCCCGGTGAGGTGGTAAACTAGTAAGATCTTTTGGAAAGACATCCGGGTATTCACAAACTACCCTTGGTAACTCAACACGAGCCCCATCACTCTCACTATCCAAGAGAGTTGCAAGAAGGCCACTAAGCTTGCTCCTACTACGAGGGTCAACAACTGGCGACAAGGCTCTATCAACTCGGTTCCCTAAAAAATAGAAACGATCACCACCCGAAGTGCACGCCGTAACTCTCTGACGGTAACAATCAATCACAGCTTGATAAGCACACAACCGGTCCATGCCTAAAATGACATCAAAACTCAACATATCTAGCAACACAAAAGCAAATGGAAGACGACGTCCGGCAACTTCTATTTCACAATCACGACAACCCCAGTCTAAATTAACTGTACCTCTAACAAGTGACTCTACTCTAAGTGGAGGCACTAACCGTGCTACCTCTAACCCCATTGCAGAAGCAAATGTAGTAGATATAAATGAATGAGACACACCCATGTCTATCAATACATTAGCCAAAGAATTACACACAACAAAAATACCTCTCACAACTGAGGATTCTGGCAACTGCTCTGGCATGGTGGCCCCTGATTAACTTGTTCCCCTCTCAGAGCATAGGCATGTTGTACTGACTGAGCCGAAGCGGCTCCCTGATTAACTCGTGAAACTTGGACTGATTGAGCCTGCTGGTGGCTCTGAGTCTGCCTCGACCTTGATGCGCCATATGCACCTCCCAACTGTGGGCAAGTTCTATTCATATGCCCTGGCTGACCACACTGATAACAATTAAACCCTTGACCTTTATTCTGAGACTGAGACTGACTTTGAGATCGGTTAGGTGGTGGTAATATTAACTGCCCTCCTCTCTTCTATGGGCATGTATAGCTCGGCTTTCCGTGCCCTATTTCAGAAGGATGAATAGCCCTTACAGTTCGGACTCCACTTGTGTTGGTTCTGAATATGATTTCACAAGTGCAATGTGAAACAATGGAAACATAAAAAGAGTCCAAATCTGACAATTGTTTTTGGAAAATCGATGTTTGAATCAAATGCCAAAAATGGACTGCTTTGTCAGATTTCATAATCACCACCTAAATATTTATTTTGGAAAATTTAGGAAACCCGTGACTCGTGCCAAAGGCCATTAGTTCGTCGTTACTAAAGTGTCTTGGTTCGGGAACTTAGATATGAGAGAGGAAGGTTAATAATGAGCACCCCACTCACCCGATCAAAGATCGGCCTCTACTGATTATGATGTGATTCTTATGTATAGTATATGTTCTTATTTTATTTTTAACATACAAGTATAGACTAATTTCACTAGAAGTTGGAACGTTTGATTTCATGTTTGCTTTGAAAAAGTGTTTTGAATATGTACCACTGAAAAAGTGATCTCATATATATATATATATATATACATTAATCAAAGTATCCCAATGTCAGTGAATAACCTTCATCTACAGGCATTCAAACAGTTTATCATTTAAGCAATTAGCCTCATGGTAGTATGTTTGATACGACAACAATCACACTTATGCAATATGCTAAAGCATAAAAACTTACCTTGTACTCCAAGCCAAAAAAAAAAGAACTAGTTAGAAAAATGCATGATCCTAACTATGTATTATGACTAATGCAACACATACAATATGCAATTAATAAGCTCGGCTACTAGCATGGCATGCGAGTCAATTCAAGGCATGTGATAGCGCACGTATTCAAGTAAAGAGTTTGAATTTGACATTTGAAATAATATGATGAGCCGAACTTTTATGCATGCAATACAAGTGGATGCAAACATGAGCATGCTAAATTAAACATGATGTCCTTAAACTAACCACCATAAGCTGGTAAATAAAAGGAAGAAAGACGTGGGGTTAGAAGACATACAACTTATTACATATTTGTCCTCGCGAAGGAGGGTCCGAATGTCCGAGGGTCCAAATAATTAATTATTACAAATTCGAATGAATAATAATGAAAAGGGGTTGTCTAATTTATTACAACAAATAATACGTAATGATTGCGCGATGCTCTTCAAGAATTACTCTGTCTGCTTTGTTGAGATTTGTTCTGTTTCACCTTATCATTGCTTTCGACCAAAAGTGTATTGTTTGCAATTTATTGGAGCCTTGCTGACCCAAAACAAGACTTAGTCAAGCCCCAAATAAATCCAAGCACACCTTGTTTTCTTTGCGGAAATTTGTTTTTTATGCCTGAGGTGAAACAGTGCAAACATGCAGACAGGGTATTCCTAGCCATGTTTGTCTCTTCTACTCTTTTCTATCATGGAAAATACTCAAGAGAGGAGCGAACTCGGTTCTTAAACCATCTATGGTTGCAAGATGATTTTGGACATGATAGGACAAAGATCAATAAATACAATGCATAACAACCACCCCTCCCTCCTATCATGAAGCAAATTCAAGAAGAGAAGTAGAGACGCTTCAAGAATCATCAAAACATTATGGACTAATGTAAGACAAGCCTTGACACAATAAACTCGGTATAACGTCTGACCGAATTCAATCAATTATATTGGTTCCTTATGTTGGTTGATTTATTTTAAGCTCAATTTTATTAGCCACTTTTATATTACTTTCCATTTTCTTTAATCCATTAAGTCCATAGTGATATTTACATCCACTAAGTCCGAAATGCAATAAAGGAAAATAAGTGTCGACTTAACCCGAGTAAATAAACCTTATTTTCTTTAGAGGAAATTACAAAAGAAGAGTCAAACTTATTCACAAGTTAGGGATTTCAAGTCAAACTCAGGATGCGCAACAAGAACTAGTCAAACTTAGAAGACTGATAATGACTTAGAAAAACCCATATGAGCGATAATGACTTGAAATCCAAACTTGATAATGAGTGATAATAACGCTTTCCTTGGCAATTTCCAAGGGTCAATTAATTCTTCAGGGGAAATTACAAAGGAAGAGTCAAACTTATTTACAAGCGATAAGGGATTTCAAGTCAAACCCAAGATACGCAACAAGGACTAGTCAAACTCCAAAGAGTGATAATGACTAAGATAAACTCATAGTGAGCGATAATGACTT